>JAUCMT010000002.1:4884483-4923044 GCA_032357475.1 Enteromius thamalakanensis
TGTGTGTGTATTTACGTTTTGAACATGCATTCAGTTTCTCAATTTAGATCATTTTGAATGTGTTTAACCATTCCGAGCTTTTAATGATTTATTCTAATGTTACAAATGTGTTAAAAAATAGAATAAAACTCTTAACGGGGTCATATGGTGGTACATGCACTTTTGCTATTTGGAGCGGGGCGGAGTGTGTTGGGAGTGTGTGTACACAACCACCCTACAATGATAAAGATCCACCAGTTTTTTTATTCAAATTAAAAGAAGAATAAGTTGGCCCTTCTGAAATCAAGTCATTGCCTGCCAGCAGGCCACTCCCACAATAGTTGATTGACAGCAGCGTGTCACACAGACTGAACCAATGTCTTACCTCAGACCCGCCCTGAGTGAGCCAATCTCCTAAGAGATGGAGGTGCTTTGTTGTTGAATGTATTAATGAACAGAGAAGCAGACATTTACCCTCGACATCTGAGAGACTAGTGATGCGATTAACATTACGTTTGGTTCTGAAGGGAAACGCGCCCTTGATCAACCCAAATGTGTTTATTTTTGCGAAAATCATTCATGATCCAGCCTCACCTACAGAAGCAGTGAGTATAATGTATTTTAATGAATCTTTGCAAATCGCCTTTCCTAATAATGTTCTAATAAGCAAGTTTCACTATGAATACGGCTAAAAAAAGATCCTCCAAGAGTGCTTTGGAAAAGAGGGGCGGGGTCAGCAGAGCTCGTGAAGATTTAAAGGGGAAGTACACAGAACAGAGTGATTTCTAAAAAGCTGTTTTTGACAGGGTAAAATGAGCAATTTGTAAAATATCTTCGAGAAATTTTAAAACAAACTATATTATAAACTTTTCATTAACACCCTAAAGAATGATATAAGCTAGTGGCTTGTTTGACTCCTTTAACAGTGTAAACAAAATGCTTGCTGAAAAATATGAAAACTACAAACACACACTTTTTCACAAAAAAACCCAAAATAAAACACAATGAATGCTACTCCCTCACATACACTCCATTAAAACTGTACAAAAACAAATTGCAACTTAAATCTAATCCTCCTCCATACTCTGGCATACCTCCTTCTTTTAATCATATACAGTATGACCACAGAAACTCTTTTGCAATTTCTCTGCAGCTTTAAAGGGACTTTCATTAATAGACTACTCATTAATTACTACCAAGCAAATCTACATTATTTATGAGCTCCCCATTGCATATGCAAATAAGCTATACTTTCCCAAATTTATATATTGCCCAGATCTTCATGCCTTATGAACACACATGCTTGCACTCTTTCACACACACTCGGGCTTGCTGCCCTAACTAACACTTCTCCTTCTGGTGATTTATAGCACTTAAAGGAGGTGACAAGATGACACTGAACTCTGTCATCATATATCTTTCCATCATGCATGTGGGTCACATGAGAGGCCCGGCGCCTGTCATAACCTGAGGCCACTTGCCTTCACTGACTGACAACTTCTCTATCACTCTTCAAGGAGAAACGCACAGAGGGGAATCCAACTAAGCATTCATTTCAGTCACTCGCTGCTTTGTTTACTGCCACATGCTGTCTGCATTCACTAAGGGCCCCCCCACCCGAGCATCACCTAACCAAACAAACATCAGGCCATTTTACTTTGCATTTACTTTATGTAGAGAACTGAACTTTTTGTTTCAGTAAAAGAGCGAGAGAGAAAAAGTGAGCGAGGAAGAAGAAAACAATAGAGAGAGCTGTGTGCTTATGCTGTTGCCTGGTGACTGATTCTATCCAGCTCTCATGGCTCATTGGCCATGTACAAGTACGGCTACATTTCCCTGCAAAGAGAGAAAGGTGCTAGTTATGCCATTTGCATAAAAAGTGCGGGGGAAAAGCTCTTGCCCGCTTTTACTCGACCCCTTACACCCCCACCCATCACATTATGTCAGCGCTGCAGAATGGATATAGAGAGGGTTGTGATGGAAATTCATTTCTTTGAACCGGATCTTCGATACAGGTTTCAAGAACCGGTTCAAGAACTGTTCCAGAGGCCCATAATTGGATTCCAGTGTGACATTTGACCTTTTTACAGCATTCATAGAACGTAAGCACTTCTGCTATTTATTAAAGGCTTATTTCCGATTAATTAGTCTGTTTATTCAAATTTCATGTGACCTATTTAAGCCATGATTCAGCTCATTAAGACATTAAGCTAAACATAATGCTGGGATAGGCTCCAGCATTCTTGCAACCCTACAGAGGACCAGCATTTTGGAGGATGAATGCAATCAGCAAAGGCAACAAATACTACCAAGCAGGCTATCTAATTATCTTTTAAAACATAACTTATTCAGTCTACAAACAGCAAATGGCTTTACACTTTTGATCCGTTCACAGTTGAATCAGCTCTCAATTTCAATTCATTCTTCAAAATGTCTGTCCTCTGATTCATCGAAAACATCAGACTCTGTATTTCAGGTGAATTGCACATAAATGCAAGCGAAGAGCAAAATGTTTTTAAAGCAGAAAGCTTTTTTTCTGCTCTAACACAAGCATAAAATGAAAGGTGATATTTTTCAAAAGCATTTCAAGAAAAAAAGTTTAAAAAACAAATTATGTAACCATTTACTAAAATCATGATGAGACACTACGTGATACATTTTCAACCCACTCAGGGTGCAATGTTGCAACCCAAATGTGTCTTTTACCAAAAAACTAAAAAATGTCAAGCCAAGTGGAAAATTTGCGTGATGCATTGTGGCACAAGCCAATCAGAGAAAAGCTTATTCACACATCTGGTTGTATCCCAATTTTTTATTTATTTTTTTATTCATGCGAATAATGCTAAATGCATGAGTGTACACAAACCATAAATGTAATGCACTGTCCTCACAACCCATATAGAAATTGAGTAAACATGATCCCACTTCAAATAGTTCATTCTTTTTCAGTTTTTGCAAAAATTCACAGAACTTCACAGTGGAACAGTAATGTGCAAATTCCAAACACAGAGAGGGAGAAACCCAGAGTGGAATTGGAGCAGAGTAATTACAGAATGCTTTTAGCAACAAATACAACACTCACACACCACAATACACCTCCTTAAAGGAAAAAAAGCATGTTTATCTTAAGCTAATTTCTTAACCATCCACAGCATTGAAGTTATTTGTATTCAAGCAAGCTGTGGCAGTTTAAATGTAAACTCTATTAACCCAGCTTAAAGACCATTCCGTAGAGCTCAAATGTACAGAGGGGACTCTTAGGCAAACTCAGCATGGCAAATTAACAGCAACACACACGCACACACACACACACACACACACACACAATGTTTGTAGTTGCCATTATATTTAGAGGTAACACTCACCACTTCAGTCTTATTACAATTCCCCATGCATTTAGAAAATAGGCTCTACTACAAAATGCCGAGCCTGGTAATGAACTACAGACAAAATGAGTGAATCATTTATGGGAGGTAAGGAAAACATTACAGGTAAATAGATTAACTCAACTCTCCCAAGCAAACAAACAAATGAATACCCCGCTCCTCCCAGCCCTCCGCAACCAAAGCTCTTCAACGGCAGCTTATTTGAGGAAGAAGTGAAGGAAATGCTTGGCGTATGGCTCCTGTTTGTGCGCAAGTGGAACCAAGCCCAGTAAGAGACAGTACAGTAACTAATTACCAGTTTTGAAAGATTTATAAGCTATTACCGAGCAGGCTCACCGTTCCTTAGTCTGTTTGTACATTTGTAGATTTCTTCATTCATTTAAAGGGGGAAATTAAGTGATTAAACACAAAGGTAATGAAGGCTTTTGTGGCTCTCAGTGTGAGCCAAACTGGGTGGTTAGACTCAGTGGATAAATGGTGCAGTTGGAAGAGAGCTCAATCCTCTCTCTCGATTTCTCAGTGTGTGTTGAGGGTGCTTAACGCTGGCCAGAGCATTGGACTCTACAGGGCCATTTATTTCTCTTGGCGTTCAACAAATCACCACTTTAAATCTCAACTGTCATAATGCCATTTACTCAAAATGGAACCGCAACAACACGTAATTCAATCTAACCCCCTTGTTAATTCAATAAAGAGCAAGAGTTCAGATGCACAGTTGCTCTGGACCGTTACTGTGGGTAACTCTGGTGAGAACAGAAAGTTCTCCTTGCTCATTTGGATGGGGTTGAATGAGGGGCATAGTCTCATGCACCTATTTTGATTAAGGAGGATTCAGGTACAAAGCTGTTAGACTTGGGACAACATTCGACATTACCTATAAAACGTTTTACCAACTTAGTAATAAGACTATTGGTATGGTTTAAAGAAATCTACTGTAGTAGTCATGGTTTGCCTGGCTATCTAGTTGGCCAAACTGTCCTAAGCAAGGATGTCCAATCCTGTTCCTGGGCCAATGTCTTGCAATTATACACACGCGAAACCAGCTAAGCAAGCTCTTACTCATAGCTAAACTTTATAGGACCAAGTCTGGACATCCCTGGTCTTAAGGAAAGCTTGTATAGTTAGGTTTTGTGACTCAAATTGGACATATTCAGTAGTGTGCATCTACCTACAGTATGATGCTTTCTTGCAAAAAACAGCAATATGGAGTGCAATGAAACTGAACAGCAAACAGGCGTCTTACACCGGGAAAAAAAAAAAAAGTCGGGAGTATTTTTGTTTTAACATGCATAAAAAGGGGCTTAATTTTAAGATAAAAAATCTGGCAGGGGACTAGACCTCAGTCTGAATAGGATTGCTTTTGTTGCCTTCCACTGTACTGTGGAGGGCTAGGCCCATCGCTATGATCCAGAACTGAGGGTGCCAAGAGAGGGCAGGAGTGAGCAGTGACAAAAGACTGTGTAAGGAAGGAAACGAGATGGATGGAGGACTGCAGTAATGGGGAACTACAGGGGCTGTCAGAGACAGGTAGAAGAGACGAAAAGTAAATAGGAAGGAGAGGCAGGCATAGGAACGAAGATAGAGGAGTAGGAGGATAAATGGATGGCAAGCAGAGGAGAATGAAAAGACGTCAGGTCGAGGAAATAAATGGTTGCCGGAATGCTTACAGGTGCATTTAAAGAAGGATTAGTTGGTGTGTACATGGAGAAGAAAAAAACACCCTGTTCCAAAACTTAGTGAGCTGCCTCCGCAAGCATTTTAAGGCATCATAAGCATGCTCCAATTGTGAAGACTGTTCCAAACAGATTATAAATGTAGCATCCCGAACCAGCCACGTTTGAGGTTCTGTTTCAGTTAAGATGCTGTCTTACAAATCAGAATCAGTAATCGGCTAGACTCTCTAACTTCTGGAAAAGAGATTGAAAGAATTTGTCTAAGGTCCTTGCATGAAAAAATGGGGAAATAAGGAAGAATGAAAGGGAGGGGCATGTCCTAACTCCGTTGGGTTCTCTTGGGGAAGGTCTTAAATTACACTCGGATGTGGACAGCTTGTCAATTGCGAGGCTTGGGCTTTGGCTCCAGAGAAATGCTGCAAACCCTTCATTAAGTCGCAATATCAGTGGCCAACTCTAAATCTCAAGACCCTTTATTTATTTATATATGCACTTATTTATGTATTAACCTTTAACCTTATTTTCTTGCCATGCGATGTGGGATAGATCCCTCAGGCTTCCTCTTGAATAAGGGATGGCAACAAATGTTGCACTATACTAACCAATAGAGTGTAACAGTATAGCAGGTGCTATGGTTCCAGTTTAGATGACTCTTGATTGCTCATGCGTGCCAACAGATTGAGCAGAATATATGAGTATATAGACTACATACATACCTATTTGGATTCTCCTCTAACTGATGTCTCTAATAAAATAAAATTCTACCCTCCTTAAAATAACATGTTAGATCCACTATTGGCACACCAGTCCTTTGATTACAACCCTTACATAAGAAACCTGTTTCATTGGGCAGAGAAAGGAAAGTGATAATTTGGTGTGTTTCTAGATTTCCAGCCTCTTTTCAATAGAGATCCCTCAAATTAGTAGTCTCCCTGCAGGTAAACATGTCTACATGTTTAATAATTTAGCCACATAAAATGTTTTAGTTCACATACCAATGTAACTAAGCTCATTTTGAGTGCTAGTGTTTTTGAAAGCAAAGAAAAATTGGGAAGCCCAAGGTTGTGATGATGCAGTCACATATCCAGACACATTAGCAACAGTGACCACCCAGCAAAAACAAGTGTGAACAGTTAATCCCTGAGTGTTACAGCTGAAATAACCACAGTGGGATGTAAATTTTAGGCCATGGAGGCATTTCTGCTTGATCGAGCACCTAACAGCAATAATTGTCATTTACATTTGATTTCAAAAGGCAAGATATACGCCAAATGTTAACACTAACCAATCGCTAGAAACTCTCCTCCTAACCTCAGGCTAGTTGCCACATTCAATGATTTATCGGAGGACAGTTAATTAGCCTCCTGCGCTGAGATATCTACAGGCGCTGTCAAGGGGCTGCCCGTCACATACATCAGTACTGATGCCTGTCAATCACAGAGCTGGCAGCCGAGCCCCTAAAGCCTGTAAAGCTCCTGCTGGGCCCATGCCAGCATGACCAGTTTAGAATGAAAGGAGAAGCTTCATGTGGCTGGACCGAGCTGTTCTACAGCTCTGTGATATGAAATCATGAAATAAGCCAGAGTCACACTCAGTTCTCCTCTGTTTCACCCATTTTCTGGACTCCTGCTTTTGATGTTACCGCCCAAACTGTACCGAATGTCCATCTCCCACTGAGATGAATTATGTGAGATTCCCTGGTGACATGTGGCGAGCTGCCCTATCACACACTTGATGCACCATAAAGGACACCAAAAGCCCATTCCCTCTAAACAAGCTTAGGACAGCGGAAGGTTCAACTTTGCAAAGGACAGTATTTCTTATACTATTACTATAAGTTGACCTTTCAAAAATGTGGTTATTCCACTGAAGACAGAAATACACTTTACATTTGAAATTATGTGGTCACTCTCTTCTATGTACTTAAGAGTAAAAACTGGAGCTTTCAAGATTTAAAGTGAATGCAGAAAGTTCTCAGAAAATCATACACTATTTCAAACGAAAAATAGAAAATTTTGTTAACCACTGACACTAAATCCTTGAGTAGAAAAAAAAAAAAGTCCTGTACTTTTTAACATTTTTTTTTCAACAAAAATGCTAAAAAAAAAGTTGAAAAAAAGAAGGAAAAAAAATGTCTATGTGCCTGCATATACTGTCTTTATCGGCATAAAGCCTCTATTGACTTAACTGTCAGAAAATTCATTCCACACAAGTCCAATAACAACAAAAGAGAATGAATCCTAGCAAACAAAGCATTGTTCACTAATCTTCTTAATGAATTGATGCTTTCACCCTTCTATCAAAAAGGTTCATTAACAAATAAAAATGAGCCAATTTTTCCCAAACAAAACATAGTATATCCATAGGACAATTATAGGGAAATAGCAGGGCTTCGTAAAGCTTAGCTGAAGGGAGACGTTGCTGTGAATCTAAACAGGTACTGTACCAGGAGAGCCAATATCCCAAGCCTCATATCTCTTCTCCATATTTCTAAGCACCCTTCCTCAACAAGAGAGGCTTTGAGTCTTCTCCCCCCTCTAGTCAAACCAAATGAGCTGAAAAATAATCGCTCAGTTTGAGCAGGAGAGTTGAGGCTAACCCCTCCAGGCACTGCAGCAGGTGATGGGATGAAATAGGATTGCATTGTGAAAAAAAAAAAAAAAAAAAAACACTGAAAAAAATAGTTGAGGTAAACTGATCCAACCATGGCAGGAAATTCCTGCTAAAAGTATTAGTGTTAATTAGAAGGCTAGACATTGCAAAATCATATTTGGGGATGAAAGACATAGCTCCAAAAATCTGAGGTGGATTTTCAAGCAAAAACCTTCTCATTTGACTCTTATTAACCTACACAGACTCCTCAGCTAAAGACTGCCACACGCCATTTGACTCATTGAAACTTTAATATATTCCTTAGGTAAAGACTGGCAAATGAAATTACGAAAGTTGCCCCATCAATGAAGTAATTTCCACTATGATTTGGTGCTCCATGGTGCATTTGTTGAAGACTGCTTTATTTTGACAAGGACATTAATGCAGTAGAAATGTATTTATAACTCAGAGAAGGCGTGAGAATGAAGAGTCGTTGAATATAGGAAAGGAGATTTATCAGGAGGCTCGTTAGACAAACATCAAATTTCAGTCTGTCAAGAAGGAAGAGTACACCTCTACAGAACCTGGTGCCCAGGGTCTTCAACTCACCTCACATCTTCGTAATGGGAATCAGCGGTCATTACATCTGCTCGATGAGTCACTCTGCCATGCTTCCTGGTTGGTCTCTCTTTTCCAGTGAGCTGCTGTTGTTAACATTGCAAACGCTGTTGCTAATATTGACATTTCCTAACAAAAATGATGTAGCACCCCTCCCCTCGAGGTCGATACCACAATGAGGCTATGCAACAATGGAGAATATCCCCAAACTCTTAACCTCTCCGAAGGGTTCCTCTTGTCAGATTTGACCTTGCTCCATGCTAGCTGCTGGCGCTTTATTTCTTTGCCTTCCCACTATTCAGCGGCTCATTATTTCTCATCCCTGTTGTGAATTAGCTTCATACGACCAGCCATGAACGTCTGGACCATCATAAAGGATACTGCTGGGCCATTTCAGGACTCCTCCGAATCACCTACAGTGCATTAGCAAACACACAAGGGAAGCACCTGCTGATCCCATAACTGCATATGTGTCTAGACACTGCAGCCTTTCGATCAAATAAGTCTGTGGGTATATAATAAAACTAAGGAAGAGTCCTGTCAGATTCTGGAATTTTACAATATTTGTGGATTTACACAGTTGTGAAATCTGTATGTGGCGACTACAGGAAGTAGTGCACACAAGGATAAAGCTATGGGAGTAAAGTTATCTGTGGCATAATGCACTTCTTCGCCCACTTCTTTGGCACATCTCAGCATGTCATCTCAATGTCGCCAATTTCGTTGCTCACCCACTGCTTGGTAATTACACCACCCATCAAGACTAAGCCAAAGTCTAGAATACAAATGCGCAGTCTTGCAAAAACATTTAAACAGGGCCACAAAGTCAACATCGTCTTCTGATCCAGACTCATTGTGTCTTTCCTATGTGTCTCCATGTTTTCAATAGGGAAAAAGCATAAGCTTTTTTAAACTGTCCAGCCATTAGTGGAACTCTAACTACAGATAATTCAAAAGCCAGGCAATGCTGAAAAGCTCCACCCTAAATCTAGTCTGGAGCAGGGGGAAAAAATAGTCTCAAATGGAAATTGGAGCCATCATGTCTCTCTGACTGCCCATATGGTCCTGCCGGCTGGAGATGCCAAGCCCTCATGGGACTGAGCAGCTAGGTCAATTTCCAACTCTGATTTCTAACGCAACTTATCCGGAACCAGTTACCTCCAGGGCAATAAGAAACAGCAGGGTATTTTGAAGTGGGCTGTTTGATATTCAAGGTCCAAAGACCAAACTGTATACCAATTGTCTCAAAATGTCTTGTGTTTCTGGCTATGAATGCTCTTGTATGTGACATAAAGTGTTTGGACATTCCACTGTCTCAGCCTTATTTGTTATCCTGCAAAAAGGCTCCAAATACAGGGCTTGTCTCTATCTCTCTCTTGCTCAGTGGATGGGAGCCACTGATAGGCGCAGGAGCAGATGGGGATTGACAGAGCTCCTAGGCAGAAAGCTAATTGAAGGAGACTGGGGAGGACTTTGACGGCACTCAAATGCCAGCCATGATGGGGAAATCAATAAAAGCGTCCAATGTACTACCTGCGACAGAATTCAAGGAACTCTTTTCTAATTTTCACACAAATGCAAATTATTTCGTTTTTCTAGTTGTGGACCCATAAATAAAACCTAATACAGACAGCTTTTCTGAGTTTCCTATATTTAGAAGTACAAAGCACTGTGCGATTTGGATTGGACCAAAAGCAATTCCCCCTTACCTATTAAAGAATTCTGTTACCACTCTAATCCACTCCAGGTTTTCCCACACCTCATTCTTTTTTTAAAAATCAACTGTAAAATTAATGTTAAAGTATCATGAACTAACCAACGAAGGACATCTTATATAATTACGATTTATAAATGTATAACTGTTCATTAATTCTTGTACAAATCAACTTCAAATGTTAAAAATACAATAAAATGAACCAGCATTAACTAATGCTTTCCAAGCACTATTTATTGTTATTTAATTAAATCTAATTAATTAATTAACTTTTTTACCTTTTTGTAACCATGGACATTCTATCCACATTATGTTTAAGAAAACATATGTGTTTGCAATCTTGAAGTGCCGTTTAAGATCTTGAAGTGTATGAGAACATCTCTGCTCCATAGTTCAAAAAGAGTCAATTATTTCAAACGTATAAATATTTTGAACTCCATGCTTTATGTTCACTCACACACTCTCATCAATGACTCTTGTTGTTGGAAAGCATTGTATGAGAAGTATCTGCAATATAGGAAAAAAGAACTCTGAGAGGTCAGGGTTCCCGAAACTTTGGATGAGATGTTGGGCAGTGCCACTGTAACCTTCAGCCACACCGATATCCACCTATAAATAATAACAGATATCAGCACATCATTCATTTTTCATGTGTGAGTGAGTCACTCTCAAAAAGAGTTGCAGGTCAAACAAGTGGTTAGTCGCAGGCAATTGATGTATTGCGTGACTCACCAGCATAGGCAGCCTGGCTTTCATTATACAGATTGCGAGAAACAGATGAACGGAGCGGAGAACCCTCAGATCTAAAGCGGGAGAGGATGGTACAGGCTGGAATGTTCACCAAACAGATTCTTGTATGACAGAGCTACATATTTCCTTCATCTGCAAGCAGGTGCTGTGTGGCTGATCTCAGGGCTAGATGGTGCTAAACTATTTAATACCGTGGCCAATATGTGATAAACAGGCATGCATCTTTAACTTGGGTCATAACCTGCACTGCATAAAAGGCATTGTTTTATTTGGTAAAAAATAAAACAAGCCTGAGGCACACTTTAGCCAGAAGCTCAAGAGACTGTGATGAGAAAGAACTTTTACATATTTTTACTTATTTTACATATTTTATATTAGTAAGAGAAAAAGGTTCCCAGAGAAAAAACTTGGGGATGTCTTTAACTGACTTTTTGACATAGGTATGTGCAGTGCTGATTATGACTTGATTCTCGCCAAGATATTTGATGTCAGAAAGGTTGCCAAGCCATCGATTGCTGCCACTTAATTTCAGGCAGATAAAGTGCATCTGAATTGTAAATGAAACAAAGGAAAACACAAAGATGTACACAGAATGAGTCACACAGGACACTAAGCAAATATGATACCAAATTAATAGGCTGAAAGAAGGAAAGGTGGCTGGACAAAATTTTGTTTTTGTGTTGCCATGGCAACCAGAACCCACGCTATTGTTTCCACGCTATTCGGCCTACATTACAATGTGTTCGTTTCATCTATTAATTGCTCTAATTAATCTTTACTATCTAGTTGACTACAGTACATACCGTTTCATCTAATCTTACACAGCTCCTAGTTTGAATGCTATATTAACTGGCATTAGATATTCTCCAAATCCTTTTCCCCCTAAAATTTGTAGAGTTGTATTAAAGCCAAAACTAATTAAAGAAATGCAGACATTAAAGTTGACAGCACACCCTTTTTTTCTACCCACAATAAAGATAACTTGACAAACCTTTCACGTATTCTCTTTCTCTCAGATTCCCATTCAGTGCTCTCTTTGCAGACCAACTTTGAAAACTCTGCTCTAAATAACACACACACACACAAAAAATGTGACCATTAACTTGCATATCTCTCTTGATGTTCAAAGGCTTTGTTTCAGATGCAAAATGCAAGCATACACAAGACATAAAGCCTGCAAAAAATGACTCCCTCACAAAAAGTGCATCAAGAATTTTAGATAAGCCCATGCCCTTGTTACCTCTTTTTTTCCTCTTCTTAAAAAATATCATCTCACTCTGAGAGCAAGGCAGAGTAGTGGGTGGTTTGGGTAGCATCTGACTTATCTGACACAGCCAGAGATAGCCCGAAGGGTGCTATGCTAAAGAGGCATATCCAAAAACTGGTGCTTGAATCACGCAATGCAGTAGGAGGTGATAGTACCCTTACTTCAAACTAAAACAAAGCTTACCTATTCAACAAGAAAACACCTCAGCACGGGTCTTGTTTGAAAACACGGTACAGCAAGAGCGCAAACAACAGTGATTATGTGCGAAGGAATGCAATATAAAAATCAAACAGGGAGCATCTTGTATGCGTAGGCCCCATGAGAAAACAGAGATTGTGGGAGTTAGCTAGCTAGGGGTACCTCGATGATAGAGGAAGGGTGTGTTAGAATAACAGATGGAAAGAGTAGGGGGCTCTTGAGGATGCAAGGGGCATAGGCAAAGTAAATCGTAAGTGGATCATTTCATTTGGGACGGCCGTAGGCGCCAGTGTTGAAAGGAGTGTTTACCACTTTGCAGCCCCTCGATGGAGGTATTAAGGAGGCCCACTTTAAAAAATAGGCCATCTGTAGAGCGCCAGCCACTTCACTAGAAAAAGAGACAGAGCCAGTTTGGATCACCACGATCTAAAAATTCACATCTGAAGATTCTCTGCTTTTCAGAGGTGCAGCAAAAATAATTACCTAGTACATTTTGCATGAAAACCCTAAAGGGGGTTCTAGAGAGGCTCAATGGTAAGTGCATCGTTCCTCGGTTGATGACTGCTGTGATACCCTTGAGCAAGGCACTTAACAACTATAAGCTTCAGGTGTGCTGCAATATAGATGAATTTATGTTTCGGCACACAGGTTGCGCCCAAAAGCAAAAACAGTTCAGTGAAAAAGTTGCATCTGAAAGCTTAGGCAGCTGACTTCTGGCCCCTGTCCTATGAAGGAACTTTACAAAAGATTTTGGACAGACTTCTGAGAGAGGCGTAATGGTTTAACGATCTACAACAAATCAGAGAGAGCTTCGATGATCACTGTGAACAAATATTAAATTGTGCAATGCTAATTTCTTGCAAGAAAATAATATCAAAAGTGGAAAAGGTTGGTTAGAAACACACAAAAAACACAAACGCAATTTAGTTTCAATACATCTCGTGTGACGTGTGTTTTAAACACAGCCTTTGTTCAGTTGAAGTGAGAACAGTTCAAAATAATGTATGAATTACACCTGAAATACCATTGATTAATTAACCTAATTTTATTTGGTAATAAACTGACTGAAGTTTAATATTTAGTGACATAACCCTAAATATAATGAAGATGTTAAATGCCAGACCTTCTGGAGGTAACGATGGTTTAGAGAGCTACAGCTAATGAAAATAAAATTCAAAATTGCATCTGGGGCCAAAGAATTGCAAGTGCCAGCGAAATTGTACATCAGCTTGGCACTATACTTCGAATAGTTCACAATGAGACCCGTGAGACCTTCAAGACACTGAGCCCCAGTCAGAGGGAATAGTCATTACCTGCAAAACCACACTTGGTTATCTCACCATTCTGACAGGAGGCAGGCTTTAGTCCCAGGGCTCAGTTAAGTGCATGCTCCCAACAGGCCTTGGCGGCAGACAAGACATCGCAGACATTGAAATGATGCATGAAGGATTATATGGCCGCCGAACAACACTTCCAGTGATGGGTTAGACATGTCATCCTCCCACTCTGTCCAGGGACAATGTTTTTCGACCTCATTGCCATTGAGATTGCTCTCTGAACACTTCTCTTGACACGAGCCACCCTGGATTTGCTCAGAATAAGCGTTTCTCATGAGCTTGCTCTCTTGCGATAATCTTTACTAAGATATGTAAAATGCACAAGACGTACCATGAAGGCTAATTATAATTGTAGTTGTCATAATACCTGGTAAAATCTAGAGGTGAACAATTTATCATTATAGCTGATAGAAGCTTATGGAACGTATGGAATATTGGATAATGGAGTATATAGACCAGGGGTTTTTAACTCAGTTACTGGAGGCCCGGAGCCCTGCTGAGTTTAGTTCCAATACCGCTCCATCACACATACTATGCCGTTTTCAATTACGCCTGAAGGACTTGATTAGTTGGATCAGGTGTGTTTAATTAGGGTTGCATCTAAACTCTGCAGGGCTCCGGCCCTCCAGGAATTAAGTTTGACACCCCTGATATAGACGTATCCACCTTTTCCTCAATGCAAAAGTAAGCCTATGGGTGAGGTTTCTGGTTCGCTGGACGCTATAGGGAAATAACGAGGAAAATAACAACGTGCAATAAAACTGTGTGCACTACAAACCAGTGTGTTCAAAATAAAGATAACACATTAAAATAACCTGTTTTTTCCTGGAATTTCTGGTTGCACAATAAACTACACCTGTTATGTCATACAGGTAAAATTAAAAATCGACTTGTTAGTTATGAGCATTGCCAATATCCAACATAGGATGAAGTTCTTGTAAAAACAGACTTCTAGCAAATATATCCCCTCGCCAAGCTGTCCGTCAAAAACATGTATAACCGCTGGAGTATGAATTTCTGAGACACAACTTTAAAGGTCATTTCCCAGGTCACCTCTCTCTATCGTTCTTGTTTCATTTCCTCAACCTTCCTGAATCTGCCCTCACCAAAGATAAAAAAGAACGGGTCATGATAAAAGAACCGAAGAGAAATGTGGCGACCGCCCTGGTGGTGAGGGAGGTGAGGTGACCTTGATACGCAAATAGACCTTCTTAAAAAAAAGGGGGAAATAAAGAAAGCTGCTAAAGATATTAATCATACTGTGGGCCATTGGCAGGAAAGTAGATGGGTTCTGCTTCATTTAATTATCATCGTCTGTTCAAAATAATTTTTTTATTCTCCCACAGCCGGTAGGTTTTAAAGGAGGTCCAATTGATTGCTCCTCAAAATAAGGAAAGTCATACCGGTTTGGAATGAAATAAAGGCCAGTAAAAGATGACAAGGTTTTAATTTTTGGGTGAATGTATCCATTCAAGCACAATGAACTCTTCCTGAAAAAGGAATAAACAGCCGTTTAAGCTGACAACACCCTTTCTTTACTTACGTATGCGCTTGACATTTGAGGTTCTGCTAATTCTACCCTTGCGTCGCTGCACTATAATCATAATCAGCGGAATTCTTCTGCTAAAACTGAGCTTCCAAAGAAGAAACATGCTCTAGCCCACCATGCACCATGTACTCGAGAGGTGAGAGCCTCATGTTTGCCTACTGGGCCAAATGCCTGCTCAAGCCATGACATGATCCTAATCGACATGAGCACACGGGAGGGCTCCAGCCTAGGGCCGAGGGCCAGACACAGAACACAATGACCAGCTCTCCCATTCCGCCGTCTCCGAGCGCCTTACAAACAATGCCCGGTCAGGAAAACAAGCCCTCGATATCAGTCCACAGCTGTGCTTTTGTCTCTCTCTCTCCATCCGTCAGACACACACCACGCAGGCTTAGACACCTACGCCGTCGCCTTTGCTGCCCTCTGCGACGGAGAGAGCTTGTTTATCACACCGAAGCATATTGCCGATGTCCTCGCAAGGCGAAGGGAGAGAAAGAGAGAGACAGGAAGATAGAGAGACGAACACAAGAAAAGGGAACGAAAGAGAAACAGAACAAATAGAGGCTGTGAAAAAGATGAAAAGAGAAAGAGCAGCAAATAAAGAGAGGGAGAAAGGACACAGTAAAAACGCTGAGATAGAGAGCAAGAGAGAGAGAAACGGAGCGAACGCATTGGAAAGCACATAATGGAGGGGACAGAGGCTAATTAAGGAAGGCCGGATTAATTAGGCTTTCAGTCTGCCTGCCTCTCATTCTCCCACTGTGTTTCCTGCCAGTGCCACCCTCCATCCCCTCATAAAAACACGCCGCATTGTTGTTGGACAGGTTTTAAGGCTCCAATCTTTGGAATGTACATGAGTCTGTAATTTCCAGTGGGAACGTAACTTTGTTAGCTGTGTAGGCAAATACAAGGTAAGGCTCGGTGCAATGATGCTACTGTATATAGTATGTGATGGGAGAAATGTGTTAAACATGCTATATCGCTTATACCACAAAGTATCCACAACGTAATTAAAAAAACTTGATGCCAAGCGGAAAATTATAGCCTGAGGCAGCAGGTTTTGTGTATCGCTCCATGAGGTAGTTGGCGATTCCTACCCAATAGCATCTAACAAACTAAAAATGGAATTAATAAGGTTAGAGATGCACAGATATTAAAATTCTGACTGATTCTGGCAAGCTGATAATTATTATTTAACTGATAAAAACATTCAGTTTGAAAATCTATTAAATATGAAAAAAGACACTAAAAACTAAAAACCAGTCAGCTCAGTTAAATATGAAAAATGGATGTTCAAAGATTTAGCGCAAATGCAGATATTTAGGAAATGAGCAAATATTATCTAATATCTATATTGATTGATACTTTATATTAATTAAAATAAAAAAACAATAAACAGACACTTATATTTCACTTAAATATTTAACTTACTGAAATTTACCAATATACTGTAGACATAAAACCACCAATCTATGAAATGTCTCAAACCATGACAAAAGTTATTCAAGCTGCAATAATTAAAAAACGTCTTTTCTTTCTTGTGATTAAACTTTGTTGTACAGGGTACAGTACAAAGCCAATTAAATACAGAAGACATTTATCCTGAACTGCTGACATTAACTATGTACCAGTGGAATACGTGATGTTTGCTCATATCACAAATCCAGCAAAGCATGCTGAAGAGATTTGTGGGAGTTCAAATGTGAACGAACCATTGAATTACTGTCACATTTCAGCCAAGGGTGCTTGCACTCCACTAGACTGTCATTTACAAAAGCCTCCAAACAACATCTATGCTTTAAACAGACGACTTGGACCAGCCCCCATACAATCCAATTAAGAACTAAATCACTCCAACTCTGTTTTTCATAACACTGAGTTACAAGAGGGCATCTGGGACACAAAACAACCCTCTCTCACATTCCCAAAATCCCCCACCCAAAAAACACACTCGCTTCTCAATGGCACTGTTTTCATGAGGGGCCACTTTTGCAGCGAGAGCCCTTATTGGTTCTGCTTCTCCTTCCTGCTCAATGAAGCAAACGACGAGGACCCTTCAGCCCTGCTCACTATGCAGGATCCTTGGCCAAAAATGACAGGCACTGATGGGCATAAATATTTATCAGGTGCCAAAGCTTTGCCAACTTGAAAATGCTGGGGGGAAAATCAGAAGCGTTGAGGAACAAGCACGGTTACCCGTTTATCAGAAAGACGTACTGCAAGGGGAGGCTGGAATGCCCTTGTGCCAGGCTGCAGGCTAAAGTTTATGATAATCCCAATAAATTATAATGTACTCTGCAGACATTAAAAAGCATGATTGGTGCTAAATTAAATGAGCTGTGACTTTCAGGTCACAGTGAGATGGATCAGTTCTTCCAGATTCGTTCTCGTCCCATGTCCAACTTCTTTTACAATCAGAGAAGATTCTTGCCTTATTCTGCTAGACTCAATTTGTTATGTTCGTGTGCAGTAGGAGAGAGAGGGGTAAGTTGTGCCACTTTATATTTAAACTGTCCTCTAGACAAAGCAAAATGTGCTAGAGATGCAATTAATACTCCTGATTGTATTTCAGGATGTATGCTATCAACTGAAATAAGAAGGGCACATCTAGAAACATACAGAGAAATCTTCTTAGAAAAAAAGAAAGAAGTGGTTCAGTGGCAATTTCAAATAAAAATATGCAGATAAACAGAATAGAAAAATTAGAATAGAACAGAATAGAAAAGCTTAGTGCAACGGTATGCCCCCCCTTAAATCACACATTTGTTTAACACACCATCACACCAATGTTTAATGCTGAGCTGAAAACATGGTTTTCATTCTTGACACCGTTTATTGAAAAAAGTAAGCTTTTTTTAATCAGCATATCATAAGTAGGAGAAATGCACACATACTTAAGCATACTTAAGTACTTCAACCTACCTTTTCTATTTTAGTCCAGTTTTTAATTCATGAGCCCATGAACTCGTAACCAGATTTGTGGTCCAAACGTTAATCTCCAGCAGGCACTTTTGTCTGTTTGGGGATGGGGGGGAGGGGTGGGGGGATTAGTCCATTTTCATTATTTGCTGGGGTCAAAGGTACTGTTCAACACCAATTTGTTAACTAAAAATTGTTGAGTCTAATGATGATTAATGCCCTTGTTGTAGGGCTTTCACTGTTACATGAAGCAAAGTTCTTGTTCTTTTTTTTCTTTCTACAAAAGCAATTAGAGCAATTTTAAATCCACGAAACACATCACAGGCTGACAGGTTAAGCTTTTAATGCAAATGTGACAGCAACATAATGTACAATACGGCAAAATGTGATGGTACTGGCCTAATTGCTCACAACTAAAAAAAATTAATATTGAATGAGGTGCCTTCAAAAACACGCTTGATTTCAGAGCCTCCGTGACTAACACATATACACACACGATAGCCCCAGTGGGCCTGGCAGAGTGATGCCCTCGTTCCTTCGCTTATGTGAGTATTTTATGTTTTATGAGAACATGTAATGAGGTATATGCTGCAATGTAAAGATAACTGATGGGTTTTGTGACACCTCCCAACAACTACAATTAAATATAGAAATAAATATTAGAAATGGAAAACTATTGTAAAGGTTGAATATTAAGCTGCATGTATGTTTTTTTAGTGCAATCATGTTTGTTTTATTATTCAAAATGAATAAATCAAGACATCAAAATCAAAGAAACCAGCTGTACAGTTCTAGTCTGCTACAGCGTGATGACTGCTCAGTAAAATAAAGTTCATTACCTAAATAAACGGATTGAGTGTGCGCTTCATCCGCAGTTGAGCCTTTATGAGTTGTGACGATAAAGACCCTCGGTTGATCTAAATCGATCGAAGAAGACATTAGATCTTGGCATTATATTTTATGATGAAAGATTGCCAAATCGTATGTCAGTTTAACAGAGAACCGCTTTCAAGGTGAGGTCAGAGGACAATCCCTCTTAGCAGTCTCTTCCACACCTTTATGCCATTTGTGATTCGCAACAGAAGCGATGTAAGGCATGAGGAGAACACTGGTTTTCAAGACAGGAGCAATCTGAACTGTGTGTTTGAATCTAGTCTTTTGGCTTGATGTGAAAAGCCCGTAAATCAGGTGCGCGTGTGGAATACCAAATCGCAGGAGAGAGAATAGAACTCATCAATCATGGGTGACGTGCGCTTTGCTGCACGGGAGGGAAGCCAAACCACATTAGTGTTGATGCAGCAATGCTGTGGTATAGAGGACGGCAGGGGAAAAAAGGAGGCAAACAATTCAGAATTAAAGACTATTAATGGAAAACATTATGGAAACAGGTCAAGCAAGTGCACTCCATGTGAGGACTTTAGATAATTATGGACTTGACAGGTTGACCCTAAACTTTAGGCAATAGTTAGCCAGGTATTATCTTGGATTAACTGTCAAGTTACCGTATCTGCTAGCATGGGCTAATAAGGTCATGCTAACAAACCGAACCTTGACCCTTTGGTCAAGCACACTGTAAGACAAACTAGTTTATTTTTTAGTTGTTCTTTTATGCTGTCAAGACATATCACAATGGCAAAAGGGGACACGTTTTCTGCAGAGACTTAGGGACTTGCAAGTAATAATGAAAAAAGTTTCTTCCTTGACTTGGGAAGTCACAAGAGAAAAACATGCCAATCTGCTAGACACTGATCTGCACCTCTGATCTCTCAAAATATGCTTTGAGGTGGCAGATCAGAGAAGGGCCAGGGACCCATGTGCAGAGGTCAGCATTGTTGTCAGGATGTCATTCTGTGTGTGCCTTTGTGTTCTCACCCACCTTTATAGTCTTCTCTTCCTGTGACCTGATTTGGCATACCTGTTTACCTGTCTAGCATATCTTCCTGTCTTTCTTGTTTCACTCAGCCCTGTCTTGCTAGCAGCCAGCATATACGCCCTATTATGGCCCTGCCAGAGGCGGTGTCTGCCTCTAATGACACCTTACTCCACCACTGACAGGTTTCTTAGCCCGAAGCAGTAAAGGTAGCACCTGTCCCTTGGGAAAAGCATGAAAATATGTAAATACGGCAATGTAAACAAACCACACATAAAACCGGCTTCTTAAAAAGTGGTAATTGAACCTAGCTTTTAAGACACGATGTCAGCAGAGTCCTGAGTGGCACACTGACAAAAAGAGTATTTTGTAAATTGGAACTGCAGATTGGGATGAAGTGTAAAAGAGGATGATCTAAAATGAGGGAAAGATGATTCAAGAGGGAAGGTTGAGTGTGAAGCAAAGAGGCTGAAAAAAGGTATGAAGCGATACACAAGGAAGACGTGGAAGATTAAGTGGGGGTGTCATTAAAGATATTTTCATAGCCCCAGGAAGATGACGAGGAACAGGAGAGAGAAAATAGAGAGAACCATTGTGTTTCACACTATGCTTTGCGTTGTTTCACACGAACTATGAGTAAGGATCAAACAGTGTTGAAAGAACCAATGAGTTTATAGCAGGCAGGATTAGAAGGATGGTTAGGAGGTTTTTTCATTTACGGGATTTGAAGTTCCCCATAGACAAAACCATTTCATTACCGACTTGGGAGTCGCTGAGCGTACATATGTAATGAGGACAAACAAATAATTGCTTATTGAGGACATTTGTTATCCTGTGATTACTGTATAAAAAAAATTCAAAGAATCACATATCTCTGTTTCATGCAGGCTCTTGCTTATTATTTTTATCCCAGAGCATATTAAAAACTCTCCTGTCACCTTCAAGTAGATTGCCTCACAGGTAAAAGGAAGTATTGCAGGCAGATGATTAAGTGTAAAAATGCAATGTCCCACCACAACCCAAAATACAACTGTTCCTAAAAGACAAGAAGTCAACTGGATTAACAGAACTTATCAAATACGTACTAACAAATCAATATGCAATTGTAAATTACCACCTCATCCAAGGTTAAACAAACCACAACATGTGCCAAAAACATGTCTATCCTAAAATATCTCTGCCAAAAACATATCCCTCCCACACATAGTTTTATCTGACATTTACAATCTCCAAAAAAATCAGCAAAATCAAATCAGCATAAGAAGTGAAAGACCTTCTTAAAAGCAGTATAAAATGTATGTAGTTATACACCAAATCCAATGGAGCTTTGTGGAGTCTTACCTCACATTCTCTGGAGCCAGAGATGGTGTAGGTGCATGGCCCAGTACCATTGACCAGCACATCCGTGCCCTCTGTGTTATTAGGCTTGTAGTCCACATAGTACTCCTGCAATGGTGTGCTGAGTGTGCGCTCTGTCTCCCGTGACTTTTTCCGACGTTTGCGAGCAGCAGCAGAGTTTTCCTGTAGCTGCTTAACACTGCTTGGATAGCGCTTCCATGACACATAAATTACGAGGAGGATCATGGCAACCGACAAGAAGAGGGCAACACTTCCTGCCACTATCTTGTGGAATGATACAGGTTCAAAGTCTTGCTCAGGTGGTGGGACAGCAGGCTGAGAAGGTGCAGAAGAGGTGGTACCTTCCAAGGATGTCCCATGGCCCCTTCTGCTGTCTCCAGATTTTAGAGTAGGGATGAAAGAGCTGGCTGGCGTCTGGGCAAAGGCGACAAAAGGGGTAGATGGAACAATCACAGTTGATGATATAGCAGGGGCAACCCTACAAACCCCATTGGCGTCAACAGCATCCATAACCTTCTCCCCTTGGACTTCTTTGGGTGATGCGCAAATCATATTAATTTCTTTGTTTCCACGGAAGGTTCTCAGCCAAGCCACCAGTGGGCACACCACCGCTCCACAGTCCCACATGTTGCCTGCCAGACTAATTGTTGTCAGAGAGGTCCAGGCATCCACAGCTTCTTGAGACACATTAACAAGCTTGTTTGAATCCAGATTAAGCGTCTGCAGATTTGGCATTGCCCGGTACACCTCTGCATCGATCTCCTGAAGGTCATTTCCTGAAAGGTCTAGCTTCTGCAACGATGTCCATGTCCATGTAAGGCCTTCACTCATGGTCCTAATGCGGTTCCACTGTAGGTAAAGAGCACGCAAGTTATAGAAGCGTGGAAAGTTGAAAAAGTTGATTTTGGAGAACTGGTTATGCTCAATATGCAGCTCAGTTAGCTTCATCAGGCCGGACATTGAATTGCGAGTAATGCTGCGCAGTCGGTTGTAGCCAAGGTCAAGGAATTCAAGATTACGGCAGTCTTGAAAAAGGCGAGAGGGAAGATTCTTAAGGGAGTTGGAGCGCATGTGCAAGCTGAGTAGCTTGCGCAGTCCCTGGAACTGCCCTGGTTGTAGAGCTTGCAGCTTGTTGTAAGAAAGGTCCAGGTTCCTCAGATTTGGTACCAGGTGAAATGTGGTGTTATGTAGCAGTGTGATCTTGTTGGAGCTCAATATTAGCTCTTTGAGCCTCCGTATTCCTTGAAAAGCACGTGCATCCACATTAGCAATGTAGTTGTGGTCCAGGTACAGCCAAATGAGCTGGTTGAGGCCAACAAATTGGCCAGCCTTCAGGCTTGCTAAGCTGTTATACCGCAGGGACAGGCCTTGACAGCCGCCTGAGAGGTTCTTGGGAACATCACGGAATGCGCTAGACTCACAGTATACAATTTTGCCATCGCATCGACAGCTCCGAGGGCAAGGACGGTCACCAAAGCAAGGGGTGGCAGACAGCCATGCCTGCATTAGCAGTGGCACCATGAACCAGCGGTGCCTCATGGCAAAGCCTAAAATGAAAAAAAAAAAAAACACAGTCAAGATAGTACTTACTTCCTGATTACACAAATACACAAATTAATAGGGTAGTGCCTAAATAATGCTACTTAAGGGGATTTATTTAATTAAACTTGTATTTAATGTGTACATACAGCATTAGTCACAATAGTGGGCAAAAGTAAATTAAACTGCAAGTGAGTTTGAAACACATATGCACTCTCCCTGACAGAGTATCTCTCTCACTTTTTTGGCCCAGATTCAATCATGACCCTATTAGGGCGCTGTGATGCATTGCAATGTGTTGAATCGTGAAATGTGCAAAATGATGTGCATCATATTGTGAGGTAGTTGACAATACCCTGCCCTAATTATTAAGCAGTTTCAAAGCAGAGATTAAGACGACTAATGAGAGAAGAAAAATTGTAATTGTTCTGTGATTACAAACCCTTGAAATATTACATTTATACAGCAATATGATACCACACAGGACTCAATTAACAGTGGTGACTGTGTAAATCAATCCAGTCATGCCATGTTGTTTAATTCTTCTCTCTGGCAATGGCAAACATGCTATCAGAGCCAGTCCTCCAATAAGCTTGGACATGAGCCCACTACAGTATGAAAGGAAATGTCCTGAGAGATATGCCTCGGCCATCCTATTAGTCCCTAATTATAATCTAAATGATTGTCAGTCAAGCAAATCAGTTATATTTGCCTGGCTGCTCAGTGACCCTGCTACCAGCCTTTGTCCATCTTTCCTTAATACACAAAGGCAAACCTACTGTAGGTGTTGTTATTGTCAAAATAAATGGGGGAGGTGGGGGAAGCGAGGCATTATATCAGCAGTGAGTTCCTGACTAAACATTGGCTCAAAGAGGTTAGAGGTCTGGGTAAAATACACATGTTCTTTTTGTGAAGGTCTTGGCCAAAGCCTGGACATTTCCCAATAATAGGATTTTATCATTTGTGCTGCCTTTTTCTGGCCTTCATGCCGACACTGGGTTGCTGTAAAAGGATTTCAGTTCTATCCCTTATGCATAAACGTTTACAAAGCTTGCTAGAAATTACATTCTAAAAGGTTCCTAAGGCATTTTATCTCTGTACGAGATGAAGAATGCGGCTATGACACATTAATATTGTCATAAGAATTCACGAAAGTGGTTATGAAACATCAAAACATCCATTTTGCTTGAAAGCTAAATGATTCCAGATCCACCCAAACAACATTTTAAAACCATATGCAGAGAATAGAATGGTTTAGATCAATCAGTTCTATGTTACAGTAATTCTGCCAGAAGTTCTCTGAGGTTGAAGAGGAGAAAATAATCATAAGGTACCCCATTTAACACCAAACATTTAAATGGTCATAAACTTTATAAATGTACCTCCTGTTCGTGATTATAATATGCAGTGGCTTCAAAAAATTACTTCCATTAGACCTACAAATTGATGAAATCACTGCAACAATAAATGCTAGATCTCAGATTTAACTACACATTTCCTAGTCATTTGTGCAATTAGTTTGCAATCAGATTGAACAAGCTGATAATCAGAAATGTCTTCATTTCAAATAGCATATCTCTTCTTATCACATCATGCCAAATTTAACAAACATCTGTTTCTGAGATGTTTTGTTTTTAGAAAAGTTTGAGCAATGTTTAAAAAAAAAAAAGCCACTTTAATTTATATTTTCTTATTTATTGCAATGGCCTTCTTATTTTTCTGCATGTGTGCAGGTTTCAGGGTTCAAGCTAATTTTTGGAAGCCACTGATTGTGATAAAAAAAAATCAAAACAAAGCAAGGTGCTGATATTCATGAGTGTACAGTTGCCAACAACTGATGCACAAGCAGGCTGCGGTACAATAAAGTAATTACGTCACTGGCTCCCATTCATACTAACCAGACAATCAGACTGTATCAGCTTAATGACATTTGCTAATGAAATGATGCTGATAAAAGTTAATGATCCAAAGAAAGTCTAATGAAAATTAATTTGTAGCAAACTTGCACTGCCACTTTTCTTATTTTAGATGCAACTACACTTTTTCGCCTCTTTGCACATACCCTTCACAGTGATGCTCCAAAATTTTTGCCAGGTTGGTTATTTTATGTTTGCTGTCAAAATCTCCCACTACAGTGCCGCAAAGCAGCAAGCATACCTCATCATTTTACGAGCTGTGGAAGGCCATCTTGCTGCACATCGCTAACAAATAACAATCAGAGCAGGTCACATATCTGTCAAATAGCCCCTGTAAAATGATTGAAAGCACATCTATAATCAAGTACTCTAATGTGGCCATGAGAAGGTCTGCGGGCTCACAGTTAATCACACCGCTTAGTTAAATAATGAGTCTAGAAATCATGAGAAATATGTAAGGAATA
Source organism: Enteromius thamalakanensis (assembly GCA_032357475.1). Classification (NCBI taxonomy): domain Eukaryota; kingdom Metazoa; phylum Chordata; class Actinopteri; order Cypriniformes; family Cyprinidae; genus Enteromius; species Enteromius thamalakanensis. The sequence goes on from JAUCMT010000002.1 coordinate 4,909,614, forward strand.
TAAAGAGTATGCACACTTTACCAAATGCAAAATGAAAAAGATTAAGATCTAAAGACGGTGTTAACATGGATCCAATATATATTGATTTTGTCCTCATTGTTTTCAATGCACAAAATCTGTTGTGTCGCCTTCCTTTGATGATGGATAAAATAACTCAAACAAACTACTTATGCAGACTGAACAGTTCATTAAGCATTTTTTTTTAAATTTAAACAAATAACACAATGCATGCACATAATGTGCATCTTTTCCAACAGCACATGCAAATATGATATTTACAAAAGATTATCAGCTATCTGTGTGCGATCTCACTATCAATAATGCACAGGCACACTGAGAAATTGCCTTGCTGCCAAAAATGAGGTTCAATTAGCATTCCAGTGTTAATCAATTAGTTGGCATCAATCTGCTCTTTAAATCACTGAGAGATGAAGAACAGAGATAGGCCGATAATCAGTCTGACCGATATTTTTACCAATATTCACACTTTTCAACTTAATTGGTTTTCTGGTGTGTGGATGAATGGCACCATTTAGTGGATCACAATTGAAGAACACCTAACAACACCATATATATTTGTTTAATATATTGTTCGGACATTCAGCTTTGTAGATAAGGACCATTCATTCTGGACTGAGAAATAGGTTGCTTAGCAATTGGCCCTAAACCCCTATAATAGACCAAACCACAGATTGCGATTAATTTTACCATCGGGGTGATTTAAATATAACGTCATAACACGTTTGTTATCAAGTTTGTTATAGATACGTCTTTTTAAATATGTTTAAATTATACATTAGACTAAATATTAAAACACTCATACAAAACATGTGTGATGTAGTACAATGATCATTTAGAAATTATTGTAAAAGAAAAAAAAAAACAATTCTTGATATTATTTATCAGACTCTCCAACATAAAAACTATGCCTATAGGTCATGAAAACACTGAAGATAAACGAACAGACGGATACACTTGACCGTGCCTGACCATAACCAAACCACTGTGGGCTGAAGTGAACGCACGGAGCAAGAAATGTGTGATTATCAAATGCACAATAAATCGATGCATGCAAATTAAGGGGAACATCCAATGAATGCATGCATAAATATGCATGAACATCTTGTGCTTTTATCAGAGTACATTCGGTCTCTTAGTTTTACTGCATGCACACCGTCTGAAGCCAATTCACATTACACTGCAAAATGAATAAAACTGCAGAGAATTTCTCCCCAATTTATCAACCCATAAACATCCACCGTGGTTACCACGTTCACTTAGGACCGAGTGAGAATACGCAAACTTACCCATCACCGCGTCTCAGTCAACTCCTGGCCACAGGTTTTACAGCTTTCTACCGCTTGAGACCCAACACGGCATGACACGCGCTCTCTTCAGATGGTTCGGTTCTTTCACGAGCGCCAGCCTGTAGTCCTCCACCGCAGAGCAGGCGCGGGAAATCTTCAGTCTCTTCTGACTGACCGCTGATCATATCTTTCAATTCCCCTCAAAACAAAATTCTCATCATAAACATCCACTTGAACAGAAAGAATCCATTTTACGTCCTAAAATTATACCTCAAGTCTCAAACAGAGCGGAAGACGCGCGATTCCAAATCCAAGTTATCTACCACAAGTCAAACTTATGGAAATCCCAGCAATCCCCTTCCGCCTCAGTATATTCCATCGCAGCATACTGCGCAAATACTGTCTTTCCCGAAAGGATGATGCGTACCGTAGATTAATCCGTGGATATTACAATATCAGTGAGAATTAGGATGTTTAGAAGATTTCAATGCAGTCCAAAATTACTGCGCTCATAGAATAATGTTTGGAAGTGTTACTCCATCGGGAATGTTTCTCCTCTCCTGTACAGTTCCCGACAGTACAGAGATGCAGCAGGATTGTGAGTGGTTAACCACAACCGCCTGTCGCACCATAACTTTGTCAGACAGCATCCGAATGCCCTCTTCTGGCGAACTGACATCTCCAGCAGCAATCTCTTCCCCTCTCGTTTCACTCTCACTCGATATTTCCACTGGAAAACGAGTGGGTGACACAACAAGTCTATTAGCTCGGCTAACGTAAAAGAAGACGAAACAACGATTCAGGTTGCTGAAGAGAAATGTCCATTTCTCTACCCAACAAGACCTTATCAGAAATCTACAAATATTTAATGTGCTGATCTCATATTCTTTAGCTTCGAGCTTTAGATGATTTATGGAAACGTTAAATGATAATGTTCTGGTGGACGTAGAGCTAACTAGTATTCGTCATACGTCATAACGTGCGTGAAAATGCATGCAAAGTACAATTTTATATTTTTCTTTCTCTCAACTTAGTTTACAGCAGATTATTCATGGATGATTATTAATGGACGATGTACCTGTTATCTGTAATGGCCAAATAGGATGGTGGGAAATGTAGTTTACTCACACAGCCAAAAAGATAATTAGCATTTACCAGGGTTCCCTAATAAATGTATATATATATATATATATATATATATTTTTTTTTTTTCTTTCTTTCCACATTTAGTATAACATTAATTTGCACGAATAACTGTGTTTTAAAAATGTCAAGCTGCAAAAAAGCATAAATATATTCCATTCTTGTCCAGATATTAAATATGTTTTGTCTAAATATATAATGTGATTGATTATATTAGATTAATTGTTTGAGATTACTTTTTATTTGATACAGGCTCTCCTAAAGTCCCTGGGTTTGATTGACATTGCTCTTATGAATGCCACAATGCCAGTCTAATCAATTATTATGGGCTCTCACATGGACTGGAATCTGATTGGCTGTGGTTGTCCTCCTTGCAAAGGAAACATTTGAGTGGCACTGCTATTTCCTGCTTCATCATTAGCGCAACCCTGCAATTTCTGTCCATCAAGTGTCCCCTTCAAACTAACAAGCCAGTTAACAAAAGCATTTAACCTCTCAAGGCTGTGAACTGATTGAGCAAAGCCAATTACTTAGAAGCTGACCATCTTATATATTAATTATTATATAATATGTAAATGCCTGAATAAGTGAAAATGTTATTGCTAAGCATGAAAGAGGCTTGTGTTTCAAACATTTCCTGCCTGTCTTTAAAGAGAACAGCTTATCCCTGTGCACCGAGTCTCAGCAATTGTACAATTGCCTGGAAATCGAGGCCAGACAGCTGCAGTCTTTAACAACAGTTCAGAAAGAGGTCATGGCAGGAGAAAGTGTGTTCCTGGCTACTGTGGTTTATCTATCACAGGACCACAAATATTTTTTTTGCATGTTTTGGTAGATGTCCTCATCACTGTTTGCTCACTCTTGCTTGAAGGAATAGTTTACAAAAAATTCATAATTGCTAAAAGATTACCCTCAAGCTATTCAAAACATTACTTGCCTACTAATGGATCCTTTGTAATGGATGGGTGCCGTCAGAATGAGAGTCCAAACAGGTAATAAAACATCACAATTATACACCACTCCAGTCCATCGGTTAACATCTTACAAAATAAAAATTTGTATATATAAGAAAAAAATCAATTATTGAGACATTTTAATTGTAGTTTTGGCTGCAAAATCCATAATCTAAAATGCTTACTGTACTTTAGTGAAAAAGTCAATCCTCTGTTCATCAGAATCCACCAAAATATTTGTTTAGAACTGTTTGAGACTCACAAGATGTTAATTGATAGACTGGAGCTGTTTGGACTCCCATTCTGACGGCACCCAGTCATTGCAAATGATCCATTGGTCAAAGTGATGTGAGGCTAAATCTGTTCCAGGAAGAAACAAATTCACATCTTGGATCGCCTGATGGTAAGTAAATGTAATTTGTGGGAAAACTATTCCTTTAAGTATTCAGATTGTTTCTAGCAGTTGGCTACACGATTAATAGACAATAAATAATAAGGTTGCAGGAGCATGTGATGCCCTAGCCTCACGCTTACAATATAAATCCATTGGTTGTTTTTTTTGCCCAGGTTTTTTTATTTAATTTTTTTTGCTCAGCAAGCGAAAAAAAAATCTACTAATTTGCATACATTTTTATAAACACTAAATCCTTACTCGGATCAGTTGTTGATCTAGCTGTCATTGCGTAAGTAGGTATAATTGTCAGTTGCACATTTTGATTCACCGCTGTGAATATTACCAGAGGCTGAGAGTTCCACCTGTCCTCAGCACTTTTTCAGAAATTGAGCTTGACACCTCGGTCTGTAATGCGAAAACATCATTCCCTGGAACTCTTACTTACATACCTACTGGACTCCAATTTGGCTGATGTGCCGCTCCTTGGCCAGGGTTCAACGAGCAGAGGCAATCCTGCTGACAGCGGTGAAACAATTAATGCCCTGTGAAGTTATGATGCTGGCAGCTGCCCTTGTCCCATGTAGTGCTTTCACTCTGGTGTCAGAGCTATCTTTCTTGTCGCTGCTTCACGTGCTGAGATTATAGTTAGATATCTGCCTTGGATTACATCACGAGGAGAAGGAAACATCAAGCTAAATGCAGGGCATCTGTGATAGTCAAGTGTTATTACCATTTTAAAGTATTGACTCAATGTCCAAAAGAACCAATATACTCTACACAGGAACAGCAAGTACGATTGTGCAGTTTTTATATATAGGCTATATATATATATCACACAGTCAGTAAGTATAGCTTGGAACAAATACAGTAATGTACTGGCCAAACTATTTGTTTATTTATTGTTTTTAGATCTTGGGGGCGGAAAATGGGGTAGTCAGCAAAGTTTTAAAGTTTACAAAAATGCCTAAATGATGGATGTGTTTCTTTCAAAAAGAAAAACAGCTTTTCATTTCACAAGATGTTAATTGATGCAGGAGTGGTGTGGATTACTTATTATGAGGTATTTATTAGCTGTTTGGACTCTCATTCTGACGGCACCCATTCACTGCAGAGTGAGCAAGTGATAAAAGTATTAGTGCTAAATTCTCCAATTATTTTCAGATGAAGTACAAACTCATCTAAATCTTGGATGGCCTGAGAATTTTAATTATTATGTGGCCTATTTCTTTATTTATTTTTTCATTTAGCGATCCAAGCAATAAAGACTTTAATGGCCGAGAATGTTACACAAGTAAAGAAGTCTAAGTCTTAAAGAACACTAAATTTGGAACTCCTAACTTCTTAAGAAAAAAAAAAAAATGTCAAAACTGTGACAGTGTTAGACACACATAAGTTCAGAGTCTTGCCCAGGTATTGTGCTTTGATTAAGTTGGTTTGACATGTTCCAAACCATTATGTCATTTCCACTATGTCAGCTATAAAATTCTCATTTAGTGCTGTGAATGTGTTTTTTTGTTTGTTTTTGTTTTGCCCTTCAGGACATTTTCTAGTATTGCCTAGTATTAGTATTGCCCAGTATATGTCATTGCGTAAGTAGGTATAATTGTCTATATATATATTATACAGTGAGGTCTATAAGTATTTGATCACCCTGTGATTTTGCAAGTTCTTTTACTTAGAAATCATGCAAGGGTCTACTATTTTCAGCATAGGTGCATTTCCACTGTGAAAGACAGAATCTAAGAAAAATATGGAAATCACATTGTATGATTTTTTTAACAATTTATTTAGGAATTACTGTGTGAAATAAGTATTTGATCATTTGCATATAAGCCAAATTTCTGACCCTCAAATACCTGTTATTTTTATTTAATTAGTAGCACCTGTTTGAGGTTGTTAGCTGTTATAAAGACACCTGTGCACCCCACAATCAGCCAAAGTCTAAGTAGCAACATGGGCAAAACCAAAGAGCTGTCAAAAGACACGAGACAAAATTGTAGACCTTCACAAAGCTGGTAAGGGCACTACACTAAGAAATCATGGCTTAAAATCTTGCATCGCACGGAAGGTTCCCCTGCTTAACTCAACCCATGTCCAGGCTCGTCTGAAGTTTGCCAGGGACCATCTGGATGATCCAGAGGCGTTATGGGAGAAAGTCCTGTGTTTAGATGAGACCAAAGTAGAACTTCTTGGTCTTAATCAATCTGTATCCCTCTATCACAAGCCACTTTTAAATAAATCACTTCAGAGCATATTTGCATGCACAAGACATTTTAAATATGTGGATTGCACAGCCCCTGAACATTACCATTTTTATTTATTTATCTTTGTATTATTTTACTTTGTAAATTTGTATTGTTCTATATTTCTTCAATATTTCTTACATTGTGTATTTTGTAGGCCTGCAGCGACGCGTCGATATCATCGACGAATCGATTAAAAAAAATTTCGACGTCAAATCCAGTAGTCGACACATCGTGCCCACTCCTTTTTTCCCCTTAACTGAAGCCTATTCAATAACGCAGTGATAACTGCAACAGCGGCTCCCGCCGAAGCTCGCCTGAGGGGGTGTGTCTGCGCACGTATATTTAAGCAGGAAGCGCACAGCCGTCTTCAGGTTACCTCGAATTGCAGCACAGCAAGGGACTCGTTCCCGTGTCTCAGGGAACCTGGGTTACGAGACTAACCTATTCATTCCCTTTCAACACTTTCACTCATACTGTGTCTGCTAAGACGCTATGGTAACACAGTTATATCCCGCTGTGCTGCGAGTGCAGAACGATAAAGCCTGACAGCTGACCCAGGGGAAACCCGAGGACGCACCTATCTCGTAAGCACAACATCGTCCTTTCACTTTAAGGCGTGTAGCCTGTGCTCGCGGTCGGGGCAGATGACAGCCGGCAGACAAGCTTATAATAAGTGAATAAGTTATAACTAATATCCTGAATACGCTGTTTGATACACATCGGTCAATACAGCGGATACACGGACACATAGAGCTTATGTTCTCGCGTTGGGGTTACATCGGCCAACACAGAACTAGAAAAACCTTTAAACTTGAGTTACTGATACTGTAAGAGTTTTGTTTAACAAAACCATTTTGTGTAACACTGCTGTTATTCTGTTTTAAGCAGAAGATGTTTGGCTTTGGATACTTTTGTATAATAAAGTAATCTATTTAATCTTTAGGGGCAGTGATTTTATGGTTTGTTTGTTTGTTTTTATCATGCAACATAAAAATAATAGTTGGATAAAACTTCTAATAGTCATTAGAATAGTCGACTATTCGATTTAAAATAATTGCCAGAATAATCATTTTAAACATAATCGCTTACCCCCAGCCCTAGTATTTTGTACTGTACAGTTATTTATTTTAATTGTATATTTTTATTCTTTCTTAGTTAATTTTTCCCTTTATTTTATTTTTCGTTTTATTTCCTATCCATAGACTTATTTTAAAGCATCATGCTCTGGGGGTGTTTTTCTGCACGGGACAGGATTACTGCACTATATTAAGGAGAGAAAAACCACCTTCCCTCAAAGCACACAGCCAGGAGGTCCAAGGAGTGGCTCTGTAAGAAGCATATCAGGGTTCTGGAGTGGCCTAGCCAGTCTCCAGACCTAAATCCAATTAAAAATCTTTGGAGGGAGCTGAAACGCTTTGTTACCCAGCGACAGCCCCGAAACCTGACAGATCTAGAGAAGTATGGAGGAGTGGGCCAAAATCCCTCCTGCAGCGTGTGCAAACCTGGTGAAGAACTACAGGAACCGTTTGACCTCTATAATTGTTAGCAAAGGCTTCTGAACCAAATATAAAAAAAAAAAAAAATTGACTCAAATGATCAAATACTTATTTGAGGCAGTAATTCCCAAATAAATTGTTGAAAAATCATACAATGTGATTTCCGGATTTTTCTTTCTAGATGCTGTCACTTACAGTGGAAATGTACCTACTGTATGCTGCAAATTGGAGACCCAAGACCAAGTCTTTTATTGAAATGATTCACTAGATTTCCCTTTTAAATGTACATTGTTTCCTTTGACTAAACTAAACTAGCCTTGTATGAACCGTATTCAGAGCTTTAACACTGATGTGATGTGTTTTTGTATGTTTAGAGTGATGGAAGACATTAGGCGTGCTAAAGGAGAGGTAGAAAGGTCTTTCTACAACATTGACAAGAAGAAGAAATCTGCATCCACAACAGGAGTGCGTTTCATACACAGGAAGACATATAAAGTCAGTGCCGAACCACAGTACAAGCCTAAACCTAATTTTTCTCCCTCTTTATCTCTAGAGTGAGCCAGTGGGAGAAAACATTCGCATGTTACGGAGACCTCAGCGCAGGCCTCAGCAGAAGAGACACGCGTATCAGACCCGCTCGACTCGAGAAAGGAGACGCAGCACAAGTGTGCTCTCATACACCCATGACCAGGAAAGTGTGGCAGAGTCCGACAGTGAAGTGGAGGTAAGAAGACAGTGTTAATTGTTTTTTTACACTATATATTTTTTGTTTAAACAGTGCTTAATTAAATATTAAATCATGTTTGTGAATGTGTGCACCCAGCAGGAGGAGGAGCAGAATGAGAACACTGAAGTGTCCTCTGATGGTGAAGCTCAGTGGGAGAATGACAGTAGCTCCAGGTTCATACCCAATCACAATATTTAACATTTTAAACAGTTTCACAGACAAGGCTTAAGCTTGTCCCAGACTAAAATGCATGTTTGAGCTGTCTCAGATGAAGATATCTTGCTCAGACATATCGTAAAACATGTCAGTGTCATCATTCTGTGTTAAGATGCACACCTGTAATATTTTCATGTAAGGCATTTTTGTAAAAGTTGCTTAAATATCTTAATTTAACTAATGCCTAGTCCTGGCTTAAGCTAAGCCCTGTTTGTGAAACCGGGCCAATATTTGGTCTAAAACTGGCAAAAAGTTCAGTTTAAATAGATATTTATTTCTTTTGCGGCTCTTAGTCTTTGGCTCCATACAAAATTAGACAGGTGTAACAATAAAAATTTTATTAGACCAATATTACAGATCAAATGGTAAAAGTTTACTACAAGCATTTTTAGTTAACATCAGTTAATAAGAACTAATAATTAACTTTTACTGCTTTTATTACTCTTGGTTAATGCTAATTTCAGCATTTACTAATGCATCATTTATCTCACAAGTGAAAGCTTTGCTGCCTGATTAACACACATTTTACTGCTGTATTAATAGAAATTATTGTTAATGCGCTGTGAACTAACAATGAACAAAAATACTGTAGTAAATGTATTGTTTATTCATGATAGTTAATACATTAATATTAACAAATGATACCTTATTGTAAATTGTTTTTAAAATGTGTAGATTTAAAAAAAAATAATAAGTTTTTAATTAATTTCTATTTAAAAATTTTCTTTTTTGTCTTTTTAGAATGTTGAGTGAAGTTTTAAGAATTTTCTGTTGTTGTTTTTTCAGTGATTCTTCTAGCGAGTATTCTGATTGGACGGCAGATGCGGGAATCAACCTCCAGCCTCCGAAGCGAACAACTAGAAGGCTGCCGGCTCGTGTTGCTGGGAGCAGTAGCTCTGAGGAGGAAGAGGGCACGGGGCAGGGAGAAGGGGAGGCTGAGAGATCGAGTAAGCGGACTGAAAAGAAAAAGAAACCTAAACAGACAAAACAGCGGGTGAGCATACATCTATCATTCTTCCATCCATCTATATTTTCTCTTCTGTGCTAATCTGTGTGTGTGTGTTTATATTTAGTCTGTGCCTGCTGGTGATTTAGAGGAATGGTTGCCCCCGTCTTGGATCATGGAGACCATTCCAAGACGATCACCCTTTGTACCTCAAATGGGAGATGAGGTGAGTCCCTTCAATAAATATAGGCACACACTAAATAACCAAAAGTAAGTACAAATGTTTTCATCACACATGCACATCTTAAAGCCATTCCTCTTTCTTTATTCCTCTGTAGCTGATATATTTCCGTCAGGGTCATCAAGCATATGTCAGAGCCGTGTGCCGTGCCAAAGCCTACAGCATCAACCCTCAGAAACAGCCCTGGAACCGCCTGAACCTCAGGGTTATTATTTTTCTCTCTCATCACTATTCCCACTCATTATTAGGCATAATTTTGTGTGCATTACAGTGGTTGGCCCATTCTGCATGCAGCCAGGAACATGAAAGTATGTCTGTGTGTTCTCTTAGGATCAGGAGTCTGTAAAGGTAGTGGGTATTAAATATGAAGTCGGGCCGCCCACTCTGTGCTGCCTCAAACTGGCTCTCCTGGACCCCACCTCAGGGAAAATGACCAACGAATCCTTCAGCTTGAAGTATACACACTTATTCTCTCAAAATCACACAAACACATTGTCTTATATTTTTATTAGTTTCTTAATTTACCATTGGTGTTGGAAAAGCATAGTGAATTACTATATTATTGTGTTGAATACATTTTAAAATAGATATTAGGATAGTTTTTGATCATGAATATGAGTTAATAGCTGTCTTTGTGTCTCTTTTTAGGTATCATGATATGCCTGATGTCATTGACTTTCTGGTGCTACAGCAGTTTTATAATGAGGCCAAAGAACGCAACTGGCAGCCTGGTGTGTTTGTGCTTAAATCTGTGGTATATGCAAGAGTCATTGAGCCAACCTCTTCCTATGTTTGTTTGCCCTAAGGCTGAAAATGATGCCTTAAATCATGTTACCTGTTGAGAAAAGGCGGGTTGTGAATTTAAGTGATTGAGCATCATTACTCGTTGCATCAGTTAGTGTGAAGGGGTCTGAATGAGATTTGTAGGTGGCTTGACTGGGTTCTTTTGATTTGTGCCAGTAATCAATCATCCATAAAACATTTTTAAATGCATAGAAATGCTAAGCGTGCAGGATTAGTGGCTATTACAGATATCATAAATGCTGCAGTGCTATTATTATGTTCATAAAATAGCATGCAAGTAGCTCATATCAGCTGTGAATATCTGTATTCAGGTCAACATTTCAGGAGCATCATTGATGATGCTTGGTGGTTTGGATCGGTGGAGTGTCAGGAGCCATTTCAATCGGACTATCCAGACAGCCTCTTTCAGTGTTACATTGTCAGGTGCGTAAATACGGAGTTAAACCGCTGGCTTATTATTACTGTAAATCTTTTTAATAATTAGTGTGTGTTATTTTGCAGGTGGGATAATGGAGAGAGGGAGAAAATGAGTCCGTGGGATATAGAGCCCATACCTGAAGAAGGTACTGATACGCTTAAAATCTGATGCTAAATCAGCCAGTCACGTTCTGACATATCTAATGGTGTGATTGACCATCTACAGCTCCACTTCCAGAGGAGCACGGGGGCAGTGTCCCAGTCACAGAGGATGAGCTTCAGGCCCTGCTCTACACCCCTCAGGAGGGAGAGTGGGGGCTGCACACACGAGATGACGAGTGCGAGAGAGTCATCACAGCCATAGATCAACTGCTTACACTCGGTATGGCAAATGCGCACAAACCACCTAAAACTGCTTTTGATTTGTTGAAAATATAGATTTTTGTGTCTAGTGCTGATTAGCATTGTCGAAATACCAGAACAATTACATTTTATGACTTATTATGCCTTTTTTAAATATGATCTTTCATGCAGTGCATCATGTAGCTGTATGTGAACTTAAACTATCTGCAAAGTTGTGAAACCAACAGTGCACGATAAATGAAGTTTTTGTCTGTCCAAAAAACGACAATGTCCGTCCACATTCTGTCGCGAGCAACATGCCTGTCAACAAACACTACAATTTCCACATGGCTTAAGAAGACGCTGTACCCTGTGCTGTCATTCAGTTATTCAGGGCGTTTAGTTTTCTGACACGCGCTGTAGCAGTAGACCAATCATAAAGGACTGCGCCATATGACCAATCACAGCAGTGAGGCCTCACAGGAAGCCAGGGTTTAGACAGACTGATTCTTTGAACTGCTTCACACGAGTCGTTTACGAATAATTTAGAAATTGGGCAACATTAAGTCTATTTTTGGAGAAAACCAAAGTGTTTTTGGACCTTGCATACACGTAAACCTGTTTTAAGACAGGTATATTAGCAATATTAGCAACCTTTAAAAGGGTATAATGAAATATTTTGATTTTGCTTTCACTTCTGAGCAATCTAATACATCCCTGTTTAGTTAAGTCAGTGTTTTCCAGATATATTTAGTACATTTGTGCAAACAATTTCTATCACCACCTTAATAATTGTATCTTTTTCTAATCTTTAAAGTCAAATACTTGCATTTAACCAATTACTTAATTGAGTCAGAATATTTTAAACTTGCCAATAACAATGGACCGTTTAAAACTGTATCTAAATAGTTTTGCTCATTTTTAGGGATGCTCCGAATGTTCGGCAACCGAAGTTGTATAATTGTATATGTGTTGAATAAATGATGCTGTACAATGACGTGATGTGATCAAATACAGATGCTTTAGTGATTTTATACTTTGTTTTAAACTACTACTTGCTATAGAGATAATGCAATTATCTATGACTAATAAATCACGTGCCTTGCTATGTTTTACTCTTGTGTGTTTTACAGATGTGGCAAAGGCGTTTTCCTGCCCTGTAGATTTGAGAGAATATCCACTGTACTGCACTGTTGTGGCCTATCTTACTGACCTCAGCGCCATCAGAACGAGATTAGTGCACCGTTTCTACAGGTACACAACCTCCTTTAGGGTACTGACCGCAGCATAAAACATCAATATTGAAATGAGTGCCCTCTAGGTCTTCACAAATACAAATGTTGGAGTCTCTTACATGTCTCTGTATGTGTAGGCGAATCTCAGCACTGATGTGGGAGGTGCGTTACATTGAACACAACGCTCGAACATTTAACGAACCACAGAGCCCTATCGTCAAAGCAGCCAATACAGTCAGCAGCGTCCTGCTGCGTTTCATCAGGTCAGAGAAAAAAGGCTCTCGTTCATATTGGTTATGATTCCTGTGGTTCACCTGCTGAGCTCAGTGATCATTTTCTTTGGTAATGTGCATGTGTGTCTGCAGGGATCAGACCTGTACCGATATCTTGGATCTCTTCAATAAGATGCAGAGCGAATTCAGCAGCGAGGAAGAGGTAAGTGTGTTAGTGCGTGTATAGAGCAGGACATTGACCCTGCAGGATTGGTCACCTCTATATTAAATAGCTCTTGTTTTCTCTGTAGGAGACCGTGGATGTGGACTCAGACACTCCTGGCACCTCCACTGGTCAGAGGGTAAGATAGTTTAGCTTACAGTTAATTTACTATGAAGTGTTACCAGGTATGTTTTCTCTAACATCCTCCAACATTTTCAGAGGTCCAATAACGTGCCTCAGAAGCGTGGAGTGGTCCTTGATATCAACGCATGGCACGGGCAGTGCAAAGACCTTCTGAGGAGAATGATAGCAAGCTCCGATTCAGAGCCTTTTCGCCAGCCTGTCGACCTCTTCACCTACCCGGTACCTTATTCCTCCCTCTACGCCAGTGGTCTTAAACTCAATTCCTGGAGGGCCACAGCTCTGCAGAGTTAGCTCCAACCAGTAATAGTAATCCTGAAGAGCTTGATTAGCTGGATCAGGTGTGTTTGATTAGGGTTGGAGCTAAACTGTGAGATCGGAAGAGCGT
>JAUCMT010000002.1:5033088-5044127 GCA_032357475.1 Enteromius thamalakanensis
TCACACCCCAATACAATAATGGCAATATCATTACCCAATATTTGAATCCAAATCCGTGCGTGGATCACAGCTAAACCTTGACAAAAAACGTAACAGTCATACAATTTAAGGGCCATTATTGTAACACCGCTACGTTTTGCGCTTTGAACCAACGTAGTCAGGGTACGTTTTTGTATGAGACTGGGTTGCTTTTTTTGTAGCATAAATGAACTGCTGCAATGCGTAACTGCAAAACTCATTTTAAATGTAGTTGAGTAAAGAGTTCAGATACTCATTCAAAAATGTATAGTAAAGTAGAGAGTAAAAGTCGCTAATATCTTTGATAGTGAAAAGATAATTAATAAGCTACATTTATTCAAGTACTTAAAACCTCTGAACGTATGTGACATAAAAAAAAAAACGCAATTAAATTGTTTTGTGATCTCTTAACTTTCAGCTCTTTCATCGTGAGTCAAGTTTTTGACCAGATTTATTCCGAAGTATTCCTTAAGCCTAAGCTTGTTACCTCCCGGAAGTCAACACATACGGAGCATTAATCATAACTGTACATGAAAACAATTACAAGTGCTCGCTGTTTGACCATTTCTAGTTTTAATTTCTGTTTGATACTGTAGTGAAATGTACTTATTGGTACATATTTTGCATCTTGCAAAAAGTTATCAGAGGTATGTTTTCATAATGAGACCAGGTAGCACATATCTGTTGTTCTTCAGCAAAACTTGCAGCCTAAAAACATTCTTGCAGTTTTAACAGGAAAGCCTTAAGCTAGAAGAACTCAAGCAACTATAGTATTTTCAGCATGATGCGAGTAAATCACAAGAAAATTTATTTTTACTTCAGCTCTTCTTTTTACTTCTTCTACTTTTGCCTCACAGGAAGTGTACAGATTCATGCTACCCGCCCGCTCAAGAGTATATTCAGCCGATTACACACCCTAAGAAGCCGTTGAATATTTCACACCAGCTACAGGCCGAGAAGGAATATGAATACAGATGTCACTCAGTTGTCAAGATCTCTCCAACGCTTCTGCTGTACTGCCACGAAGACGCCACACACAGTCTCAATGGATCTCGCCTGAGGCGAAGTGCCGTCTGCCGTCTATCTATAGCGCTGAGAAATATTTTAAGATTTTATGCTTCTGCACCCCATTAACAATTGCCTCTGTGACAGGCTACAGCTACACCTGAACTGCTGAAGCAGCAGAACCTACAGCTCCATGTAAATATTCACAGAATATTGGCTTTCGTTTTATATTATGTGCAACTTGTAGCTGTGTTTTTACATAATAGCTTCCGAGGCACAAAATTATGAATGCATAATGATAACAGGGTTGTAAATGGTACACTAACAAGCTGCTTGAACCTCTTATTGCACATCTTGATAGCTATTTTATTGAGTGTGTACATTTTATGTACACACACTTGGCCTCATGAATGTGTCTCTGAAAAACTGATATAAATCTGATCTACTGTTTCCATGCTATGTGTAGTTCACATTTAAAAGAATGCTAATTGTCTTCTTTGTGGTTTCAATGTCCACATGTTGATGTAGGCACATTTAGAAGGAGTACAATGAATCCGTTTTGAATGTGCAAGCCTTGCATATCAAATCTTGAATAAGTCTTGGAAGGTGTTGATGCTGTTTTCCTTGACTGGTTATCTATTATGGAACTGTTGTATGTAATTATATAGCAGATTTTTCTGCTCCTAAAATCTGATTGGCTAAGAGCCTTTTCCAGCAGCGTGATATTCTAGTAATTAACAGAACTCTAATCATTTCAGTGTTTGTATTGCTTTTATTTCACACAGCGAGTGTCATGGCAGACACCCAAATGTACCATGATTTCATAAATAAATCTGCTTTTTGTGTGATGAAACGTTTTCAGAGTTTTGTAGTAGAATGTACACTTCAAATATCAAGACTTCAAGTAGTTTGTCAATAAATATTTTAGTTATTCTGTGATTAGATGGTGACAAGAGTAGACTTTTATACTGAAAGAGACAGAAACAAGTGCAAACAAGAAAGTTATTTTTACTTTCAAGGATACTTTGAGTGCTTCTTAAATGAAAGGCTACATCCTATAAAGGCTACATATCTAAGCTTCCACGTCACCAAACATCACTGAAGGCCATCTCGATCAGAAGGAAAGGCAGTCTTCATTTCATGCCCTTCATTCTGCTGAATTTAAAAGATGCATGGGATGTATCTTTTACAACATGATGGTATGTGCCACACTTGCATACTAGACCATCTCATTCTATCATTTAATGCAGAGGAGGTTTCTAGCCTATAAACCTCTAAAGGACTGAACTAGGAAGGATGAAGCCTCAGTAGTGTTAGAGAAGAACCCTATAGAAGCTGTTAATGAATGCACTTAGGGGAACTGTCATACAAAATCCCCCTTAGATGAAAGAATGTCTCACCTGACATTCAAACGAATGTTTTATTGTGAATATGAGCTTGAGCTGAAGAATGAATTCTGTATCAGAGGCTGGTAATCATACTCACTCAGTCCATCTCTTTCCCATAATATAGTGAGCTTTCAATACTCAATGTGCCTTCCTTCTAAAGTGACAGTTTTTAATTAGTAATGGAGACATGGGTTAAAGTGAGATTTAAATATGTGTCGGAAGAAGTATAAGCATATAACTTTTATGATATTTCTATCATTATATATATCATTCTGTTGTTTCTTTCTGCACAGTCACATGCACATTTCACATAAAAACCACACATACAGTCCCACCATCCATATTTACTGACATCAAGGTTGTCTCATTCTAATGTGCAGAAGGGGCTTTTATGGAATGTCTGAGATCTCGTTTTGCTCACTCTCTGAAGGGGAATATACTGACTATAATATACTTTTGTGTTTGTCTTTGTGGGATAAAGGACCAGACTGTACAAGACATCTGCTCTGTACCACTGCTAATAGATGTCTCTGTAAACATTAGTTCTCTGATCTGCAGACTAGTCATGCAACTCAAAGACATCAAAAGCAGTCTACTTATTTGAACATTCTCAAATATTCTTAAAAATAATTTTAAATATTACTTAGAAGTGTAAATATATATTTGAATAATGAACATTGTAACAATGTAAATTAATTATATAACACTATATAAAATAAATTATTTTAACATTTTAATTAATATATAATATTACATATTGTGACAAGGTAGCTGGCCTCGTCCGCCAATCATCGCCTCCCCCGTCCTTCAGCCCCGCCCTTCTCCAGGTTCCCGACGGGAGTGGACGGATGAGAGGAGGGGCGCAGGACTCTGCACGGCTGGTGGCGTGTGATGAGGAGCACCGGAGTCTTATGGTGCCTCATCACCGCCGCCGTTAAAAGGACTATGCGCGCCCCTCCTCGGGAGATCCGTCTCTTCCTCTGTGCATGCATTTTTCCCCATTTTAGCAAACTTTTATTTTTGCAGAGCCTTTTAATTTCCTTTTTGACTTTACTTCAAAAGGCCATTTGAAACAGGGATGTGTTTCCTAAAAGTGAAACTATGGTTACAAGTTTTGTCATTACCAACAGAGATTAACTGAACTTGTGATCGCAGATAGCCATTAATGCTTTTTTGGAAACAAACCCCAGGTCAGTTTTTGCTACTATCACTTTAAGGGTATGTAAAAACTGTCTTAGCATGAATAACAATGGTTATTTATGGTTGTGTTTTTCCTTTCACGTCCAATATAGATGGCACAGCCTCATCTTTCACTCACACCCGCTTTCAACAAAGCCTGCATTACATTGTGACAGGTTCACACAACAGTTTGCTGAAATGTGCATCACAAATGTCAAGCTGAGACTGAAATTAAAGTAAACATCAGCAGCTAGTCTTTAAAGCTCAAAGCCAGGAACAGCAGGATGTTTAGCAAACTTTTGCTGTCTCTTCCCCACTTCCAATTTATTCTGTGCCTAGAAAATGTAAACTACATGGTTAAAAGTATTGGGACATATCTGTTAATTAATAAATTCAGGTGTTTAAAGCAGACCTTTTGGTGCAGGTGTATAAAATCAACCACCTACCCATGCTTTCTGCATTTATGAACAGTTCTGTAACTTCCAGTGCAGTACTGTAATAGGAGGCCACTTTTCAATAAATCTTATATATTCCATAATCACCTGTAAAATTTGTATTATTGGAAAGTGGAAGCATTTAGAAACACCAGCATCACCAGCCAGATGGAGTGGTGTAAAGCATGTCACCGCTGGACTATAGAGCAGTGGAAACCTGTGGCCTGCAGCACAAAGTGAGATGAACAAACTAAGAGTTTCAGAGTAGAGTTTAAACCAAAGTTTGTGATTAACTCTGGAGCACATGCACCTGAAGTTGTGAAAGCTGGTAGAAGTGTAAGTTACCATAGTGGTGAAACCCGCTCAAAACCGTCTTCTTGAGCCCACAATATTTCAAACTAAATGCGAACCTATCTGGTTAGAAACTTAAACTGGCACTCTGATAGCTGAGTATTTGGCAGATGCCATGAGAATGTTACCAGTCTGACTGCATTGTGCCAACTGTAAAGTTTGGTGGAGGAATGTTAATGTTTTTTTTAGGGATTAGGGGAAGTGTTACTGCTTCAGCATACCAAGACATTTTGGACAATGTTGTCAACCCCCATTTAACACCTTTGGGATGAACTGAAAACAAGACTGAAAGCCATGCATTCTCATCCAAGTTCCTGTCCTCACAAATGCTGAATGAATGGGCAAAAGTACCCACAGAAATGCTCCTAAATCTTGTGGGAAACTGGTAAACTGTAGCTGCAAAGGTGGGTCATTTAGAATGCCGAAGGCTGACATGGAATCTCATATGTTTTCTCTTATTTTTGTATTTTCCCAAACATAGGCTCATTGGAAATTTGTGCCTCTACCTACATTTCTGCAAAACCTAAAATACTTAGGTTAGCATAGGACTAGCATCACATATGCATTAGTTTTCTAACTCAGTAGGTTTGCTCAGTAGCTCACACGATACAGTGTTGCACTTAGGTGAAGAAGAGCTTTCCCATTCTAAAGCGGTATAAAACTGCAGAGGAAGCGTAAACTAAGCCGAACCAAGCCGTGCCGTAACGAGCTGAGCCGAGCCAAGTCGTACCACGCAGTGGAAAAGCGCCATTAGACACACTTGAAGCAGCTAATCAAAGTCTTACTAGGTATACTTGAAACTTCTAGGCAGGTGTGCAATGGCAAGTTGGAGTTAAACTCTGCAGGACACCGGCCCTCCAGGATCAAGTTTGATGGCTAAGTTTGATATCCAACAAAAGACAAACCATGTTTCTGGAGACCTACAGATGGTTGCTAAACTAGAATGAACTTTTACCGCCACCGGTACCTTCGCGTCTATAGAGTGCACTGGCAGCTATTGATTGTCAAGTGGCGCTTTATCCATAAGTTCCCAAGCAAACTTTTCAAAAAATGTTTTGGCAAATAGCCGTAAACTTTGCCTTGCTGATTGGTAACTTTTGACGGCAGCAGTCTGAAAAAAAACTGTAACTGTTAATATTCCCAAATTACAATTTAGAAGGCTACTTATGAAGTTATTTGCATTTCTTAGAATAAAAAATAATGTAGTTTAGGTTACTTTACATGGGAGCATTAAAAGTAATAGCCTATTTTAGTAGACATACATAAATGTTCGAAATATCCTCATTATTAATATTCACCACAAGTACATGTTTAATTAATATTTTAAAATTAATTTGATTAAAACAGTAACAGCGTATATTTTTGTCATGCACGGGGGCACGCTTCCAGTGGTGAATGGAGTAGACGTGTTTTCAATAGCTCTCCGATAATCTCAATAATTTTATATAAATAAATAAAAAAGTACTAAAAACCTGTTCGGGAAGATCTAAAAATGCCAGCAAAGCAAAAGAAAGCTGAAAAGTCATGTATCGATGAAGAAAACACGACTAATTCTTCCGAATCACCGACAGGTGCTAGCCACGCTAGCAACAAGACTAACTCTACAGACGCCACAAATTCAGACGTTCTGGAAGCAATTGCTAATTTGAACAGCTCCTTCGACCAAAAATTTGATGTTCTTTCGTCTACATCAGGGGTGCTCAATCCTGTTCCTTGACATCTACCTTTCAGCAGAGTTTAGTTCCAACCCTGATCAAACAGCTGTCTGTAATAAACAAGTGCTCCTTCAAATCCTAATTAGTTGGTTCAGGTTGTTTCTTATCAGGGTTGAAGTTGAATTCTGCTGGAAGGTAGATCTCCAGGAACAGGATTGAGCACCCCTGGTCTACATTATCCGAGGTAAAGGTATCGCTTGCTAATATCTCTGCCAGGGTGACTGAAGTGGAGGAGGTGACTAAAAATCACGAAGCCCGCATTGAATTGCTGGAGAAACGATGTGCAAACCTTTAGGCTGAATGTGGAAAACTTCGGGAAAAGACATGTAATTTAGAATCAAGATCGCAACATCAAAACATCAGGATTTATGGAATAAAGGAAGGTGTTGAGAAAGCTAAACCAACAGAGTTTGTGACCAAACTTTTGATGCAGGTACTTAGTAAGGGAAATTTTGAAAGTCCAGTTATCGACAGGGCACACCAATCGCCACAACCATCAAGAGATGAGAGAATCATACTGTATCTACATCAAACAGTGGACAACTGGTAAAGGAGTCATAACGAACGAGTATAGCTACGGACATATTTGATTAACAAAAGACTATAAACTATCATTTCGGTGATATTTTGAGATATGTGGTGACCATCTTAATGGAAGAATGCCAAGGAGCATCGAGGGTGAGTTAACAGATGCAAATGTTATCTTTAAGGGGAAGAGTATCCATAATGGTTACATGAGTTACAATAATAGAGGGGAGGGTGGGTGAAGTCGGAATTTTGTTCATTTTGGTTCACCTCCATTCATGGGAATGTCATTTTCCTTTATTTAGAAGGTTCAAATAAAAAAAAAGTATCCAAGAAGGTCAATTACAATACAATTTTGTTTTAAACTGTGAATAATATAAAAGTTAATGGAGGCGGGACATTGACTATGTTAAGTTGGAATGTATGTGGAATTAACAGTCCAATCAAAAGAGGGATGTTTATGCACATCTTAAGAACATTGGTGCAGAGATAATATTCCTTTAAGAAACGCACATTAAAACTACAGCAAGGTTTAGTATCAAAGCTCCATGGATGTCTCAAGTTTACCAATCAAGTTTTTCCACTAAAGCTAGAGGAGTAGCGATTATGATTAAAAAATCTGTTCCCTTCCCTTTATTCATAAACAAACAACTCATGATATAAATGGCAGATAGTTGATAGTAATTGGGGAAATAAATTCATTATCTATCACTTCAGTAAATATCTATGGGCCTAACTTTGATGACCCTTCATTTTTTGAGAAAGTCTTTAAAAGAATACCAGATTTCATGAATACTCAAATCATTCTGGCTATAATTGTGTGTTAAATGCTAGGTTAAACACACAACCCCGTCGAACAACAACAAGTAAATCGTTGCTGTTATTAAATAGTTAAATGTCAAGGTTAAATTTTGGTGGACAGCTGGAGAGCTATACATCCCACAGATCAAAATTTTAGTCTTTAGTTCATAAAACGTATTAATTTTTATAGATTTAAGTCTGTTACAATATGTTACCTCAACAAAATATCCCACTACACTCAAATCAGACCACACCCCAGTTTCTCTTATTTTAAAAATAAATTGGTCCAGAGGAAGTAGGATTTGGAAATTTGAAAATATGTTATTAAAATATGTCAAATTTTTGTAATGCACACAATTATTTGTTACCTGTCCCTTATTTTGACAGAAAAATTTGGGCTGGGCTCCCTGGCAATAGAGCATTGGCCTGTTTAAATCTGGTCAATTTAAATGTGTCGTTGCAAAATGGATATAAATCCGTTCTTAAATTATATTTAAATTTCACATCAACAAAATCAAAAAATAAGAGCTGCATTTTAATAATTTTCAGCTCATTAGGAGAGCATGGGGCATCGTTTTCATTTATATATATTAAAATAAACTTGTGTATGCATATACATATGAAGAAAGTAGGTTTCGCGGCTCTTTTTACCCATCACAGATTTTTTTTTTTTTTACATAAAAATGTACATTTTTTACAGAAAATGACATGTAAGCAAAATTCTAAATTGTCTACAAAACAAATTTTAAAGCAGTCAAGCATAAGCTTTTTAATTATAAATGTTATCCTTATGTATTATACATCACACCTTATATGTTTTGCTCTTTGAATGTGGCTCTCTTGGCTTCTGAAGCAGAGCAGCTCTGCTTTAGAGTAAAAAGTGTATTCAGTGTTGCAACAATGTTATCATTTAGTCATGCACAGCTCTTTGGCCATTCAGATATCTGTAATATACATATTTAATGAGAACTTCTTAAAATACCAGCTAAACACAAACTGCACACCCAAACAGATTAAGTGACACTCAGCAAAAAAATAAAAAAAGTACCTGAATTTGCTGGGAAAATACAGTTTTATCTTTCCCCGCAAAGCTTTGACATAATGATGGGAATGTAATGCCCATGAGGAGGTTGTTCGTAATGCTCATGATGATAATGATGATGATGAAACTTACAAAGAGGGCAAAGGAGATGAGAAAAAGGAAAGGATAGGATGTTGATGGTGATGATGACAGCAGTGATTATGACAGTGGAAAATGTCTCACACTGAGACCGAAACAACCATTTGCCTCCAAGCAATGCAAATCTCATAGAACGTTTCCCACAGTAACCTCGATTTCTCATTGATCAAGCATTCAGCTTTTTTTCTTGCGTAATCATTAGGAACAGACAGAGATGGTAATGTACAAAGAGCGACGCTGGGACTGAAGACAGAGTGGGTGTCAGACTAGTGAAGATCAGGTCATTTCCCTCCCATGCAGGAGACCTCCTGCGTATGAGCTAGTTTTCTGTCTTTAAGCGGCTGATGTTGTGGTTGTAGATGCTGATGTTAGTGGCAGTGTTGGGGAAGTTCATTTGAAAGTTCATTTTATCTTGGAAAAAAATAATCAGTTTAAACTATTTTAGTGAAGATACTCTTATTACTCATACTCAAATTACATTTGATTTGTTATAAATTATACAACAGTTAGTTGTGGTGCTTTGATTTGATTGACCAAGCTTATCTTTAACACTGGGATGTTTTGCTTTTTTTATAACTTTGTTTTTGCACTTTAAAAAAAGTAAATAAAAATTATTTGGATTATATATTAACTAATTAACTAACTAATTAAGAATACTATTATGTGAATGATGTTACAGCATCTTCAATCACAATACAAAAATGTGATTTTTTTCCATTAATATAATGGATGCTGGTATTGCACATTTTAAAGGCTACTGATGTAATCTATTTTAATTCAATTTTTGTGCTTTTACTTTATTTATTTATTTTTAATTTCAGGACCCCCTACAGTGCCATCACAAGCCCCCAACTGAGAAACCCTTCTCTAATATACTAGTAATTGTTACACACCAAACTTCAAGGATTTGATAATGAACTTATTGCTCAAAAATGTCAAGGCTTTTATGAAAATTTTAGATGGGGTAGAGGCTTTCAGTTAAGTAATCCGTCATGATCGGAAGTCATTTTTTCCAGCAATTTTCTCAGTGGCTTTGTTGTTAATGATGGTGTCATTTCAGCATGTGCGAAGCAATCCACTTCACCTTTAAAATATCAAACTACATGATTGCCCCTCTTTTCAGCTTTTCTGAGATCCTTTTTGTGAATGTATGTATTTAGTGCACATGATTACTCCAGTAGGACTATGTGTTTGTTGACTAATGGACAACAAGCGAGTATTCAAGAAGCCAGTTATTTTTGCAATTCTGTTCGGTGTTGCTAATGGCACAGAAATTACAACACTTCAGATTTAACTTCAACTTTGACACTTAAACAAAATCTTAATGAATATTTTTTAGTGGGCTTGTGAATAAGACGTATAGATGAAGTAGAACAGGAAATACACAAAGGTGTCGCCTCTCTTGAAAAATATATTTAAGTATAAGCCATAGATCAGAGAGACTCCAGAGCGGCCAGGAACATTAATCAGACGCCAAAAATAGAGAAGCGTACAATAGTGTGTATATGGCTTCTTTACACCCAAAGGAGTGAGAAAGAGCTCTTTCCCAAACACTGGATTTCTTATGCTTTGCTGTCTAGTGTCTACATTGCAGACTAACGAAGATAATACAATTTAAGTGAATGATTTAAAACACATTACAGAAACTCCATGTGTCATAGAAATATCACTCCTCATATTCAATAGAGTTTGAACTGAAAACAATACAATAAAAACAATGTAATAAAAGCATGGTGAAATGACAATAAAGTCTAACTTGAACCTTAAAACCTAAGATGCTGTTACCGTATTTTTTACAGTCAAATAAAGGATTAAAAACTCTTTTAGCTGTATTTTCTTTCTAAGCATTCCGGTCTGCTTGAAGACCACAAATGCATGTACAACTTTTAAATAATTTAATTGGTTTCTACACTACTACAAAGTGCAAAACTGTACGTTTTATATATAACATCCTAATTTAACTAATGCTAGGTTCACGCTGTATGATTTTGAACACAATTTGGTCATACGAGACAAATTTTGCAAATCCTAAAAGATTCCTCTGATCATAGACCAAAGTCTGTAGTCTTTGACATGTTCGCTGACAGCCGAATAATGACTATTGCAATTAAACTTTACCTCCAAAATAAAATACCACCAGTGGCGAATGTTTTGAGGCTGTAGTGTGGCTTCTACTATGACAACCGTCAATCAAGAACCCTTCTGAGATCAGAAACAGATTAGAAACTCCAAAAGAGTCATTTTGCGAATATCAAGTCCTTACTGTCTCACAATTAATGAGATCCCACAGTGTGACATGCAGTGGCGGTTCTACACTAAATTGCTCCCCAGGCGAGACTCCCTCCGGGCGCAAATAAATAAAAAAACGCTTAGCTGCACAGATTATTATTTTTCCTCCAAATTCGTGTGGCGCCCCCCACGTGACAAGAAAAAATGCCGCTCA
>JAUCMT010000002.1:5063822-5094454 GCA_032357475.1 Enteromius thamalakanensis
AAAATTTCCACTCTTTTATTAGCCCCGGGTCCAGTGGACCCGAACATTCCGTGTGTAATATAAATGTGTAGGGGGGTATTTTTTTTTTTAGGAGCCTCATTCTTCTTTTACACTAAAGGCCTGTGCACACCAGGATGAAGATCACGTGCGAATATCGTCTGCATTTTCCACTGCTCAGACCAACGCGATTTTTTACTGACAATGAGCCGATGGTGTTTAATGACAAACAGAAATACCCTAGTACACAAAGTGGAGCTGCACAACTTTTTTATGCTTCTGATACTCACTTGTCACACATAAGAAGAAAGGAGCCAGAAGACGCACTTGTCAAAGCCATTGACACGCTTCTTTGTTCTATGCGATGTTGCAGGATTTTAGCTTGATTTTATTTTTATCTCAAACCATATGCATAACTCCTCGATCGTCTTGCTGTCTGCCCTCTGAATACACTGGGAAAAACTCGGTCTCGAAAGACAACACAGAGGCCGCAATACCGAAACAAACACTATGAGTACAGGATGTTCATCACACCAAAAACAAACTTTGGCCAACCAATCGGCAAGAAGAGGTGGGGATAATCCTTGTCAAACCAAAAAACAAGGCCAAGGTCTTTTTGAAAAAAATACAAAATTGTGCTTTGATGCTTTGCGTTTTACGCCAATGTGAGTTTACATTGGCGATATCCGGTCTTAATTAACATTTTTAATTGCTCTAGCTTCACAATTTTTATTGAATATTGATGCCTGTGTTTTACACAAATTTCTAGTTTTTCATAGTCAAAATAGTATAAAGATTATTAATATCATCTATCTATACATTTTTGGAATTGGACATCATAATCAGATTATTTGTGTTTACTGGTAAACTAAATTCATATTGGATAACACTTCAAAATTCAAATTCAGATGTGTAACTTGAACTCACTGTGTGAACTCTGTGTGAAGAAATCTTTTGCCCTGATGCAAAATCCCCAATCATGTGGATTCCAGTAGCAATGACTGGATTTCACCTCTGAAAATGTGCTGAACTAGGGATAAATGTGACTGCACCGTTTAGCTTTCCTTTTTGTATTGCGATATTAAAATGACCTTGGGGTCTCTGAGAACCAGGCCGAAGTGGAAGGACCCTCTGGAACACATGTAAAACTCTCGCCTTTTACCAGTTACTGTTCTAAACAGACAGACTGAAGTAATTAATTCTAAACTCCCCCTGTGACCTCTAACATGCAAAAAAATGTATGTTTACATTTACTGAGGAGAAAAATTAAAACCTGTAAACGGTGATGGAGGTTTGCTCCAATATGGAAAAGTGGGTGTGATGTGTTACTTGCATAAATGCCCTGGACACAGCCCATTCATCAGGCCCATATGCAGAGTATGCCTGTGACCTAGATAAGTTTGAATGCAAACGGATGAAATATGTTCTCTATTGGGGATGGGAACCAGCTAGCTGAGGGAGGAAGGCCGTGCAAAGACCCAGAGCTGATCTGTCACTGTCAGCATATACTATAGAGACCTCAGAACACCTGGGCAATCTCTTGATGACAAAGCGTAGGCCAAGCTGATATCTCTGGTCACCACGATGGTGGGAATGATGAGACTTGAATATGTAGTCAATGGGAACTAATTCATACACTCTAAAATAAAAATAAATAAATAAATAAAGGTTTCCTCTTAATTTCAGTGGCCTAGTGGAAGCTTTTTAAACATTTTATTGTGGCTAAAAGAATGAAGCCTGTGCGGAAATTAGACTATAGTTTATTTCCAATACGTGCAAAACCTGAAAACATCGAACTCTGCTGCCAGCCGCTTTTCTCATCTTCCTGTTTTCCACTCATTCATTTATTTATTCTCTTCTTTGTCAAACCGCACTATTCATCTACACAAATGTACGTCTGCATTTCTTTGGCTTGACTGAGTGCGCTATAGAACAAACCTGGGTAGAGACGTTTATTCTTTGTTGTTTATTCTGATACGCTTTATTTCATCAGTGAAATGTTGCGGCATGTGTTTGTCAGAGAGATAAAGCCTCACAAGAAATGAGCCACAACACTCCACTCTGCTAAACAAGCTGCCCCAGATATGAGGGAGGGATGCCGTTTGCGTATGTTTGCGTGAGAGAAAAAGAGGGAGATGGAAAAAGTAAACTCGACTGAGGTGTATTATTCATTAGTGAACAATCGAGGACATTTGGTTTTATTTCTGTGTGTGCTTCCGACCGCATCCTCTGTGAATATGTCCCTTGTCACCAGGTCTAGCTCCATGATCAGCAGCACAAATATGCTGCATGTGAGTCACCTAAAACTCATTAGTAATGAGCACAGAGTAGCGAAGGATGATTCTAATATCCTTTACTCCTTTTTTCTTCCACAGTGTAACTAGACCAGGCCGCAATGTGACTTTACAACTTGCTGCATGGGACCACGGTGAATTCTGGCCCATTGATGTCACGCATAACCTTATAAAAACACAAAATGCCACACTTGCCACTATTCTCTTTTATTTTACCTTTTTTCTTTTTAAAAATGAATGCCCCTCCAAGGTAATAAATAATGAAGTCTGTGTTTGGGGGCCGTTCCCTCTACTGTCACACTTCTATGTAATTATTATTATTATTTTTTATTTATTTATTCATGTACATGTTTTGTACAGAGAGAAATTAAGTATTGATGATAGATAGCTTTTTAAACCTGAATCCCCTATTTAAACCTTATTTACTTTTGAAACGGCAACAGCATTTCAACGTCATATTGCTTGTTCGCAACTTCAGCTGCTACGTCGTGGCATTCTGCTATAACTACGGGAGAACAGCTGTTTTGCCATAGTCATTAAAACATGATAAATCAGGTAGTTAAATGTTATGCTTTATGGTGTATATATAATTCCATTAGTATGCGATTCTACCAGTTTTAGTTCATTTTAATGACACGTTTCTAAATGAAGATCACACAGACCAATGCGGCAGGCAGCGCACCCTGTTTGCTTTCTTGATTTTCTAAATGCACAAAATTGTGTTGGTACAATATGTGTAAACAAATAAAAGTAGACCCTTTACAGATTCGATTGATGTATTGCTCTTATCTGTACAATGAAAACCTGATGTGTAATTTAAGTTCTTATCGGGGTCATCAGGAGAAGATGCCTCAAAACGCATTTGCCAACCCCAGAGGGTTAATCTTTCATTTATTCTGTGTTGATTATGTTTTAAACTTAAGATTATTTTACTTTTTTTTTAGTTGTACAAATCTATGTCTGCTGTTATGTGTAACTGTACATCCTGATTTGTATGTTAAGGAAGTGATTAGGTTCACCTGAAGCCGATTTGTTACCCAGTTATCCAGTCAGCTTCAATGATTGGCTGCACTCAGGAGAAACTCAGCATATAAAGCTATCATTCTCGCAAAACAAACTGGGAGGGAAAGGGTGGCATATTGTAACCTGACACATGGTCTCTGGCTCCCAAAAAAATGTATTTTGTATTAAGTGCCTAAACGTTGGTGCTACTGATGGTTCAGTGATAGCTTTGTAATTTTGTTTAGCAATTGATTTTTCTTTTTTTTTCTTTTTAAGGAAACTTGTAGGGAAGGGGGTGCCTTTTTTTCTTTAACTTTTGGACAGTCAGGGAGATAGAGAAGTTCATTTTGTTGTTTGTTTGCTTTTGCTTATGCATAGGTAAGTTATGTTTGAAAAATAGTGTTTTGTTTATTATGTTGGCATTGGCCCCTTCCTGAGGTGTGTTTCCTTTTCTCTTTTTCTCATGATGTAATAAAATACAACTTTGAATACAAGGTACAAGATCCAATTCAAGATCCTTTGTTTGAAAGTGTGTCATTGGAGCTAGAGATGAGGGGTTCCTGTGCTTTCCCTGTCCAAAATTAGTTACTTCTGTGCCTGTTACACCTAGACAAACAGAATGCCAGCATGTAAGAAACCGCACTGAAGATATGTGAAGTGGACAATGTAATTATTGCCTAAACATCCTATAATAAATAAAGCGGCGATAGCTGTGGGTGATTCACTCCTCCCGGAATAAGTTGTGCAACATCATCTCACAAGTTTGTGCTTCCTCATAATATGTGATGTGATATTTCAGTTTTTCTTTTTTAATAAATCTGCATAGACGTCAACAATTATGTGTTTTTTTCAGTCAATGAGGTGCTATGTGTACATTTATGAGGAAAAAAAATTAACTTAAATGAACAAAGAGTGAAAATTTTAAGGGTGTCTGAATACTTTAAGTACCCACTGTATGTATGTATGTATGTGTATATATATATATATATATACGTATAAAAAGAATGCACAACTAGAGAAGTGTCATCCTGAGCTAATTAATTTTAAGCTGATTTACTTAAAGGCATGCATGCTGAGTGAAGTCTAAATCAAATAAGGATAAAGTATCCTTATCATCATCCCTTTAATGACTCTTGTGAGCTAGTTATTTTAGTGAATCACAAAGAACTCCAGTTCCAATTTAGTCCACAAACAGAACTTAATTTCAATTCTTGAACAAATGACTCGTGAGCTGATTCTTTATAGTGAATCAAAAACATAGAGCACAATCAGTAAAGCCTGGTCTACAGTCAAAACATTTTGAACTGATTTGAAGTCTGATTCTCAAGTAAATGACTATAATGGCTCTGTTGTGTTTGTGAATCACATAAAGCAGGAACTTATGAATCATTTGAAGGAGTTCATCACAAAGATTTTTTTTGTGTGTCTTATCTTTATGAACCAAGAATTGCCACTATTATTGTTTGAAATCAATTAGTCAAACTGGAGTATAATTTACAATATTTGTGTAAGTAAAGATTTGTTATCGAAATGTTTAAAAAAGTATATGAGTGAAATATCCATTAATCTTCCAAACCACTTGTCAACTTTAGGGTTGCGAGGGACTGGAGCCTATCCCACCTTCTCAGGCCACAGGCTGCAGACACCCAGGACAAATAGCCAGTGACGAAAGAAAAAATTGGTTTAAGTTTTCCAAAAATGTTTTCCTCAAATTCAAATCATGAAAAACTAGAATTGGGAGTAGCCTTCACTTGGTTTCACTCAGTTGAGCATGGCTCATCATGTGATCTGATTAATATTTTTTATGTGTTCATGAAACGCTAACATACATATGTGGAACATTTTGGGCAAGGTGACTCTCCTCTTTTAGCTGTGTGCAGGTGGGATCATTTTGTAAGAGCTTTAAATCATTTTCCATCATTTGCTGAATCCCTTCAATGTCGAGCCTCTAAACGCAGCCTGTTGCTACTTCTTAATTTGAGGAATAATTTTAGGCATGTAGTTTCAGTGTTTTGTTCTAACATGAGCTGACACTCTGTGTATGTGTCCTATAGTGTGATGAAAAAAAATAAACCTTGAAGATAAACCTGTCTATTTGCTGTTTGTAAATGTAAGATTTTGTAGCGTTTGGTGCAATCGGGCACAAATTATTTGTTAGATTTAACAAGTTTTAACCTTTGATGCCGCTTTCTTCAGCCCAAGAGGTAACTCGAACTGCAAATACGAGTGTCTGTGTAACCTCCCCCCTATGGGCCTCTGATAAGGCAAACCAGGTGTTCATTGCCATGACAACAAATGTTTTATTGCTCCAAAGAATGTGAGCTCAACTTAACTTGTCCTCCTTTCTCAAAGGCAATGGACTTTTCCAACATTAATTTACAGGAAAACTCTCTTTGAGTAAACATATATCCTTAAGGTCATAATGTATACTGTTGTTGTCGTATACTGTATTCATGCAGGTTTTTGATAAACACGAAAAACATGTGATCTAAACATCACCTCGCCAGATCCATTTCCTGATTGGTACCTAAGGACTCGTCTTCAGATGATCTAACTGAGAGTGTATGTTTTATGTTGATATCTCTGTAATATTCACTGTTTTAAGAATCTGTTCTATTAGTAAATGGATCGACCAATCCTGTGCATATGCAAATTAGCCCTGTAAGGAACAAAGGATCATAAAAAAGTTCCCTCCAAAGCATCAATACACCATTGGTCCTTGACCTACAGAAGGTGTGACCTCAGGTTACAAAAAGCCTTCACACCAGAAACACACCCTATTTTTCTCTTTTTCCTCTTTCTATTCTCCTTGATGCCGGTACCACACAATCTCTCTATGGTCTTATAAACACACAGGCCGAATGCACACGCATCGAAGGAGGGCCTGCACTGCAGCACAGGCTGCCGTCCTTTGAGACACTAAGATGATGATCAAACTCCAGGCGACACTAAGTTCTACACCAGGCCTAAACCTTCCATGGATTGCAACAGATCTCTTTCTCTGCTCTCTTTTCATCGACCGAGCACCAGAGTCAGGACCTCTTTTGGAATTCATTACTCTTTGAACCAGGAAGACATGATTGCCAAACCAAAACCTTGGAACCATCAGGACATCGAGACTGCATCGGACCCTCACCAACAAGGCAATGCAAGTAACGTACATATAACTAAACCAGAAACAGAGGTTTAGTATTAGTCATTGAATCCGTTTAGAACGGCACTGATGGTTTTACAGGTCGTCAACTGACTCTCTTTTCATAACTTCAATTCTAGCTCTTTCTTAATGGTTTCTGATTCTGCCTTGCAACGTAATGTCCCTTTACGATTTCACCCTTGCTACATATGCTCTAATGCAGTGTAATGTAAGCAGCTAATTTAAATAATTGCAATTAATGATAATTTATAGTAATTATCTATATATTTCCCTTATTGAGCTAAAATTTGTTACAACTACTTACTTTGTTTCTGAACCAAATCTTCAAGTAATGCTGGCAACTGCTCTGAATATCCATTGTTAAATATGCACACAATGCTATAATTACATAATTAATTCCCTCATGCGCAGCATGACCTTTCATTAAACCCACCTTCACTCCAACCTAAATAGTTACACAGATCACAATCCCAGCAAGTACACAAAATGTCAGATGTCTTTCTAACTCAAACACTTTCTATAAAACTAATATCTCCGACTAAAGCCTTTTAAATGATCCTGAGCTTCCATTCGCCATACAGGTGGATTCACCAATGCCGTTTAAAACCTACAGCTCTTTTTATCCTGATGAATCCATTTGAAATTGCTCTGAAAACTGACATAATGGGTTTCTGTCAGCTGAATTCTTCTCCATCTCTCTCGCGCGCTGTCTTATTACCTTGAGTGAACCCACAGTTCTCCATTGGTTTCCTTTAATGTGTTTTCTTCCCTTTTTAACTCGATTAAAAGGCTTGGCATTCATTTCACGGCGTACAAAAATTGTTTACCCTCATAGGAGCAGAACATCTGCTCAGGCTCTCTCCGTAGCTTGTGGAGAAACCATCAAAATCCTCCTCAGGATAATATAGACTTCCTGAGCTTGCTCTTGACAAATCAATTGAGAGTCTTAATATGTATGACAGTTGCGCACTGTTGGGATGGTGTGGGCCAAAATTTCAAAGTTCAATTTAAGAGTTTGTGTCATGCAGTCTGTAATCCAACAATGCCTCCCACTTTAAGAAGAAGAATACATTTTCTTAGAATAAGATCACTGATTACTGCCAGAAGACCCGTTGAAGCGTTTGGTAAGCTGAATATTTAAGTCAAAAATTAGCCTTGAATCACTGGCTGTGTCCATCGAGGACTTTAATTTGAGAGTATTTCACGCTCTAAACACAAAAATTGAAAAGCTACAACTAGAAATGTATTTAGGTTATTAATGTACATTCAGCAGCAGGCTGCTTTAGTAAAATATGTCATTTTACAGCCTCATTAAACACGTTACTGCAATAGCATACTTCAAGTGAGAAAAGTTTCTGTGCGTTTACTAAATGGCCCTCGGTGACAGCAGGAAATGAGGTCAACGAGGTGTGTGAACAGCGGTGTGGTCAGAAGGCGTCTTAGACATCTAGATCCCTTGAAATCTGTGCGGGGTACATGCAAACATTGTGCATCAACAAGAGCGTTGTTTAGATGATGTTATCACAGTTACAGACTGTCACAGAAATACATTTCCCCACCGTTATTTATAATTCACAGCTTTTCAGTTGGGCAAAGGATGTCTTTACACAAGTCAGAATAACAAACAGTGCAATTCGGTTTTTATGAGGACAGAAGCTGGTGAATAAAACACTGGAAAAGGATGTATAATTCAATGAAACTGTTTTTGAAACGTCCTTATGGTACATTGTGCAATACCGTAAGTGAAGTAATAGATACAAGTATTTGTTTTTCTTTAAAATACTGATAGATCGGGTCTCCACACATGATAATATTTAGGATCAAAAACTGATGCCAAAAAATATCAGGTAGTCCAGTAGCAGGACAACTAGTCAGCAGAGCTGTTGATACCCAAAAATGCCAATCAAGACATTGACAGAGAAAAACCAGAAGAGCAGAAGCAGGTAAAAAGTAACAAGAGTTTATTGAATAATCTTAGTTGCGTATGTCTCAATGTTCACACTTCGTCTGTCCTTTGAAACAAACCAGGGCAAGATAACGCTTAGCGATCATTTATGGGTGGCTTATGCGACAGAGACACCCTCCAGGATTGTTTAGGTGACAGATATGCCCTCCCTGAGTGGACCAGGTGACAGGGATGCACTCCAGGGTGAACCGGGCAGCTGGGATGCCCACCAGGGTGGAGCAGGCTGGACTGGAACAAAGGCACAGATAGGTAAGTTTTCAGTACCTGCTTGGAGTTCAAAGGTCCAGGGCAGAGCAAGTAAGAAATGAAGATGGCAGAACAGACAACAGAGATGCCCACCAGGCCAGAACAGATGACAGAAACACCCTCCAGGGTGGCTTAGGCAAGAGGGACGCACTCCAGTGCTGGTCAGGTGACAGGAGCACCTAGCACTAGGGTGGAACTAAACACAGTGACGACCTCCATGCTCAAGGTTTCGTGCAGCCACGGGCGGAAACACCAGAGAGATTTTGGCTTTCGCCATTAACCCTGGTGGTCGTGCAACCACTGGTGGAAACTCCTGAGGGTAGGCAGCCTTCTGGTGCAACGGTTCAAGGGATGTAGCCTTTTTTGTGAAATGGTTCAGGGATGGCTACCATCTTGTGCAACAGCTCAGGGGTGGCGGCCATCTTGCGTGCTGACTCGGGTTGAAGCATGGCTGTCATCTTGTCTGTTAGCTTTGGCTGCGTCCGTCTTATGAGGATGAGCCTGATTGTTCATACCTTGAGACCGTCTTTGGCTAAAGAAAACAAACACGGGAATGAACACTTTGAAACAAACCAGGGCAAGATAGTTTTAAGCGATCGTCTATGGGTGAATGTGCCGGTTGAATAGTGAGTGTGAGTGGGTGTGGTGATAGACAACAGCTGAGGGGGATAATTACTAAAGAGAGCAGGTGTGGGTGTGCAGTGCATGATGGGAAATGGAGTTTATGAGTGAATGAGTCCAAGGCAGGTGTGGAGGATGTGGGTGCTCTCTAGTGGAGCTTGTCTATCTCTGCTCATACAGACAAAACAGTTCATGAAATCCAACAAGCATAATAAAAGAATGAACAATAAAAATACTTAATAAAATATACTGATAAAAATAATCAAATGACAAAAATTATCAAAAAATAAAAAAATTGCAAATAATAAATCATATAAATGACTAATGATTGTAAAATGATTATGTAAATGAATTATTACAAATGTATGAAAAAAAAAGAAAAACATAAAATCACAACACAATTTGCATGTGTACGGATTTTTCAATACAGAACTCAACACTTAAGAATCTGAAAATTGCACAAATAGCAAACAAACTCCAAAGTAAATGTGTGACAATCAGCTAGATGTGTCAGCAAGACTTTGGATGGCACTCCAGCTCTCCATTAGCTGTGTGTATGTTTACGTCTGTTTTCATTCATAGACTCTCAGCAATGAACTCATGTCCACCCAGTCGTTGGTTGTCCTGGTGTTTGATTGCTTGCTCCACCCCTTGACCTACTTTCATCTGTATTAAACCCCCCTGTGTTTGCATGTTTGTACAGTTCGTTGTTTGTGTTACATTCATTCGTGGTCCAAGTATTTCGCTTTTCTCCCCGTTGGATTATCTGTTAACGACTCTGCCTGGATCTGGACCTTCCCTCTGTCTCTCCCCAAGGACTCTGTTTATCGGTATTGTGACCCTTTGCTTTGTTTTTCAACCCTGGCTCTGTCCGTGTCTCCCATAACGTTGTCTGCCGGCGATCTATCACTGTTATCCTGAGTTTTATCCTTTATTAAACACTGTTTGCACTTGAGATCGCGCACCTCGCGTACTCTCTTTGTAACAAAATGTAACTATACAGTTCATATTTCATGCATTTTATGAATTTGTTTTTATTGAACCTTTTATTGAATAATCACCAACAAGTTTAGTATTTATGTATTTTTTTGTGCAAATTATGCCTTTTCTTCAATAGCCATAATTAAACATAAAGTGTTATTTTATTATCATTGAGATACAATCATAACTTTAAAAGTTTGAATTTTATGTTAAAGTATTTTGTTGTGTTTTGTCGTTTTCATTTGTTTTTTAATATGTCTATTATTTATTTTATATATATATATATATATATATATATATTATTCAGTTTTGTGGTTTTTCTGTGATTTAAAAAATTTAATAATAATAATAACAATACTAATTTCTGAATCCTATTCAGCATAATTCATGCTTCAGCATTGGTTGATTCAATTTGATTTGATTCAATTGATTCACCATTTTGTTTATCAATGACTTCTTTTTACTGTAAGCAGGTGAAACTCATGTTTGTGAAATCTATATAGGGCTCCACTCGCACCTCATATGTGATATCTGTAAGTCAGCCAGCCCTGTGAAAACATATGCGGGTGTTTCTCTGATAGCCTCTAACTGTGCCTACACGCACTGTTGACAAAAGCTGTTCACGGCAATCTGGATCACAGCAAAAAGATTCCACGTCACCCTGCCAGAGTTATTTGTGGTCTGGACAGCGTGAGTATGTCCCTGATGCTTCTGGTGCTTTTAATGAGATGATGATCCACTGCCTGCCAAAGCACTGCATCTGTGATTCAAACAACACTAAGGTGAGAGTTTTTTATGAAGGATTATTCCCATTCTCAGATAAATGTGCTGTCATTCATTCAAGGGGTTTTAAATCAAGATCCTGAAATATGGTTGTTTTGGACACAATGTGACAAACATGTTGTGTTATTTATTTATTTATTTGTTTGCTTACTTTAAATTGTGCATGTGTGTGTATTTAAAAGTTGTTATTTTTACTTTTCTGAACTTTTCATTTCTTTCTCTTTAACTTTTTTTTTTCGTAGAATCCTGAAAAAAAATTATTTTATCGTGTATCAAAAAACTTGAATAAATTTTAAATTGTTACCAAAGATTTCTACCGCATTTGCTACAACTTTCTATTATTCAAAGAATCATTTGAAAAGTATTGTATCAAATGCATCAAAAATGTAGCAAGAAAAGTGTTTTCGACTTGTTTTTTGAGCAGTAAATCAGCATATTAGAAGGACTTCCGAAGGATCATGTGACACTGACTGGAGTAATTATGCTGAAAATGCACATAATTTACATGAAAACAATTACTTTAAAATTGTAATAACATTTCACATTATTACTGCTTTTGCTTATAAACACAAAACATAACACTAACCAAATGGTGTTTTTTGTATATTTTGAAGCCTATTTTGTAAAGAGCAGCATTAGCATACTTCCAAATATCTCCTTTTATGTTTCACAGGGAAAAAAAAGATAAGAGATTGTAATGACATGAGGGCGAGTAAATGGCATACTTTTTATTTTGAACTGTTCCTTTAAATTAATTAAAACATCCTATGTAATTGCCCTTCTAGATACTAATAATCAATAAATAAAAAACAGAAACCTCGGTTGCGGCTGCAATAACATTGCAGAAACGAGTAGTCAGCGGAAGATGGCGTTTTGAAGCTCAAGTTCAATCGCGGGTGAACGTCGCCGCTCCTCTGATGATATTCATGAATTCCATAGCCAGTGATCAGGCCTGTGCTACCCATGACCCTCAGAAACAAAGGCCATCCAAGCCCTCACTGTGATAAGTCTGCTATCACTCTCCACACTTCAATGGGCTCTGGAAATACATTCTCTCTGTCCCACAGGACCTGACCTTTTCATATCTGAGCCTTTGAGTTTTTCTATTAGCTCTGAGGAGATTACACAGACTCAGGTCTTTCACTTCTGACTGCCATTCATAACAATTTCTTTGGACTTGATCGGATCTGATCTTCTGGATCTTTATACATATTAAACAGGATCAAATGTGTCTTTCTGAAGCCGAACTGTAGCTTGTTGGATTATCTGTGCAAGTTTTAAGCCATCTTAAATTGTTCACAAAAAAAAAAAGGAAATGACAGAATTTACATTTTGAGTGAACTTTAAATTCACAATGACAGGCAGCTCAAATTTTTCTGACTGACTAAAAAGTAGTGGTCAGATTCTTTGATGTGGTTGTTTACAAAGTCTATGGCTGTCAGAGAGGCAGGTGTGATGTGTGTCAGGTAGTGAGGACATTTTCTGCATGCTATTCCATGCTAAAAAAACACTTAGAAACGATCTTTGTACCTCAAAATTCTGTGAAGATACAATGTCGCATAAAAGCTGTACTTAAATATGCTGACTTCGACCTTCTTTTGCCCCTTACTGGCTTTGGTTCTGTTAAAAAATGCAGTATCAGATGCTAGCGTTCCTGTACCTCAAACAGCCTAAGGCAAATAGCAACAAAAACATGAGTTTGATGCCTAGGGAATGTTTGAGCGGATTAAATCTATACCTTCAATGCAAGTGGCTTTGGATAAAAAATGTCTGCCAAAGGCATTAAAGTAAATGCATCTCAGTTGCTTTTGTCAGTAAGTTTGTGCAGGAGAATGATCTATCAGTTTTCAAACATGTGATACACAGATTCTTGCAGTTTATTCCACCAATATTTTATATTTACTTATATAATTTATTGCATTTATTAATCTGTCATGTTTATATGTCCATCTGTCCAACTAACAACTAACTAACTAATTACTAAACCATCCAACTAGTCTGTCTGTCTGTTTATTTATCCATTCATATGTTCAACTAACTTACTAACTAGCTTACCAGCTAACTAACTAAATATCTGTCTGTCTATTTATCCATTCATCTGTTTAACTAACTAACTCTCTGTCTGTCTGTCTGTCTATCTATTTATGTCCATCTTTACAACTAACCGATTAAATAACTAACTAACTGTCTCTGGCAGGCTGTCTGTCAGTTAATCAATATGTTGTCCATCCATATAATTAACTAACTAACTAGTCATCTGTCTATCAATCAGTCTGTAAGTCCAGCCATCAATCTATCCAAAGTACATCTGTCCAACTAACAACTAACTAACTATTTAACCAACCAACTAGTCTTATTTGTCCATCTATCTGTTTAACTAACTGACTAACTAACTAACTAAATGTCTCTGTCTGTCTAAATATCCATTCATCCATTTAAACTAACCAACTAATTAACTAACTTTATCTGTCCGTCTGTCTATCTATGTCCATATTTCCCCCAATTCCACCCATACACTAATTAAATAACGAACTATTTATCTGTCTATAAATCAGTCAGTCTATCTGTCTGTAAGTCCAGCCATCCATCCATCCAACTTTCTCTGTCTGTGTGTGTATATATCTGCCATATTTCCAACTGTCTCGGTCTGTCTGTCAGCCAGTAAGATATTCTGCCAATCAATCAATCAATCAATCAATCAATCAATCAATCAATCAATCAATCAATCAATCAAGCTCGCCCGTCTTTTCAACTTTCTAACTAACTAATTAAGTACCTAACTAACTATCTCTGTCTGTCTGCCTGTCTGTCTGTCTGTCAATCATTCAATCAATCAATCAATTAATCACTTATGCCCAACAAACTATGTATGTCTATCTATCATCAATCAATCAGTCAGTCAGTCAATCATATAAACTACTAACTGTCTGTCTTTCTGTTAATGAATCAATCAATCAATTTCCGCCCCTTTCAACTTACTAACTTGGACTGACTGACAGACATTGATTACCTATTCATTCATTCAATCAATTAATCAGTCAGTCCATTAGTCTATTTTCTCAGATTTGAATTTCAGTTTAGCTTTTTGACTGTTACAACTTCAGTTCAAATGCAAGGACCTGTATATCAATATCAGCTCTGACTGAAACACAACTAACCTTTTGTAGCTACGTTTGCTTCTTTGGATGGCCTCTGAGACCTTAAAATGATTTTAGTTATTGGGAGGAAAGGTTTTCCCCAAATTATTCCTCCTAAATAACACTTAAATCCAGTTACATCTGACTGTAAATAACAGCTATGCATCATTGTCAGCTGATGCATATTATTATTCAAGTGCCTGTGCGGGCCGATATGAGGGTTTTCGTCTGTGTCAAATCCAAGGTAAACCAAGGTAACTACTGTATGAATACAAAATGTGGTTTTCCAAGATTATTATCCTGCATGAGATGCACTGTAATAATTTGATGCCATGCTAAAATATTGAACATCCCATTTAAGGAAGACTTCTCCATCCGATTACAGATCAGATACAAAAAAACTCTGCATCAGGATGTGCGACACTCCAGAGTGTGGAAATGAGCGACGCTTCGTAATGAAGCAGTTCAGCCGAAACACTTGCTCACTAGCGGGTGAAATATAACAGTGAATGAGCTTAAAAAACTGAGGGGGGAGGCTTGTGCTAATAGGCCTTCTGGAAACTGCACTTGGCCCCTCGAGAAGGCAAAGTACAGCCCTTGTAATGAGCTGCGGGAAACTGATGTTAAAGAAGGAAAATCCTGTGAAGGTAAAACGATCAAGGGCTGCTCTCCTGCCGAGCCCTGAGGCCAAACCGACACAGAGGAGCCGAAATGAAAAGGGAGGTGAGGAGGTGGAGGCGATGAATCACGTCTTAAAATATGAAGTGACGCACGGCGGAGTGGTACATGCCAGCAGTTGCATTATCTATACCTGACATCTCTTTGTTCGGTGCTCTCTGTTGACATAAATGCTTTGAATTATTTAGATTGGATACTACAAAAGGGAACATCTATTTTCCCCAAACGTCCTTATAAATCTAGAGCGTATTATGTGTAAATGCTTCCATATGTTGTGAAAAGATCTGCTAGAATTGTGCTATATAAAACATGCAGGTACTCGCTAATTAGAATGTCAAAAAACACATGGCGGCTTGTTACCAATATAGC
Organism: Enteromius thamalakanensis; assembly: GCA_032357475.1. NCBI lineage: Eukaryota > Metazoa > Chordata > Actinopteri > Cypriniformes > Cyprinidae > Enteromius > Enteromius thamalakanensis. The sequence continues at coordinate 5,079,051 of JAUCMT010000002.1, forward strand.
ACCATTATGATGACTGTATGTTTGCATATTGCATAATCGCCATACCAGATGTCAAGTTGTAGCGCTCTAATTAAACACCTGCTGGTAACAAACCATATAATACTTTCAGATTTGTCATTTCTGTTTTGATCGTTTAATCGCAAAACCCACCTCCGTGATCTTCATTGTTACATGTAAAAGCCAATTTATCTTTTTTCACACAGGCTGCGAGCTCGGAGGAAGTGCTGGTCTTCTCGTAAACAAAATTAATGATGTGTCAGAGTCCAGACTTATACTGTGGATGGTTTTTGTGGAAGAGGACCACACTACAATCGAGGTGGCTGTTCTGTTTAACCCTAAACAGAAGCATAAAGAGGTCAGTACTCCAAGGAGGTGATTATCTTTTTGTCTGCTTAATGGTCCTCATAGACAGGCCTTAATGAGAAATAATGAAGGGTCATAAGATCCCACATCTCCATATCCTCAAAGGAACCTTACGAGGATAGCGCTTCACTGGATACGCCCGTTTCCCCTGGCGGTTGTGTAATTTTTCATTGTTTATTAATCATAATTGTCAAAAATGACTGTTCTTGAATCTAAATTGTGAAATTTAAAGGGACAGTTCATCCAAAAATGAGCATTATGTCATATTTGGATGAGCTGTCCCTTTAAATGATCTTTACAGTCATGTATCACAATAAGACGTCTTGACAGTTGATTTTTAATTGACGCAGTCATTAGAAAGTCATAATTTTTTGAGTTCAACATGTTCCTAGATCACTTAACCTGGAACAACATTTTTCAATCCAAAAATTTCGTCTTGACCATATCTCTATGTCTAAACCTAACCTGGAATGCCTAAAGTCTGATTTTCAATAGATGACTGACCATGATGTACAAGCACCAAACACTACTTGTAAGCCTAAGCTTCACAAAAACTATAAACTGGTTCTTCAAATCTGATTGGCTAATTACAGTATTGTTCATGGATCACAAAGATGTTGACCTAGGAACATGTTGGTAGTTCCAACCATGTTAACAAAACTGTTTAGATTAAAACTTATAGTTTCGGAAAACAGTGAATCGTTGAAAAACGAGGTAAATGACGAAACTTGCAACCATAGTGGGCCAACGATGCTTTGTGAAACAACCCTCAGAACATATTACTAAACTAACCCTATCTCATGAAAAGTGTGATTAAATAGTACGGCAAATAAAAATTAAAACTTGTAGTAAGCTATTATACGTAAAAAAGGACCATCATAAGAATGTTAAAACTGCATATCATGCAGTGACAAATTTCAGCACGATATGGATGCAAATTATACGCACACCAAAAAACATGTGTACCATATGAACACTAAAGTGCATTTTTCCTTTGCATTTGCTGTACTACTTACACATTTTCATGAGACTAATATTACAATGATAATGCCTTATATTCTTCCTCAGCCTACAAAAGCGTAACAGAATGTGATGATAACATATTATTTCTGAGCGAATAGGGTGAGCAAATCCATATGTTGACAGGCCTATGATTGGACAAACATTTTATAGTCCTACACAGAAATTAATTTAAACCAGTGAGTTGTTGGATATATTGCTTATAACTGTCACGGGCAGGAAGCGAGGAGACGTTCTGTTTAATTCGAGTGAGACAAGCAGGGTCAATCAGTAGCATGCAGGAATGGAGTAGATTAAGCATAAGAGTAGTCAGTGTCCAGGCATGGGTCGGTAACAACAAATGCAATCCAGAAGCGGTGGTCAAAACAGGCAAGGTTGGCAACATTAGATCAAAACAACAGATATTCACACAGAAAAACACACAACAGGGAGACAGTGCAAATGGATCATGGCAACACACAAACACTTCCAGGTTATATACACATAAAACTAGGTCAGTGGGAGGAGCCAACAATGAAACATCATGAAAACAAACAAGGGGGGGGGACATGAGTGGAAACCGTGACAACATATGAGATGGGTGTTGACAAGAGTACATTGAAAGGAGCCCATGAATGAAAACAGACACAAAACACACAGTTTGCAGGGAACTGGATTGCCATCAGCAGGCCGATCAGGACAATAACAGAATAATAGTGTGAGAACTACCATACCCGGTCTTTATGTAGCATATTTTTTTAAATGATTTCAGACGTGTTGGGGGAGAACACCTAAAAATGCTGTTTTTCAAAAAGATCTGTGGATGTAGCTTACAACTTTCATTGAGATAAACCAGTTAAGCCATTAGTTAATTATGCTTAATTAAAACCAGTGTTAATTGTGAGTTGAGTTAATTGTGATCTAAATGGCATCTGGCGTGCTAATGATGCTACTGAAAGAAGGACATTCTTATCAGCAAATGAGTTCCACAAACACACAGTAAACAGCAACACATTCTGCAGATGAGCATCTTTCTGTGCATGACACTTGTAAATGTGGACAGCGATGAGCATCTCTCAGCGACACCAGGGTTATTATAAGTCTTAAATGAAGATTGGTTTTAGAATGTGATCATGAAACTAAAATACAATAAAGCAAAGAAAACAAAATGCTCTATTAATAATAATAATGAATTAATCAAAATGGTTTGTTTAATACATGATTCATATATCTCATTAATGTATTATTAGATAAAACCATCTCATCATCTGATCTCATGTGTCTGCCCCCATGAGAGGAACAACTCTGTGTAACACAAATCAGCTTTTATGAGTTTTCATAAGGCAAGTGTATATGATGTTAAACATGTTTGGCAAATAGGTGTTAATTTCTGTAGGGGAAAACCTTTTTAATGAGGAATTCATTTGTGGACTTTTAAGCTGTTACTTCTCTGATGCCTCTTTTGGTTCTTTGTGAATTAAAAGCTGTCTCAGTGCGATCTTTTTTGTGTGTGTGTGTTTTATTCAAAGTATTTACTAGAAAACATTATTTAGAAATTGTGTTAAAGTTTTTGTCTCTTACATGCACCTACATATATAAAATACCCCAGAAACAGTAATCCTATTACAATATGATACAATATTTCTTCTATAATACATTTTGAAATGTAATTTATTTCAGTGATGCAGCATCATTGCTCCATACAGAACCAACAGAAATCACTGTAAATTGCTGTTTTGCTTATTAAGAAACATTTATTATTATATGAATATTTGTATTTCTGTATGTGTTTCAATGTATTTCTTTGCAGTAGATTAATAGATCAATTTCTTGCATCCTGACTAAATTAAACTATACATTTATTTAAAGATCTGACAGACTTCAAATGTTAGATAGATAGAGATTGATTGATTGATTGAGTGACACTCCCATATGTATGCAACTGTATGAGTCACTAGTTGGGTTGTCATGACAATCATTTCATTTTCTATGTTTCTGTTGAAAATGCAAAATGCTGATAACCTCGATTGGCACTGTATCTACTGCAAGTTAAAAGGCTATCAGTAGTGAAAGTGCTCATTTAAAAGCTCACGGGTGCTCATCTCATCTCTCTGAATCCTGCCACATGAAATGTTTCAGGGCTGTTTACAAAAAGCCAGGCTCTGGCACACTGCAGCAAGGGCAATCAGAGCAGATATTCCTCAGCGGAGGGAGCTTCTCTCTGGAATGGATGACTGCAGTGGTCAAGTTCAGTGCCCTGGCCGCCCGAGTGTCCTGGAGGTCTGGCACTAGTGTGTGAGCGTGTCTCATCACACTGTAATTAAACCGCCGTCCCTCAAAAGTCTGTCAACACCAGAGACTGAATGCCAAATGCACTGCCCTCTATATTCTGCTGGTAGCATCTGGGCTGTTTTTTTCTAATATCTTTAAACTTCAGTGCTAAACCTATAGCAAATATCAGTAGTGAAGTGTATTAGATTTTAGCTGCTATCACATTGAGAAGGCAAAATGATGATGCCCTTCTTCCTGGTTGCATCTAATGCTTTTCTTCTCTTATAGCAGTGCTTATCCATTTAGACTGATCCAAAATCAGTTTTGAAGAAATAATTCAATAGTTTATGGTCTGGGAGAGAAATCTGCTCACTGTTTAGCAAGGGTGGATCAATACTGTAGTTATCTTTCGATGGTGCAAGACTGCCACCTGCTGCTAGTTTTTCATTTCATCCCTGCTGTACACATTTGTTAGCAGTTTTTGAACAGCACTGCCAATAAGTCTGTTGGATGGGCAATGCAACCATCTGTTACCGTATTCCTTGTTATGTTTACCAGAACATCCTTCAGAATGCGCCGTCCCTTAATCGCTGTTTTGGCGTACAGCGAGAATCTGTAATCTTTTATTCTTTGTAATCTCGCGTCCATATGTAAGTTGATATGTGATTTAAAAGATGTACTGAATGGAAAGAGCTCAATTAGTCATGCCAATACATGTCACATATGCCTGCAATCTATTGCTTGTGAACTACGTTTTGTATAAAGTCTATTATTACTTTGTTTTTTAAAACATTTTAGTTTTACAGAATGGCAGCACAACCCAGTTGAACCCAAGGTACAGCTCAAAGGTCAAAAAGTCCTTTCTCACACAATGACTGTTTCTCCTTAACCCTGTTTATTTTTTTTAGTAACACTTTATTTAAAGCTTATAAAACTACTTTAAATTTCAAACAATTTTAGACTAAAAACCATATTTTTTTAACTTTCTGGTCGGGCTTTCTCAAGCCAAATTAAACTTTTTCATCCAGTCAGTAATGGTTATCTATTTATCTATCTATCCATCCATCTATCCATCTATCTATCTGTCTATCTATCTATCCATCCATCCATCCAGTGGCGGTTTACTCCCTGGGCGAGACCTCCCACTACCCAATAAGTCGCATTCTTTTTTATAATGCACTTCAATACTAAGGTGCAGATAACTGTCACTTGCAATAAGTGGTATAAATATAAGAAAATGTTATGTGAACTTGGTGTAAATAGCCAAAACTATTAATGCCGCTGCCAAAAAATAATGACCCAAAACTTATTTTCCATATGAAATTGTTAAATATAAAAATTATGTAGCAATAATTCATTGATGTTTGACGTTGTAAAGACCGGATAGTGTATGCTATTATGTTTTTTTTTTAAATATCAGCTTAAATGTGTGATATAAAGAAATAATGTCAAAAACGGAGTTATAGTTTTCTTAATTGATTCTTAATTATTGAAATGACTAAACTAGTCTTTCAGACTTCATTATGTTTTATGTTTTGTACCTGATTTTATATTCTACTGCAAATATGTATTGGTGTTGCTTGATTAATTAATCATAAAAAAAAACAGTCACACACATTATTCCTTAAGTCATGACAGGCAGTATGTGTTGAAAAAGACCAATCACAAGAGCTCAGAGATCTGACATTTGATCCCCTCATCCAAAGTCTTTGAGCAGTTGAGAGAGCATCGAGCGAGCGCCATTCTCGTGAGAGCGCACTTTTGCAAGCGCGTAGTGTTCTGTGCTCATGCGGTGCAGAAATGCTGCCTTGGAAGAAGGTTTTTTCGCACACATATACTGTTCATCTTGTTTTTTATGTGCGCTAGATTTAAAACTATTTAAACGCCATAGTCAAAGACGACGATCATTTTTTTCCCCCAAGTGTTTGTGCCACCCCCCACGTGTCATGAAAAATTTGCCCATGCCTAAAACTGCTACTGTATCTATCTATATAATCTGACTCTATCTATCCAAAAAACAAAGAAGAACTTTATGGAAAGTAAAATAACAGTGATTGTTCCCTTACCCGGTATGGCGCAGCCGGGACCCCACCCAGGAGCCATGCCTGTTATTGCTCATAGCCCCCTAGCTTAGCGGCCATGTGTTGGAGTTCACCTTGGTAAACGAGAGGGTCGTTTCCCTGTGCCTTCAGGTCGGGATAGGTCTCTTACCGAAGGTGAGACAGAGGCGTGCAGATCCATGTGCAGACTTTTTAATGAACAAACTCACAGAACATGCAATCAGGGTCTTGAAACAGCAAACAGGGACATGAGAGGCAAAGACATGAGAAAAATCCAAAATATCTGCCAGTGCTCAGGTGATCAGCGAACGTAATCCAGAGGGGCAGAGACAAGAGCGAATATCCATGGCGGGCAGGGTCGAGAACAAAACACTAGAACAGAGGAAACCGTTTTAATTTTTAGAAAAAGAAAATATGTAAGAAATAACATAAAGCTAAAGTAATGATCACTCACCACCATCAATTGATATTGGTGTGTAGGGAGTCGGCGGGCATCAGCATTTATTCTGCGTATCACCTTTAACCCTAAGTTGACTTCTTCTTCTTTAGTAATGTGGACTCGGGTGAAAGCTACCGATCACAAATGTTTTATCTGTTATTTATTATTTTGCCGTGAGACCTGGCATGTATGGTCTGAATCTGAGAAATAAATGTGCAGTGTGGAAATCTCTACACTCCGTCTCCTGCCTCGCTACTTTATTTCATTGCCGAAGTATTAATAATAGCTCTGTGACTTTCCCTCCATCACCACGTTACATGTCTTCGAATGGCTCGTTGCAAATGTACGTCAGCTGGGTCCCATACCTGTTCACTCTCTCTGAACCAGTGGTCCAAAGCTGGCATCTGTGTAGGTTCCTCTGACCAGGGAAACAAAGGGGGCTGATAGCCTAAAACACACTGGAATGGTGTTAGTCCAGTAGACTCCAGTAGAATCAATTCCTAGATGTGACCATGGCCGCTGTGGTAACTGTAGGGGCATTAACTTTCCTTCGGGTAAGCATCAGGGAACATGGGACAAACGGAACATAATTCCTCACATCCTTTCCCATCTGAGGCTAACAATACTGCAGAGTAACTGATAGCTTAACTCACTACATTTTCTAAGTAGCTTGCCCAACACTGATGGCTTGTTGTTCGGGCAGAGACAGAGGATATACTCGACCTTTGAGTAACTTAGCACCTGGTACGAGGTCTATGGCACAATCTCAATGCCTATGAGGCAGCAAATGAGTGGCAGATTGTTTACTAAAAACATCCTGAAATGACTGATACTCACAAGGTATCGGGGTTACGTGGACTGGTTCAGGGCTTTCTACAGAGGTCGAGCAGAACTTTAACTCTGGTAAGGAAGGTTTCTCACACAGGTTTAAGCATTCACCATGACAGAACTGGCTCCATTTTAAGATCTCACCCCTGGTCCAATTGATGATGGGATTATGTAGCGTCAGCCAGGGTCTGCCCAAAACCAGGTCGATGTTGGCATTTCGTAGTACAAGGAAGCTGATTTGTTCTTCGTGCAGACGATCGGATGTCTGCAAGTGTAGAATCACCTGTGGAGTACACATATTGATGGGTTTGCAGTCAAGCGGTGTTCCTTGAATAGTGGTAATTAATGGTTAAAATAGTGCTTCCTTGAATAGCGGAATTTCCATAGAGGTAAGACATCGAGTGGAGATTAAAGTGCCAGATTTCTGAAATAGAAGTATTAATTCTGTAATCTTCTAGTTATTATAAACCATTGCGGTATGTTTAAAAAATATAAAACACTGTGTTAATTAGAGACACGCACATTTAATACATTATACAGTAGAAATTATCAAATGTAGCCTACTTCATTTGTTTGTTTGAGTTGCAATGGACTCCAAACATAAACTTGACTCACTCCTCACTCCCAAGAGAGGAGACACATTGCTCTTGAACTAAAACTAGACCGTGTTCGAGCTGAAGCCAGGGTAAGACTTCATTTTATACTTGAACATGTGGATGGGTGACAAATTAAATTAAAAAAATCTGAGGAATGTAGAAGAAGGATGAGTGGAGAAGATTACATTAAGGTGCATTGCATGATCAATGCTCTTTGGCATGTGCAACTAAGAATATATTTTGGAAATCTAATATTTAAAAAAAGATATATATCCAAATCTAATATTTTGGAGTTACAGAGACTTGTAAAATCTATGATTTAATAGATTTTAACCTAATAACACACTATGTTGTGTTTTCCTATCACCAGTCCTTTGCATTTAGTACCTTCAACATCAGCCTTACAAGAAATATTCACTCCAACACACAGATAGCAGTGGTGGAGAGAAAACATGCACGCTCTGTAGGAGACCCTTTACAGAAGTCTAAAAGGGAGTTTTTAGGACATGGCAAGCCAAGGGAGATGAAAAACTCTGCATCATCTTGGTCTTTTCGGCAGCAGAAAGCCTCAAAGTGCTGAAAAGAAGCAAGACCAAACCACCTAAAATACCTTATTGCAGAAGAGGCTGTTGGTCACCCATTGTGTTGTCCTTGCCATAGGCTGCTGTTATTAGCTTGTTTTTAATGTTTTGTGCCCTGCTTTACAGGCTGAGTTTTATGTGTTTTTGGGGGATACCCAGATACCCATTTTTTCTGGCTAGATACAGAGAGTGTCGTTCTGAGGAGTGGTTCTGTGGGGACTGTGATGCACTGCATGACAAAAAGCATTCATGGGTTTTTGAGGCCATTCCTCCAACCTCCACGCATCATTTAAGGGCAAGATGGGTATTGCATCCATGAGTGAGAAATGCAAGTTTTAATCATAACTTGACCGAAAGTTGTCACAAAAAGAACCATGTATGTCCAACTTGAATTCTACCAACCTACACAAAACTGACAGAATCAATGGCATGTATTATATGAGAGCATTGTTTTTATTAGATTTGTTGTGTTTGTTATGTGTGAAAAGGCACATGTGGGGACTCCCAGTGGACAGCAGCGAGGGCCACATCAACGAAGTCTTCCAGTTTAGATGAAGAGGGGACTGAGGCTGCAATGTGTCGTCACTGACTCCTTCTGAAAGCTCTTAATCTGTACAGAGGGGAGATATTTGCCTACCCTCTGTATTTTCAGAAGGAGCTTGTGTCAGCCAACAATTTCTTTGTAATGGCAAACGCAAATATTGGCCATACTTGGAGAAAGCTGCTAGTGTACTTCCTGCCCTTCTTCATGTCCTCAGTGTGATGCTCGAGTCCATGCTACTAAGTGTGAAATGTGTGTAATATTTTTGCCTCATATCATATGTACATTTGTAATGTTAACTAATAATGTGAAATTGAAGTGATAGGCTACACTGTACTATGTAGCATTTTTCCTTAATTGTTTTTTTATATAGATTGTAAAAGCATTCAGTTTCCCTGCATGAAGTGCACATACCAAGTTTAAAGTTCAAAGAAATATCTATTAACCCTCTTGGGTCCGTTCAATGAAGTATTAAAATAAATATCAATTATTCAAAGATTAATGAAGGGTTGTTTTATATACAAATTAGATTGTATTGTGTTGTTTTAACAGTGAATTTGCTTTCACTATTACTTCTACAGAAAGACCAGATCCATCTTACACCAGTCAAGACCCCACACACAGAGGACTTCAGCAGTCGATCAAGGGGCTTTCCCTGAGTGTGAGGCAGCGGAAGCACACCCTTTACCGTCAAAATGGTAGAAATACAGAATATAACAGGTTGATATTCCAGCCACTGTATGCAAACATGTTTGTTAAGTGTACAAGGTCACTTTCTAAAGTGAGTAAAGCACGATAATTCTTATTTTTAAGAATGTGGTTCTCAATTTCACTCCTGGATTTCACTCCTGGAATCAAATTAAAACATGCATGGTGTGGGCTCTGTTATCGTTTTCTTATTTTACAATCTGATGATCAAAAAAAGTACATGTTGTAACATTGTAATGCTATCATGCTCATGTTCTGTATAGATTCTTTTATGTATTAATATCTGTTGTTGGTTCTTAGCAAACATTTCAGTCAAGAAACAACTGCAAAAAAAGCAACTGCAAATGCATGACCAAGAGAGACTGCAAGAGATGGTGTTGGAGATGCACTGCACATGTTTGCAGAGCCATATGTAAGCATTTTATTTTTAATGTGATTAATCGTTTGACAGCATTGATCTATTTACTTGATTTTATTAGGAAAGGAAGGAAAGGATGTGACATGTGGCCAGGTATGGTTTCCCATTCCAGGAATTTATGCTCTGCATATAACCCATCCAAGTGCACACACACAGCAGTGAGAAGCGAACAACCACGCACGCACACACACACCGTGAACACACACCCGGAGCAGTGGGCAGCCTTTGGACACGCCCGGGGAGCAGTTGGGGTCTCACCTCAGTTGTGGTATTGAAGGTGGAGAGAGTGCTGGTTAGTCAATAACCCCACCCCCAATCCCTGTTGGACCTGGACTTGAAACCACAACCTTTGGGTTACAAGTCCAACTCCCTATCCCTATCCATTAGACCACGACTGCCCCCCATAATTATTATTAATAATTTTTATTATTATTTGTGGGACTAATATCCTTGACTCTTGATATCTCTCAGAACTGAAGAAATGCATTATTACTGTACTCCTGGCTTTTAGCCTACAGCAACATGCAGACATACATAATAACAAAAGATATATTGTTTTTATTGAGCCTCTCAGTTGCCTGGACCTGTTCTGGGTGTGAAAATTTTTTTGTTAGTGGGTGTAATTGAGCTGGTTTAGTAATTAAAACTTAGGTTAATAAGAATCCCTGAAAGTACATATATTTTTAGACAATTTGTTAAGCGTGAGTTCCAGTCCATATATATGTATATAGTGGCAAAAAATAATTGCAATTTTGTGTTTTACGGTCTTTAGTTTTAAAAATATACATTTTAAATATTATATTTGATATTGTAACCAAATGTATTTTACACTATACACACACACGCACGCACACACAAACAATATTAAACATAAAACAATATATTTACACAAACATTCAAACACATTATGATATAGGCTATAAGCTTGAATGCTTGGTTCATAGCCGCCCACACAGCCAGGCAAAATCATTGTAGTTACGTCATCACCCCCCCAGCATCCAGTAATGAATGGCCAGTGCAGATGACGTCACTACAGGGCGGGGTTGCGCCATTTTGAATGTTGAGAGAAGTGTAGGAGGATAGAGCTTGTGAGGAGGGTGGGTTGCAGGAAGAAAGCCTTAGGATCTTAAGATTTAGGCGTGAATGAAAGGACTACCGAAAAGAGCTTCTTTCTGAGGTCCGTCTTCATCCATTCCCAGACGAACTGCTTGCAATAAAATAAATCCGGCAAAGTTATCTGGACAGTTCTGTTACCAAAAATTAGCAGCAGCAAGCGAAGGTAAGAGCCGGAAGTGACGTAATAGCGGGCCCGAAAGCGTAATTTTCCTTCAAAATACAGCTAGAATAATCTAAGCTTTTAATAAAGTTTAATATACACATCGTTATAAGTTTTGATATGCATACATTTTATATATTAATACTTTGGATAATTATCTCACAATCTACTTTATCAATTGTGACATAAAAATAAACATTTGTGTGAAATAACACAATAATGTGTAATGGAGCATAAATATTTTAAGAATGGTGTAAACTCAATTTATATGATACATCAGTTGTTTAATAATAATTTAAATAAAATGAACTTTAAAATGTATGTGTAATTTATTAATAATAGATTTGTAAAACAAAAAAGGAAAACTGAATAATGTAGTAATTTTTTTATGTAGCAATTTAATGTTTCCAAAATGTACAATGACATTTTATACCGTGAATCAAAGTTTTTAGTTATCCCTTTTTTAATATTGGTGCATCATTACATATAAAGTGGGCATTGCTCCACTGCACTGTGGCTATTAAAATTAAACTATAGAGATGCCTGTCAGAAGCTCTTTGGCATCGTTTACCTTGACCAGTATCAATATTTCAGTATTGTTTACCACTAATAAGTATAATGATAAATAATGTATCAGCCTCGCTGGCTGCAAAAACATAAGCAATATTAAATAAAGTGCATGAATACAAAGGTACATAGACATTAAAGATTTGCAGAAATATTGCATTGTGACGATGTATAGTTAATGAATGCAGGTAAACAGAGAGGACTCTTGACGTTTCTTATGGAAAATTATTATGCAGAAAAACTCTTTTTGGATTTGTGCATCCAAGATTAGCAGAATAATTAATGGAATTAGTTCCTTGGACAAGAGAAACACAGGAGGACTTTTGTCAGTTTGTTTTCCTGTGTTTACTTGCTCGAGTAATTCATAGAATTAAGGATATATCGCTTTTAATCAGATAATCACTTACTTATAACGTTAAATCAAGTTTTATGTTATTAATTGCAATTCTGTTCTATTTTTCAGAAACTCACTTCCAAGCGCTTTTATTTTGAAAAACTGCATTTCCGGCGACTTTTTTGGAAATCTTGCTCTGGTCGCTGCCTTCACACTGCTTATCAAGACTAGGGTCCGACATCGCCACTCTCGCCATGGCAGGTAACTTAACAAAGATTGTATGAAATGAATGATATTATATCGATAGCTTTTATTTGTTACAGTGAGCGCAGCGGTTGTACTCTAGCCATCATCGGCTTTACTGATCCACTGACAGTAGCCTAGCCACTTAGCAGCCTCGTTTCCCTCCAGTTAGCCAGCAAATCGGCAAAACTGATTTCGATCGGTCTTTATTCGTAATGTGACCATCATTTGGGCACCGAGGCTCTCTCTGATCAGGGCTGGCCAGACTACTGGATGTTTTAGTGATGAGCTGCATTTGAGTGGATTCTGTCCTGCTAAACCCACTCATCATTTGTTAGCGGGATGCGCGGTCGGGCTACGTGATTCTTAATATGTCGGTTGTAAAAATGAATAGGCATTGGGCAACGTGTCCCGCTTCTCTGTGTATATGTATGACCTGGCCTGGTGTTTAAATGTGCTCGACATCTCGGCCTGTTTAAAATATCTCCAGCGAACTTTAACCGGCATCTGCAGAGTCATGTGCAGTCAAACCGCTGCGCGCTTCCCTCCGTGACTTTAAACCGCTAAAACCACCACCATCAGCAGCGATCCCCAAATGTGTTGCTGGATCTTCGGGCTTCTTCTCAGAACAGAAATCGAACGGATAAGTCGTGACGCTAAGGGTTGGGAGGATTCACTTGGCACTGATTGGGAAAAATTAGCCTTCCATAATTGTCGATTACGGGAGTAATGACTTGTTTTATGTATTTGAAATCGTGTATGTGAATGAATGAATGAATGAATGTATGTATTTCATGACTACTGAACGTACGTAGATTTAAGAAAAGAAAATAAGATGCTGTCAGAATAAACGTAGACTCAAACGTTTTTCTCTCTATCTAGCCAAGTGAATCATTTGTAAGTATATAGATAATGCTTTTCTGTCAGACTTAGGACAAGAGAAAGTATTGAGATTTTTATCATTTCATTATAATTGTTGAGAATTATTCCTGTTTCTTACTGAGAGTGGGGAAATTGTTTATTTTTATTCTTGCATTTAAAGTAATGATTGGCTGACTTTTTAGCTATAATTGTGTAAAGTACTGTTTTTTTTTCCTTCAACATTTAAAAATAAATTACTTGAATGTTGTACTTTTAAGTGTACCTGAAATCAGTACTTCAAAAGGGTTCATTGCAATTAATCGCATTCAAAAATAAGTTTGTTTCATCATACTGATTTCAACAATAGTAAATTCTAACTTTTAACTCTAGTAAAGAGCAAATTTCTTAATGATACTAGTAATGAAGTACTGTTACTCAAGTATTTTTCACCTCTGCTAGCCTTTTAACTCATGCTAGGGCGGTTGTTGTTCCTCTTATTGGGTCTCCTGTAGCCACTTGTCTTGCGAACAAACCCAACCAGTTTAACGCTGTCTCAAACGGCCACTCGGGAGTTGCCTCAGCCCGTTTCTCCTCTCAATAAAAAAAAATGATGCAAGAGCTGTCGTTTAATTTTGATATGGATTATTGTGATTGTAGACAGTGTTTTCTTTTTTGCGTTTGATTTAAAGGGGAAATTTTTATTTAGATGAGGTTGTGCTTCCTTATTTCGTACTGTGCATCTTTCTTGTAGTGCTCTACTCTTGTATTTTTGTTTGTTGTCATACAGAAGGATGAATATTGGTAAATTTAAAGTTCCACGTAGATTTATTGATGTTTCTAAAAGCATTTTCAGGCTTGTCCAAGATTAATTTTTATATGTGGACTGCAACAAAGTTCAAGTGGTGTTTTGTGGTTTCAGGAGCCGGAGGCGGGGGAAACGATGTGCAGTGGTGCTTTTCACAAGTGAAAGGTGCGATCGATGATGACGTAGCCGAAGGTGAGTATCTGTCCATATAGTCTCTTCCAGTCCATAAGTGTGCAAAAAGATGATCGTCAATTACATAATCGAGTGACTTCAAATTTAGAATATATTCTATAATTAACAACTGCAACTAAAAATATTCCACTTTTCACATTGCGTTATTAAAATAATATTTTAAGAGTTTCTACTTCTCAAATGACAATTATTTAAAAAGTATTTTGTTTGCAAGAGATGCTGGTTATTTTCTGCTTTTGACCTGGCAATATTAATTTATCTTGTTTGCAAAAGATTAATGCAATCTTTTTTAGAAAAACTTGTTAATTGTGTATTTATAGTACAAACCTTTAACTTAGAGGGCATAAAAATCATTAAAATAAAATTGTTCAATAATCATAATTTAATTAGCATTTGGTTGTTGTTCTTTTCTTTATTAGTGCCATTTTCACATACGTTTTTGCTTCAAATCCAAAACTTGTAATGTTATGATTCATCTTATAGCTGGATGGTTTGATTTATTGTTTACAACTCTTTAATGAACACTTTTTTTTTTTAATCCTTATAAAGACAATAAATGTTAAATACCTCTAGATCCAACAGTGTGAAAAGGCTGTACTCTATAACGGTTATTGTATCCAGCATCCAATCTGATTTCCTCATGCTTCCTCATTTTGCTGCTTGAGGGCATCTGTGACTGTTGTGTACAAAAAGAGTTTGTGCCATCTTGACACTTGAAGTGCACTGCTATTTGTGGGATTTTTTTGGTGTATGCACTACATAATGCCATAAATGAGTTCATGAGTATGTGAATTAGGAAACGCCTATTGTCATGCTTATAAATAGTGCTAGTCAATGGCGAAGGCAGCAGCTTGACGTATCGGTCTGGTTTCCTGTCCACAGCAGGATGTCAAGTGCAACTATGTGTGGTGGATTATATGACCTTTAATTCATCAGGCTTCACTATCCAAGAGTGCTGCAGCGCACTGAGTCTCTAGCAGCTAATCGACCGAATTCAGACATTTTCACGCACATATGCATGTTACATTCTCCGCAATGCAGAACACGTGTTACTAAGCTGTTTAAAAGAAACTACTCTTGCTTGGACCAATTCTGTTCATATTAGCTTCGCTTGATATAGACGATGCATATGCTCTGTTTCATAAATCCTGGATGTTTATGCCAAAGCTGATTGTGATTCTCGCGTTCTGTTAATTTTGATGGTTATACAGAAATATTTGTAGATTTTTCTGTTAGCTAGCATAGATTAGATTATTCAGCATAGAGAGCTGGGCAATATATAGTGAGGTCAATAAGTATTTGATCACCCTGTGATCTTGCAA
>JAUCMT010000002.1:5100884-5120994 GCA_032357475.1 Enteromius thamalakanensis
TTTCGTCTCGTCTCGTCTGACGAAATTAACACTAAGTCACATATATCGTGATATATCGATATTATCATTATCGTGGGACATATATCGCCACAGAATTGAATCTTGAGTTACCTGTATGGTCCCACCCCTACTGCAGAGTGCGATCGTGTCAAGGATCAGAGAAATATACATGTGAATCTTGAATCGCAGTAGATTTAGAAAGTGAACCTTTTAAATGCGCTTTTTACCCCATGGCACCTTAAACCCTGTTGCACTGGTTTAAAACCAAAAAAAAAGTGTTTCAATCAAAATATTAAGCAGCCAACTGTTTTCCTATCAAAATTCATAAACGATTCTGGAATAGACTGTCACCAAATTAAATACATACATTACATTCTAAAATGATAAGTATAAATTGACAATATTTGGGTATTTCCCTCTACAACACAACCCCATACCAAAACTATGAATTCTGAAGCGGTTTTGTGCATTTTCTTAAAATCTATATTTGTAATAAGTATATATCTTTAGTTTGTTTTATGTTTCCCACAAACCCAATTTTACGCATGAATTGAAAAACCAATAGGAAAATCCCATGATCCCATGAAAAGTCCATAGAAAATTACCTTTACAGATGTAATGTCATTTAGCAGGTGCTTTTATTCAAAGCGACTTCCAAATTAGAACAATGGAAGCAATTAAAATCGAGAAAAGAGCAATGATATGCAAGTATTAGGACAAGTCTCAGTTAGCTTAATGCAGTAAATCACTAAATTAATATTCTGGATTCTTCTGTCACGCATTCAGCACTCCAAACAGAAAAATCTAATGTAAAATTAGAGTATATGGATGAAACGACTAGTTTAGTCAACATTAGGGGGCGCTACCTGCTCTGTTTTACACTGTTTCAGATTTAAGGTGGAACCTAAAAGTCAGCAATTTTGCTTCAAACGATTAGGAGTGTCTCCACACGCCCAGATATTTCTGATTAACGTTCATGGTTTAGATGAGGTCAGCCTGGATTACAGAGTCATTTTTCTGTACACATGCGTCAGGTTGTTTCATTGCCTCTGATACTGCAGTGAGCATTGTTCTCGGGGATCATAATATGTTGTGTTTGTCTTCAACAGGTTCACGAGTACCTCAGGAGCAAGTTGTGCTCTCTCTATGAGAACGACTGCATCTTTGATAAATTTGAATGCTGCTGGAACGGAAGTGACAGGTTAGACTTTTCCAAGAGTCTGTATTATACCATTTCCATAATAGAAGAGTGTCCTAAATTTAAAAGTACCACTAGCTTAAACCTTTTTATTCCCCATGCATCACAGTTCTCACAAAAATATTAAGCAGCACAGAACAAATGAGCATATTGGAATAATTTCTGAAGGGTCGTGTGACACTCAAGATTGGAGTAATGATGATTTATATTAAGCAGCTTTTACACTCTTGCTATTTCACAATATAATTGGTTTTTATTATCTAAATGAATAAACGCGTCCTTGGTAAGCATAAACCATTTAAAGCCTTTTAAGAAATCCCAAAAATGTAGTGGTAGTTTATATTAGTCAACTGTAGCAGAATCTTAAGTTTATTATTACTAGTTTATTACAACAGTTTATCCTCTATCAAGAGAGCTTTATTTTGTTAGAAGGTTTTAACAAGCATTAAATGGCAGTGTATAGTTACTGCACACATGTCTGTAATAAAGGCTATTAAAGACATACTTCCTGAGATTTAAAAGCTGATCGTCAGTCAGTAAGGTGACAGTCAACATTTCGGCCGGCCACTGAGCCTTCGTGACTCCGTTGGGGCCCAGACTGGCTCTTATCTAGAGGGAAACTCTAATCACTCTTAGACAGACTGAATGCTGGTCTAGGGCAGAGGAAGATTGGGTTAGCATGTCATGAAGACACGTTAGTGCTATCGAACACGCACTTCAACTTCAGTCAGGCCTAGAATCAGACTGCTAGCCAACCATCCTGTCCCATTCCTAGAAATCTGCAGCCTAGACCTACTAGCCTAGAACTAGTCAGCACTGTACCAAACATTTTTATATGCGGAGAAGAAAAAAACTAGGAAATCCAAATGTCTACATGGACAACAGTAATCTAATGATTACCCTTTTCTTAATATTATGACAGTATACAATATTGCGGTTAAAGGGTTACTTTGTTTTGTTATTAACAAACTTTAGTAATACAGCCATTTTAAAGAAAAAAGGATGTTTTGTCAAAGCTTTTGGAGCAAGGGCGCTGCCATCTTGCAGTACCATAGCGAGTGATGTCACACTGTTTGTTTGTCTCGCTGGCCAGTGGAGTGATATAGCTTTACATTTTGAACACACAAATGTTATTTTAATAAACAGACAATTGGGATGACTATTGTCAAACTGTCAGTGTGATGAGTTTTGATCATGGGATCCCAAACATTGTTTTCATTATACCATAGCTTTTTATTGTTGAATCAGACCATTCAGATATACTTGCATTACACTGACTTCAGTTGTCATTTTATGTTCACCACCAATTTTTTTTATTATTAAACTGATATGAACCTGATCATCACAGAATAGTATACGCACAGTAATAGATTTGAATCCGTCTCATCTGGTTGATACCCGGTCTAGCTGAAAATGGCAGTATCGGAGCCAATAACGTTACTGAGTTTTGAATCGATGCAGAAAAATCAAATATTCCACAAGTTGGGATAAATGCTAATATATATATATATATAATAGGGCTGGGCGATATATATCGTACAATATATTATGCGCATCTCGTCAGTAAAGCCGGTTCTTTGATTAACGCTAAATCTCTGTTTAAATGCAGCGCCAGTTTATGAACAGAGCCGTAGATTACTCAGAAGCTGCGCGTTAGTTTCGCGGGTGATTCAATGGCGCAACTTCTTAGTGATCTACGGCTCTGTTCATAAACTGCCGCTGCATTTAAACACATTTTTTAGCGCTAATCAAAGAACCGGCTTTACCGACGAGATGCTCGCAATATATCGTTTGATATATATCGCCCAGCCCTAAAATATATGTAAAAGTTTATAGGCGCTCAGTGTTGTGTACACAAACACAAACCCATTATGGTGACAAACTTAAAATAATGCAAAAAACCTAAAACATAGGTTTATAATATAATGGGGGGGAATAAAGATGAAATTTATTGGTTAAAGCATCCAATGTTAGCTGGGATTCAGGTACTGTCAGTTTACATTTTGTCACTGTGCATTATAGGGTCATTTGTATTTTTTCACTTTTACAAAACCATACCTAAAACGTATAGATGGGGCACATGCTGTGCTTTCGAACATCTTTACATAGCATTTTATAGTGTTTTACTGTTAAAATTCCAGTTATGTTTACAGTGAGGTTTATTAATGGTACTGTCTTTCCGGTTCTCTTCTTTTGTCCCAGCGTGGTGATGACTGGATCCTACAACAACTTCTTCCGAATGTTGGACCGCAGCCAGCGGCGGGACGTCACTCTGGAGGCTTCGCGCGAGAGCTGCAAGCCCCGGCAGGTCCTGAAGCCGCGCAGGGTTTGCGCGGGCGGCAAGCGAAAGAAGGATGAGATCAGCGTGGACAGCCTGGACTTCAACAAGAAGATCCTACACACCGCCTGGCACCCGCAGGAAAATATCATCGCCGTGGCAACCACCAACAACCTCTACATCTTCCAGGAGAAAGTGAACTAATACTGTCGTCATGGGGAAAGAAAACCTCCGAACCTCTCTCTCTCTCTATGTTAAAATGAAAAAAAAAGAAGAAAAAAAAAGACTAGCAAAAATCATTTCTGTGACAACCACCATCATCACATAACCAACCTTGGCCTGCTCCAGGACAGAATGAACTAGTTGAGCCAACTAGCGGCTGCCAATACTGATTATACTGGTTCAAACTGGTCTGGAGAAGAGCGCAACCTGGCCTAGGCCTCTGTGGCACCATGACACGCGCCTTGCTCTGGTGATGTTGTGCCAACCTGTGTCTGTACCCTCCATCCCTTTCCCTTTACCCACAAGTCCGAGCCCAGGGACGAAATGGGCAGCAATCTGACAGATTATAAACATGCGTTTTTTTTCTTTTTTGTTTTTTGGCTTTGGTTTATTCAAGGTGTCTGTATAAAAATGAATTTGAACTCATGTGGATGTGTCCCTGTGTCCTTTAATCTTCAATATGTTTTTCGTGCCATTGTAACCATTTTTAATCTTCTCAGAGAAACTGCCAAGTTTGTTTAGTTTTTAATTCTGTTTCAAGAATGTTTTTTTTTTTTTGTTTTGATTTATTATTTTAGTTCACTATACATACTGTCCCATTACACTCCATTACAGCTACACATTGACCATCACATTGGCCCAAAGAGCTTTGCCTGTTCTTTTTTTTTCTTTGGCACAGACGACTTTGCCATGTTTGCTGTAGTAGTTTAACATCTACACTTGTTCAAGCACATACACTCCAGTTGGACTGCTCGCTCATGTACGAGTCATTCAGCTTTACAGGGTTTATTTTCCTTTGTGATCCATGCCCGATTTCTGTCTTCACTCTCTCTCTATCTCAAGAGTTACAAGTTGAGAAAGATTATAGAGATTATGATATCAAAATGGTATTTATAAACGGAACAAACAATTAAACAAGAGTTGTGTCCTCTTCTTTGAATTTGCAAAGCATGCCTGATGCAAAACTGAAAAAGCTTTTTGAGTGTGAAGTCAATCTAATATAGGATACTAAAGGCTTTTGGGAACCATGAGGGATGTTTTGCAGTTTGCCATGTGCATATGATCATTTTAAACGTTGCTTAAAGGATTTTGGAGCTAAAAATCCCCTCAGATTTGTTAGATCGCATTAGATTAACAGCGTTGATCTTATCTTTTTTTAATACTGCATTAAACGTCGTAAAAAAATTTATAAAAGCATGGCAGAAATATCCCCACAAAATGTGACCGTATCATACCAGGGATGGATGGCAAGCTTTTTCATCATTTCCTTTAGTAACTGGAAGCAATTTAAGTTTTACTTAAATATATTTAAATAAAAGGAACTGTTTTATATATATATATATATATATATCTTGGGGTGTTTACACACCTTTTTTGTCATCTAAAAAATGATTTAGGGGGGTTCATTTAAACACTTCTGAAAATGCAAACCTTTGAATATGACACTATTGTCATATCTCTGCACTATAAAAAAATAATTTGTGAAAAGGTGCTTTCATGCATGATACTTACCTCTTGCTGTGTGTGTAGGTAGTTTCTTCACAAAGTCATCATTAACTACTTGCCTGGCATGCATGGGTAGTTGTTTTCATGCATCTGTATAAACAGGGATCGTAAAACTTCTACATTTTTATTACACCACTGTTGTGTAAACACACCCTTAGACATCCTTTTTTATATAAAATACTGCCTTACATGAATGATGACTTTACTGTTTAAATGAAAAGCATAATAACAGTAACCTTATTATTTTCGTAAATTTGTATTATTAATCTAAAAGCAAAGAAATCATCCATGCACAGCTTTCTACCTTCATCTGCAACCAATTTAGTGCTAGAAACAAGTACATTTTAGTGAGGGTTTTATTCAATTGTTTTGAGAACAATTGTTATCTAACGTTAAACCACTAAAGTTTGCAATGTGTTACCAGTATTAGTATCACAATTGGGGTAGTTTCTAGCATAATGGAAAAGAGCTTGTGACTAAAGGAAAACACACTTCAAATGAAAAGTTTATGAAACAAAAAAAAGATGTGCTGGTAATTAAAAAGTATCAGCAACAACACCATAGTTTTTTTAAAGAAATAAAATGTTAAATGTGCTTGCCATAACGCATTTAGTTTATTGACAGGGACTCATAATACAGGTTTTTTTTTATTTTTTTTTTTATTTATATAAATAAGCAGCTTGACTCGATTACGTAATGCTAGCATCTTTGTTATCAGATATGAACCCATTTGCGTCATTTTAGCACTGCAGGAAATCTGCAGTCCCATAACAGTTCTGAGGTCAGCCAGGAAAGCAGTTATTAACGAACTTAAAAGCACCCTCTCCAAAAAAAATCCGATCCGTGATCAGGCTCCATCACGCGTGAGCGCGCAGGTCCAAAATGTGCATGTGTGCGCGCGTGTGTGCGTGCGCGCAGAGTGTGTTCGTGAGGTGCTGACAGTCTTATGCAAGCCGCCCTACACAGAGCCACGATGTCCGACGCTGCTGCTCCAGCAGACAACAACGGGGAGCCTGGGTTAAACGGTACGTACAGCCGGAGCCCCTCACAGTATAGCACTGACATCTATAAAATCTGTTAGATAAGCCTTTGATTTGTCTGTATTGGTGTTTTTTTTATACTTTTAATTATTTTACTTTATGTACGT
This sequence comes from Enteromius thamalakanensis, assembly GCA_032357475.1. Lineage (NCBI taxonomy): Eukaryota > Metazoa > Chordata > Actinopteri > Cypriniformes > Cyprinidae > Enteromius > Enteromius thamalakanensis. The sequence goes on from JAUCMT010000002.1 coordinate 5,107,236, forward strand.
GCTTTTTTTTTTAGTTCCAGTCAACATTTTTGTGCCATAAGGAAGGCGGGTTTTGCTATAATACAACTGCGTCATGTTAATTGACAAGCGATCTGTCCAATGGCCGTTGAGGTTGTGTGTTAAGGCGGGTCTTAAAATGTGATTGACTTGAACCTAAACCAATAGTGTAACTATACGTTTCCAGTAGGCTGGCTTAAGCCGATGTCAACAAGGCGAGAACTAGAGCAACTCGATAATGGAGATTGTGGATTCTTGAAACCCCATTTTTATTCGTTTAACGAACACATGCCCGTGTGTTTATAAAAAGGGGCTCAAGGGGAAAAAAAATCATATTTGTTTGACATGTAACGTATGGCATGGGCCAGCGAATGAGGTCTTTGTGTAATCTGCAAGGTTGCAAACAAACTGGTTTAAAATTGGCGTCTGATTTAACTTGTTAACTAATATTTAGTTGCTTAGTAGACAAAAACCATATGAGATGCGTTTAAAAACAACTCGAAGACGAAAAAGTACCCATTAGCATCAAGAACCAGACCGTAAACAAAGAACTGAATATTCTATACAATATGTGTGGATTTGTTCAAAAAAACTATTTTTGTCAGCCTGCTATTTAAAATCTATAGAAGTTAATTAGTCATTATATATACATATACGGTTTTTCGGTTATAACATAAGTGGAAATTCCCAAGGATGCGCTGAAGTTACAGTAGACTAATAAATCTTGTTGAAATTCCTAGTATGCGTTCTAAAATGCGAAGCGCAGACTGCTAAATCTCGCTGTCTAAATAATACATAACTGATTTTGGAAAGTATACTTTTACTGTTAACAGACAATATTAATGTAATGTCTGCTGAGCTACGTGCGCATTGTGACCAAAGTTAGTTAAGCGTCACTACTAGTCCTCACAGCTGTTGACCCTAGTTCAGGACGCCAGTTCAGTTTTACTATGGTAAAGGATTGGGTCGTGAATATTAATTAGGAGCGAGTCAGTAAGCCGTACTGATTGGCTTACAGGCAGATACTGGGCGGTAGATTGGCCAATAACCTAATGACAAAGACTCGCGTAATGCATTTAAATGAGCCAAAACTGTGACCAAACTGTGCAGGGAAGTTAAAGTAGTGTTAGTAGAACATAATTAATATTCACGAGCTGCGCTTTCGCCATAGTAGTATTTGTAATTCTATTTTTAGCAGCAGCGAATGTGGTCAGAAGTGTGTCTACGTGTGGAAAGAGGAAGAAAGCCAGGAAATAGAATTGGGAGACGGGAGTGTGAGTTTAGGGCGGCGAGTCATGATATTTTGAGATCGTGAAGTAGCAGCGGTTTGTTCATGTAAAGTAGGTAACAGTGATGAGGAGGGTTGGTGGAAAATGCATGGTAATCTTGGCTCATGCAGAAAATTTGGTTTTCGAATAAGTTGTTCCTATTTTTCATTCCATATTAGAAAGAGGGTGCTTGCGTTAATGTCTTTAAAGGCTTAACAACAAAATAAAACAAACGAATTATTTCATGTTTAATTCTAAAAGAGAAAGTGCATGGGAAAATGGCAAAATTTTGTTTTTTAATGCTCAAGAACATTAGAAAGGACAAAAAATGATGTATATAAAATTATATAGGCCTGTAGATATATACATTTATTACGTTTTTACAAGTGACTGTAAAGTATACTTATATAATGTTTACATAACATTATATAATATTTTTGTACACTGTATATTCATTATGTATATAGAAAATACAAACGCATGCATGTATAAATTTTTTAGGAAAAATATGTTTACATAGTAAATATAAGAATATATAGTATAATTGTAAATTGTAACCACAAAAAATGTATATTTTTTATTTTTAATCGTTTGACAGGACTAAATAAAACATGTTTTACTTGAAATAAAAATAGTGTTAATTATTATTTTTGTTTTGATTAAATAGACAAAAAACGGAAACATAATGCAATATATATATTTATTTTTTTAAATAGAAAAAAAGAACAAAAACAAAGTTGAAAAAAAAAAACATTATTTATTTATTGCTTAGTGTATTATTATGTATATAGCCAATAGCCTACTACTGTAGTAGTAGTATCAATTACACTAGAATAACACTGATACATTACAACACAATGGCTTTTCACACTGCACATAACCCTGGTTTAAGGCGATTTTCCTCAATGAATTCTGTGAGCGTTGTGTTTTTTGTCCATCACTAGATTTTGAAACTGTATAATAAGCACCACAGCTCCATTATATCATAAAACTCTTGGTTTCCCACAGATCTCATTGCATTGATTTGATGACCACAGCTTTCTTATGCACTGGTGCAAACTTGTGAATCTGAGAGATCGTCTAGGGAAAGTGAAAGACATCTTAATGTTGGCCAGGTTCTTTTAGTGTAACAGATGGGCAAATGTGGGCTCAGCTTAACAGTGTTTGTTTGACAATTTGGATGTGTCTGGCTGTGTACGAGGTGTGATGAGTGCTGGCTGGAGCACATATGAAGAGACTTTGCCCACAGCCAAAGATCTAATAAGATGAATCTCTCAAAACCTTTCAAGAACATGTCTGGTCATGTTTCTTCAATAAAATCAAAAGTGCAAATGAACACAACAAACATTGGCATTCTTGTTAATAAAAAATTGTTGATAATGTTCTGTATTTGTAGTTTAGTAATGTGCAGTTTAATCATAAATTAAGGATTTTTAATATAATGTCAATTGGTTTATTACTTAATTATTGTTTTTAGTCAGCAATGACACTATCAGAAGTGCAAGTAAATTTATGATGTTGCAAAATATTTTTTTTTTTTAAATAATTATTGTTTAGACATTCTATCCATCAAATAAACTACAAAAGAAAATGTATGTATACATATGTATATATATATATAAGTTATTTAGTAAAACACCCATTTACAACATTTATAATATTTAATAATTGGATATACTGCCGCAGCAATACATTTTTTAAAATGTTAAAAACATTAGAGGCTTCTTTAAAAAACAAAACAAAAATCTCACCAATCTTAAACTTTTTTTTCCTCTATGCAATATTATAGTCAATATGTAACAAGAATTAATATGTCATGGCATGTCCAGACTTAGTTTTTGCCTTTCTATATATATATATATATATATATTTTTTTTTTAAATAAAAGATTAATTTAATATCCTGTATTTCTAAGATTCACCCAATAGCTTATTTTGTCTACCAGACAAATTGATCAAGCCACGGTGCTTTAGCATTTCATAAATGAGCCTCTGTAATACTATCGTCTGATCTTTTGATCTCTATATATTCCCTGATGACAGCCAAAGTAGCATTCCACCGTTGGCCAGAATGTTCAGCTTGCCCGCTGCCACAGCAACACTGTTTGTGTCAGTGGATCGAGGCAAAGGTCAGTCGTCTCTAGCACAGCCAAATTCACACATTTCCCCTCAGGATTGGACAGAGACATGCAAGCCCGTCCATACTGATGGGAGGATGTGTCCGAGTAGAGTTAAAGCAGGCCCTTGTCACATGATCCATGTTTGCTCAACCCAACGTGAACTTTCTTTGTGTTCCTCTTTTTTTTTTCCTGGAAGTGGCCTGCAAGGCATTCGGTTTATACTTAGCTCATCCTGGTTGGTCAGCAGCATGTGCTGGGAACCCATTGAGCCGGTGGTAAACAGAGGATTGACTGTGCGATAACACGGACGTTTCTGATGAGACAGCACGGCAGATGTGGGTGAAAGGGGAACACGGGAAGCTTAGTGCTCATCCCTGACTCACAGATGAAAGGAGTCTGTGTGTTTGTGTTGATCAGGCCATGCGTTCAGGAGTGCGTCCCTGCTCAGACTCACGTAGAGCACGCGGCGGTCAGGTCAGGTGTGTCTCATATATCTGTGAGCTTGTAATGAGTCTGAGAGGGTGGCATTTACTGCCCTTTCACCACACAGTAAATAGAAGTAGAGCCAGACCACCAACGATTTACAGGGGACTCCCACTGTCTGCCACCGTCTGCCTCGGTTTGTCTCAGAGGCTTACTGTATGCTGGATACATTGGATGCAATATTATTTCGAGTTCAAATCTCGCCTCAAAATCTGATATTTTGTAACGAAAATAGTTTTTTGGGACGTCCAAACTTTCACCAAGGTTAATGGCCAAAAATACAGTAATGAACCGTATTAGCGTGGACTTTTATTACTGTTGAAAATAACTGATCTCTATATGTTTCCTGATGATAGCCAAAGTAACGTTTAACATTTTATTTTATTGAAGTCCAAGCTTTGACCAAGGTTACATTTATTGGTTCAAAAACACAGCAATAAACAGTAATAGCATGGAGTTTCATTCCTGTTGAAAATAACACTTTTCTATTTGAATATTTTTCAAATTATTCCTGTCATGGAAAGCTGAATTGTCACCAACATTATTACTTTAGGCTTCAGTGGCATGCAATTCTTCAGAAATCATTCTAATATGCTGATTTGCTGCTCAAGAAACACTCTTATCATTATCAGTCTTCTTTTTTTAAGGATGCTTCGATCTAGAATGCTTAAAAGAAAAGCATTTATTTGAATTAAAAGTCATGTACATGACTTTGCAGAATTTGGTAGTAATTTTAGCAAATATTAAAATGATCTGTACTATAAACACTCTTTTTAAAGCCGGTAAAAACAGATAACAATCAAAATAAGCCAAATCCCATAGAACATGTTCTTCTTTTCATGTTGTCCTGCGCCAGATCGGCCTCTTTGGTCAATACATCAAGACTTTATTCGATTTGTTTATTCATTTACTATGAGTGCCATTAAATAAATATTATGCATTGTATGTAATACATTGTTACTTTTCTACATTAGAGTCATTAAAATTAGAGTTTTTCCACACTGTCAAAGTAAAAGACAAATCTTAGCATAGCTTTATTTTTGGAGTTTATAAGTATGAGCTTTTACTTCCATTTTTGGATTTTGTGGTGAAATATGAACCAAATATATTTTTGCATGAATAAAATAATTTTTTGTTAAAAAAATTAAACGTATGCATAAATAAAAATAATGAAATTGTATATTTATCAGTGTTGTGATTGTTTTGTGGTATTTTCTGTTTAGGATCATGGGTAGAGCTTGAGATGAACAGAAACGCAGCATCTCTCTCTTCCTCCAGCGCTTCGGTGCCGCTCCCTTTAGCCCAGGTAGTAGAGGAAGAGGATGATGGGATGGTGGGAGGGCTGGAACATGTTCCTTCATCATCTTCAATCCACAACGGAGACATGGAAAAAATCCTGCTAGATGCCCAGCATGAATCCAGCCGCAGTAACTCCTCATGCGACAGGTAGGCACCATATTTATGTCACAAAAATGAAAACTCAAGCCAAGCATGATTGAAAACTAGGTGGAAACATGGAATGACATCTTTGGGTGAACTATCCCTTAGAGATGTTGTTTACATACTGTAGTCCGTGTGTATGTGTGTATATATATATATATATCATCTGCTAATGTCACCTGAGTTCACAGCTAAAGTTGAATTACCTCATAGATAGAGAGCTGTAAACATCCATACCAAAATTACATGTGTTCACCCTGACCTCATGCTGATAGGATACGGCCATAATAACCCTTATCTCACTCAAACTCAGTGAGTCATATGATTGTGTTTACTGCAGGAATACAGCGTTCCTCTTTCATATGTACATAGACTAATGTTCACTCAAGCACAGAAATAAAAACTATGTGGTTCCAAATCTTTATTTGTGCTGTGAAAGCAGACGTTTAGTAGAATGTTCATGCTGCTCTTTTCTGTACAATTAAAGCTTTAGGTCATAAAAGATTGCACCAAATGCAATCCGATACAAAAGTAGTAACAGTTCTTAGCTTACATCAAACTGTTGTCTCCCACAGCCCTCCTCGACCTCACAGTCCTCAGGACGAAGGCCAGATCATTTTCGACGTGGACATGAGGAGGGACAGTCAGGTACTTCTTCTTGAAAATGTTGTGGATCATCTAATTTATGGAACGTACTCTGGCTTATCTTCATTATCTGTCTGTGTTTGTGTTTGGGTGTGTCTGTGTCCACTCAGGAGGAGGTCATGGAGAAGATCAGAGATGATGACATCTTAATGAAGGATTTAGACCGGGTCGCAGACTGGTCAAGTAGACCAGAGAATATTGCACCTAAGTAAGCTTTAGCGATTACTATTATACTGTTAAAGGGATTTTTCACCCAAAAAAGAAAATTCTGTCATTAATTAGTCACCCTCATAATGTTATTTCAATTACATTTTCATTTGTGGGCTCCAAGCTTCCAAGCTGTACATAGATAAGATCCTTGATGTTGCAAAGATTAGTGTTTCGGGGCTTAGATAAGAAGCTAAAATGTTCAGTATGTGGAAAATAATGTTTTTTTGCACCTTAAACCGCATAAACCCATAACATTACACCAAATAATGGTATTTTTAGCAACATCATACAACCCCTTTAATGTATATTTTCCTTTGAAATAGGTATATATATGTTTTCTTATACATTTTTATTTCACTTTGCCAATTTTTTAGTTAATATTTGTTTTGTTCTAGCACAGTTTTTATTTATTACAACAAACATTTTAAAACAAATTTTGCAGGAGGTATGATGCTGTTGTGATGACGGTGGATTTATCTTTCTGACAGGGAGTTTCATTTCCGGCACCCGCGGCGTTCAGTGACTCTCAGCATGAGGAAGACAGGAGCCATGAAGAAAGGAGGCATCTTCTCTGCTGAGTTCCTCAAAGTGTTTATCCCCTCGCTGCTTCTGTCCCACATCCTGGTCCTGGGTCTCGGGTAAAAGCACCTTTAAAACACTACCACGCTTCACACATATGTAGTTTATGCTGTGCTAAATTTTGGGAGTACAAAAAGCAAACCATGACAGTTAATCAAATAACGTGTTGTTCCCTACATCACGCCTTTAAAATTTATTGAAAAAATTAAAATAAATTGCAAAATTGTTCATTATAATTCATTATAAACCTAAAAGGACTAGTAAGCAGAAATGATATGATTAAATCAACAGCTATGTAGAATTCTGAATTTCACAGTCGTAAATAAAAAAGAGCTTGGTCATTCATGTGCTCAAAATTTGTACAGTATTTCTGACTACACTTGAAGGGCTTACTACAAACGGCTTAAATGTAGAATATCCACCTGTTTCCTGAGTACCAGATGAGCGCTGCCATGATGGATTCTAACTTCTATTTGGATGCTCTCATGTTCCGATCAATGTTAAAATTGGATAAATTGATTGACTGAATTCATTAAACAGAAATCTTCTGTCCATACTTCCATCTGCCTCCGCCCATCCAGGACTGGGTCGCCGGGGGGCCAGCAGTCTAATCAGGGACACCCAAACCTCCCTTTCCCCAGACACTTCCTCCAGCTCTTCCGGGGGAAGATGTTCCGATCTTTATAGAAATTCAGCGTGTCCTAGGTCTACCCTTGGGGCCTCACCCGGTGGGACATGCCTGGAACACCTCCCCAGGGAGCCGTCCTGGAGGCATCCGGAAAAGATGCCCGAGCCACTTTTCTGCTGGCCTCTCTCGATGTGGAGGAGCAGTGGGTCTACTCCGAGCTCCTGCCAAGTGACTCTGAGGGAGCGAGTCTCCGAGAGTTCTAAGGGAGCACCCAGCCACCCTACGGGGGAAACTCATTTCGGGCCGCTTATATGTAGAATCTCATCCTTTCGTAGATTGACTGGTAAATCGAGAGCTTCGCCTTTCAGCTCAGCTCCTTCTTCACCATGACAGACCGGTACATCGAGTGCATTACTGCAGAAGCTCCACCGATCAATCTCTTGTTCCATCCTTCCCTCACTCGTGAACAAGACCCCAAGATACCTAAACTCCCCCACTTGAGGCAGGAACCCTCCACCAACCTGAAGTGGACAGGTGACCCTTTTTAGACTGATTCTCATCTCAGCCGCTTCACACTTGGCTGCAAACAGCCCCATTGCCTGCTGCAGGTCCTGGTTCGAAGGAGCCAACAGGACAATATTATCTGCAAAAAGCATAGATGAGATCCTGTGGTCCCCAAACCGGATTCCCTCCAGATCCCGACTGCACCTAGAAATCCTGTCCTTGAAACTTTCTATGTAAAACTAATTCTAAAAATGTACCCAATGAAAAGCATCTTTCCGCTATGAGGTGGACAAGGCTTCTACGTTCAGGAAAGGTGAATATAGGCAGCATAGTGATTCGCTGAATCTTTGCTCACAATAATAAATTGGTTCATGTTACACCATCATGATCTTTTAAAAACCACTGATTACTTTGTATCTTAAAGGGACAGCTCAAAATGTAGTCATCATTTACATTTTAAGTCACTAAATAAAAATGTAAAATTGTTATTGAGACGTTTTATCTTATAATTCAGACTTTTTTTTTGCTCAGAATTGCTTGATACAAATCCCCAGTTTTGACTGTTTCTCTTATATATAAAATCAGAATTGTGGGACGAAAAAATTTTGAGTTAGATGATATAAACTCGCAATTCTGAGGAAAAAAGGGAGTTGTGAGTTATAAAGTCAGAATTGTGATTTATAAACTCTGAAAAAGTCTGAATTGTGAGATGTAAACACGAGAAAAATGTCACGTTTGTGAGATAAAGTCAATATTAGCTTATTATTAGCAATATAAATATGTATTTCCTTTGACAACAGTGCAGTATTCCACACATGGAAGTGTCTGGCTTTTTAATTTCTCTTTTTTTTTGTCTGTATCTCTAAAACAGGGTCTATATCGGGAAAAGACTGACAACTCCTCCTGCAAGCTCCATTTGAACACAGATCCGATCAAGTGCCTCAGGCATGGCCCAGGTGGATTAGGGAGAAGGTTGCAGTTCGTACGAAGAAGCCCCCTGCTTCCCCTTTCTACCCCTTTTACTCTTTTCAGCAACATTTCCCCTTTTTTAGTAATTCCTTTAACTAATCTTTCCATTTTGAGAAGCGTAAGTGATAAACTTACTCGTTTCAGTCCCTTTTCTTTCTCGTTTACCTTTTTTTGTTTTGTTTCCCTTTTGCCAGTTGTGAATGTTCTAACACCCCCTTAGAAATATTGTATTTCATTTTCAAGGTATTTGGAGCATTGCGTTAAACCAAATTCATACATGCTAGCTCCACGCTAGCTCGATTCAGCTAGGAGGCAAAAACATCCCATTTTGGTTCAATCACATGACCCAAAAACCCACCCCCGCCTTTGTTTTCACCCTCAAAATGGAATCAAACAAAATATATAATTTTTGAAGTTCTACAAGCATGCCTGAGCGCTAACTAAGATTTTATTTATTACTACAAATACTACCAATTTAGTAATTTTATTGACTTTAAGGGCGGAATGCCGGGATTATGAACTTGGAAGTGTTTTGGGCAGGACAGGGCTCTCCGTAGACCCAAAATCATTTGGTGAGGATGGAAAATGAATAGCACAGACACAATGTTTATGACTGTATCAAGTGCAATTTTATACCAAGTTTTGCATAATCTTTTACACAACCCTGACCGAGACAACACCTGTTACATTAAATCACCTATTTATATATATATTTCATCTCATAAACATACATAAAAACCTGTCTGATGGGGCTGACGGATCCCTGTATGAAAAAAAAATTGTTTTATCTGTCTCTTTGTGTTTGTTGTGTCCTTTTTGCTAGTTTCCTTCACGTACATATCAGGACCTAGTGATTTCGTACTAGGCTTCTACAACATAGCCTACTTTGCAATACCGCACAATTTACCAATAGCATTCAAAGCTGAGAGAATCTTGCTAATAAGGACAACAGCTTCAGTGTTTTGCCATGCTATCATAGCTGTGTCATACTTTCTGGAATTTTTCGTGCGCTTTTATAATACTTCTCAGTCTCATACTGATAATAAAACATTACTCCTTCAATGTATAGGAATAGCTCATTGAAAATGACATACTGCCAATATTTACTCAACTTCATGCTGTTCCAAACTTGCATGATTTTTTTTTTATCTGTGGGACTCTTCAAAAACTTCAAAAATGTCTGTGCTACTCTTTTCGAAACAATGGAAGCTGATAGAGATAAACTGGAAAAGAACAGCTTGGGCTTCTTTCAAATATCTCCAAGGGGTTGAATAATAATGGCAGAATTTGAAGTATTGTGTGAGCTACTATTCAAGCACACTTGCACATTTAGCGAACACTAACTAACACTCCAGCACCACAGGTGACATGAATAGCCATCTTTGGGAACAGGGTTTCATTTAGATTGAATTTTTCTCAAGTCTAGCTGTGTTTCTGTCTCTTTTAAAGTGTCAACATGTTTCCTTTCGTCTATCTGAGGATCTCCTTCTCCTTGAATATGGCTGCCAAAAACAACTGAGAGCTCAACTCTTATGAACTGTGTGCCTCATTTCCTTTATCATGTTTGATACAGTGTTCTGTCATCATGTGCGTGTTTTGTGCTACAAGCTCATTATTTTTAGTTTTTTTGCACCATCTTCTTGGTGTACACAAATTTTGGAAGGTTTTTCATATGCCCTGGATATTTTTTAAGTCTTGAACAATCAAGGCAAACTAGAAAAGAAAGTACATGATAGGTGTTATTGTATTGGCGTTCAAATTGTGGTTGGAATGAAACGTTTGTGGAGATACTTTCTCCAGGGCTGCAATACGATAATAAAATGAATTGTAGATTTCTTGATATGATACACCATTTTCCCCCTCCCCTGTTGGACAATGACAAAGTTTTAAAATTAAAAATTTAAAGAACAATCTCCACTTTTTGTTTTGTGTTCCATTGTTGCCAGACATTCTTTTCTCTGTGGACATTTCCCCGTCTCCTCAATTTTGATCAAATATCTTTATATATTCAAAAACCATTTTAAGACTTTATTAGTGGGATTTTGTTAATTTGACAAAAAATAAAAAACAGTGTAGAATTAGCAGTTTCATATAATTTATTATAATTTGACTTTTTTTGTCCATTTTATTATTTTCATAAAATTACATACTTCTTGTCCTATGTCAAGCATGACTTTGACTGTTGTTCAGTGTTTTTTAGTAACACTTTACTTAAAGCCTTTATTTAAGCCTTTATTAGCCTTTATAAAAGTAGTTTTAATGCATTATAATTACACTTATCAGTCATTATTGCTATTTAACCGTTACATTTAGCTATAATTACTTGTATTTACATATAATGTATTACAAAGCACATAATAAATAATTAAAATACATTATAACCTTTATGATGGATTATACATAAAGGCTTTTAAGTAGTGTTATTTTGTTTCCCAGTGTAACCATCCAACAATACTATCTACCATACAGAACAAAGAATTAGCTTATATTAGATCTCCAGAGCTGGGAACGTCTGGGAATTTAACCTGGGGTCAGATCTTCTCTGGCTCTAACGTTCACACACCGAGCCTGTTGTTGAAACTTCTGTGAGATGATTACTTTGGAGCCAAACTGCGCTAGAGACAGATAGAGTGACGTCTGAGGTCCTTTCATCAACCATTTTGTCATAATATACTCCCAGTTGCTATGATCTCACTACATTCCTCACATCAGTGTGGCTTAATTTCTCATTGACGTGAGGGTTAACCAGCCCAGGCTCCTCCTAAACATGAATTCTGACCATTCCAGCCCAGCTTACATCTGACTCGTGTATCTTGTACAAGTTCATGCCCTCATCCTTACTGTGAATATGAAATGCCAGTCATTTTGTGCTCCGTCATTATTGTTCCTGTCAATTTTTCACAGACTCTTGCTTAAGCACCTTATGGCAGATCACTGAACGAGTTGAACGAGCACCACAGTGCCATTTAATATCAAGACTAATTATATGATATCTGTGGCTGAAATGCTTCATCTGTCTTTAGATTGTTTTCACAGAAACGTTCAGAAATGCTTTTGCTATTGAATTCATTTCATCCATTGGTTTTTCTGTACTCAGCGAATTTACCCAGAGCTAAAAGGCTAAAACAAATTTTACCGACTCTAAAATGCATAAATTGCCTTTGTGAGTTCACATGGTTTTAATGTAATTAAAATTTAATGAGTTTAAGGCTAAAGCGATACGCGACCGCCCTCTAGTGGCGCAGACAGGAAATGAAGGGTGTGCCTAATTCAGACTCAACACTTTTGGGTAAGAACAACATCATCTGTATTCCAAAACGTTGTGGTGTCTGTTTATGGATACAGTTGCCTAGATTACAACATCTTTTATTTTCCACACAGTTTGCCCCTGTCAGGTCTCTCAACGCTTTGCTGCAACCTGCAGGGCGTTTCATATTGAGCTCAAATGCAAATTAGATCAGAAAATGCAGTGGATCGGCATGAATCTTAATGCATGTTGTTTTGAGAAGATTAATTGTATTTTATTTTATTCAAGTGTGTAATATACAGCTATACACCAATTGAAATTCCGAGATTAAATGTTTTATAAATAATTTGTCACGTGTGGCGACTTAAAAGCCCAATAAAACTGACTTCCTGTGAGTTCTATATTCCACCGCATAGGATGTAATGGGAGGAGCCGTGATTGAATTTCCCGGCTTGTGATTGGCTTAAACAGGTGTTCTGAGGTTCCGTAGTCAATGATGACTGAAGTATGCATACTTGTGTATGTGTGTTATGCTCTAAAACAAGGCCATTATCTAATGACTTCTGTTAACTAGAGGAGTGGTTTGGAAATGTCTGTGAAGTTCTTTCTTTGCAGCGTCAGTTTTATGTATGTAAGAGTGAGAAATTAATGAAACGGGTTGATCTTTTGTTTCTTTAGTGGCACAAACTGTGTTTCTCGCTTTCTCCCCCTCAGTCTGACAGAAGCTGAAGCAGGAACTCTTTTGAGAGAGGGTAAGGGCACATGCTGTTGTTATGGAAACTGGGCTTTTGGAGCTATTATTGTGTGGCTGCTTTGGAGAAGCAAACGGAATGGTCCCCAGTGAGTGACTCTCCATCGCAATGTTCCACCGCCCAAAATTTGTTTATAAACATACACAGCAAAAATAATTCCAAATAATAAAAAATATTCCAAATAATTTTTTTATTACTTCAAAGCGAACTCTATACTCAATATTCTTATAACAGTTCGATTACCCAACGAATGATTCATGATTACATTAATCTCGTTAGTGGTTCTTCTTCTTAATGGATCGTTCAGAACGAATGACTTATGTGATTTGGTTCTTTTTAAAGGCTTTTTCAAACGTCTCGTTCTGAAAACGAATGGTGTCAGCCATTCTGCGACTCACTAAATTCTTTGACACAACCTAATGAATCTTATGAGTCAGATCTTTCCAGTGATTCAAAGCCTACAGCTGCAAAGTGAACACTTTACCGATTTCTTAACGATTGACTATAGGAGGGCTCTTTTTACCGAATAAAAATAAATAAATAAAAAGAAAAACTATGTTACTTAACAGTAGTCACTGTCTCGATAAGACTCACTGAACCGCATATTATAACCTATATCATTTCGTTCGAATCGAGTAACTATCATCTATACATTTTGACATTTATAAATAACACCCTAATTCTATTGATTTATTTGTATTTGTTTATTATTATTTTAGTATTCTTAAAAAAAAAAAAGCATAGGCTACTTATGTCACCACAGTGTGAGTGTTAATTGGTCTGTTATGCATTAGTATGTTTAGCATATTTTTTGCCTGTTGCCATATATATATATATATATATATATATATATATATATATATATATAAAAATTTTTTTATTTTCTTTATATATATATATATATATGTATATATATCT
>JAUCMT010000002.1:5134125-5144552 GCA_032357475.1 Enteromius thamalakanensis
TGTGAACAAATTAACCATTAATTAATGATTAACTAATGCATTATTTTGGACCCAAACCATCTAAATACTGAAATATCACCTTTAGTTTTAATATATTTATACAAATTGACTGGTTTTGTGCTCCAGGGTCACATATTAGTATTTATTTTTGTTATTTAGTTTCGGCACAGCTATTCATTCTGACTGTTTTTCAAATCTTAGAATAATAGTAAAGCTATTTGATTCCTTTAAATATTAAAATATTATTCATAACTAGAGTGAACGAATCACTCTCTAGTGCAGGTCTGAAATTGTTAGCGACTCATTTTGATTCATTCGAACAGTTCACGAAAGTGTTATATGTTATAAGACCCATTTATTGGTTTATTGTACATGCAGTTGGTGATTGACAGCTTACATCCATTTTTATACAAAACATTATTATTTCAAAATAATAAAATATGGGCTTTTTTGATAGACATGCTTTTCCTTCACTGTCTGTTCAATTCTTTCTTCAAATATCACCAGGCAGAAAATATCAAATCGTTTTAATATCCATAAACCATAAATATCCAAAAAGTCAGTCAAATGCGGGTGAACTTTTGGCTTGTAATTACAAAAGACTAAATTCAATGAAATAAATAAATAGCAATGTTTAATTAATTAATTAATTAACTTTTATTTGTGACAGATTGAATCTTGCTGCAGGCGTTTAAATGTCAGAAAGGAGGGTGGAAATTTATGGCAAATGTTTTATTTTTTTATGCCCAAAAAAAAATAATAATAATCTAACAACATTTGTACTTTAGCCGATATGCTTTTTTTTTTCACATAAGAAATCAACATAGAAGTGAGACGTAATAACAGGTCGCCCCAGCAGTCTGCATATTTGCGCTTGTGTTTCTTGGCTCGTGTTCATCTTGCTAAATATACAGCACACAAAGCAAGCACTGGGTTTAGAGAACCTGAAGATGACTTCCATTTCAGCATCAGTGAAATCCACAGCTGAGTGCATAATGCACATAATATGAGACTGTGGTTTCATCCCGGTCGTGTAAAGATGCTCGATGCTTAATATTTGTCTGTGCACTAAAATGAACCACTTAGCAACATCAACATGTACAGTTGCATTAAAAAATGTATGAAGTTGTTTCAAAATATGAAAGCGACTGCAATGCTGTTGGAGTTCTTCTTCTTCTTCGTTTGTTGATGAATAGTGAAAAGCGTGTTTGTGCTGTTTCTACACATTTCGCCCTGCTGTAATAACTGAAGTGCTGTTGTTCTCCACAACTTTCTTGTAACTGTATCTGTTCTCTTTGTTTCTCTTTCTTTTTCTCTTGTTGTCCTCCTCTCATGTAGTGAACCCCATGCGCGGTTTTATGCTTCACAAATAGTTTTGACATTTGAATATCTGCATGCCCTTGACCTGATCTACAGGGACCTTAAACCAGAGAACCTCCTCATCGATCAGCAGGGCTACATACAGGTAAGAAACACATGCTTTCAAATACAGAAGCAACACTCGCTCATATAACTTCCTGCAGGTGAGACTAATTAGCATACATCATTTTGTTCACTTGATTCAGGAATGGTCATTACGACTACATAAAAACATATAATATTCATTTATTAAATGCACTTTAGTCTTCCAGTCTTAAATTTCTGAAATAGCATGAGTATACAATAATTAGCATGATTAATACTAATTAGTAACATCAGACTTCTATTATTAATATACATACACATTGCACTGTATTAAGTATATATATATATGATTTCTTTGTTTTGCTAAATTTTTAATACAGTGTATTTAATACAAATAATTTATGATCCATTTCAAGGGTAAATCATGCACAAATGACAACTGTTGTGTTATTATATAGATAATAATAATAATTTAAAAGCCTTTGGACTCTTTTAAGGCTCGAATTTATGTAGTTAGTGCAGTTTGGAAGATATCTTACAAATTATGATAAATGTTGTGTTAGATGAACTGAAGCATTGTATCTTGTCACACGTTGTGTCAGATGAAACGGGAATAGTTAAATGAGGTGTGAGTTTTGCTTTAACCGAAGTAAAATGTAGCTGTAAGTTTTAAGCAGCTCCATGGATGCGCTTTCAGTCACACACGGCTTTAATCCCGTCATCACTGCCCCCTCAAGGCTGATCTGAGAATGACGTCATGAAATGCCTGTGCCGCCAAGCATGCGTGTTCTGCTCATAAATCACAGCCTCGTCTGTGCGACCTGTGTTCCAGGTGACAGACTTTGGTTTCGCCAAGCGGGTCAAGGGTCGCACGTGGACATTGTGCGGCACCCCGGAGTATCTGGCCCCAGAGATCATCCTCAGCAAGGTGAGCCAGGCTGCCCTAGTTTCTGTGAGGAGACTGAGACACGTCTACAACCACTGCAGCAGAGCGACAGCAGTCCCAGAGTAATTAATGAAGCGTCTGATGATGCAACTGGCTTCAGATGCACAGCTACTCTAAATATAAAGCAGACTAGCAGCTGAAAGTTAGGAAGTCTATTCTGCTCAGCAATAAATACAAGAAAAACAGTAATATTGTGAAATATAGAAAGTAACTGTTCTCTATGATCTGCAAATCTGGATTTTCAGCAGTCTGGAAACTGATATATTGACAGATGGATAGAAATATCAAAAGAACAGCACCTCGGATCGATCTTAGACATCTTGGTTAATTAAAATAAATAATTTCTGCTCTTTTTTTAAATAATCTTTTACTTGCAACAGACTTTTGATTGGTGACGTTTAACACAAAAAATCTGTCCTATTTGAGTAAAATGTAAAAAAAACGAATAAATAAAAATCTGAAGGAGCGCAACAGTTCTGAAAACTGATAATAATGTTCATGGACTGTAGTAATCATGCTAAACATTCAGCTTTGATCACAGAAAAAAATGGCTTTTTACTAGATATAAACTGTAGCAATATTACAGTTTTTTAAAATCTTATTCTTGATCAATTAAATACAAGCCTGGTGAAGCTGACGATGCATTATTTTGTTAAAGTTTTGTCTGGTAGAGTAAAATAATGGTATTTCAGGAACTTACATCAAGTCTTTTCTGACCTGTTGTCATACAGAGATGGTTGCAGCTCAGCTACCGTTTGCTCCATTCATAAAACATGCGCGTTTTACAAAAGCCTGATATTCTCCTAAACTCTGATGTGTTTTCTCTGGCAGGGTTATAATAAGGCTGTGGACTGGTGGGCTCTGGGAGTGCTGATGTACGAGATGGCTGCCGGTTATCCTCCATTCTTTGCCGATCAGCCCATTCAGATCTACGAAAAGATTGTCTCAGGAAAGGTAACGTTGCCAGGAAATAACAAAACTCTAGCCTTTACACATCTGACAATGAGATTCGTGTCTTCAACCCACCGCAGTTTAGCTTGGCTCAAACCCAGTCTTTCACAGGTACGATTCCCGTCACACTTCAGCTCCGACCTGAAGGATCTGTTGAGAAACCTGCTGCAGGTGGATCTCACCAAACGCTACGGCAACCTTAAAAACGGAGTTAACGACATCAAAGGACACAAGTGGTTCTCAACTACTGACTGGATAGCCATTTACCAGCGGAGGGTGAGTCCTTTTCCTCACTTATTCTGATCTGATGAATTCTTTTGCCCCCGCCTTCTCAGGCTCAGTTGACCTATAGGGAAGCCAATGGCAGTCGAGTATCAGTCGGACATCTGTAAGTTTCAGCGCCATAGAGAAACACTAGGAGACCCGAAGCTGAAGTTAATGCTTCAAATACAACCAATAGCTCAATTAGTACGGCTTGTATCATATCATACCGGATACCTGTACTCATTTAGTATATAAATACTCATTTAGTACTATTACTAGCAGAGCTGGGGTTAAAGTATTACAAGTGATGTGAGTTATGTAATCAGTAATCACTTCTATCGACTAAAAATGTGTCTGGTGGACTAGTAGTCATTCATTTGAAGCATTAGTCGACTAACTGCACATTTATTAATAAGCAATTTAAATCATGATATAATGAATATATATTTTTAATGTCTGCAAGGCAAATAAACAACGAGTGAGTTTCAGACTCAGAAAAGCGCATCCTGTTTGCTTTCATTATTTTACAAAAGTACAATGTTTAGTTGTACACAAATAAACGAGTCTCTACTGATTCAAAGGATGTAATACTTTTATCTGTATGTGCAAAAAATGAGGGAGTATTTTTAAGAGCAAGAACACTATAGTCCACACAGACACTATAGTAGGGCTGCACGATTTTAAGAAAAAACCTAATTTTGTTTTTTCTGATAAATATTGCGATTACGATGCGATTTTCGATTTTTGCGTTCGATACTTTAAAATGCATAAAACCTAAAATTATGAATAAAATATGTTGTCACTTTTACGACACAGAGAGTTAAATAAACTACATGCATAGTGATTGAGGTAATGAGATTGTTTAATGCTGCATGACCTGAACCTAAATACCAAAGTATAAGAAGACATAATGGAAATTAATTTAACCACTTGGTCATTTGTTTTTAAATTTAACACCCACAGAGCTGTCAAAACATGCCGTCCATCCACTGATCTATATAGATCAGTGCGTCCATCCCATCACGGTCAAACGATAACAGCGCCGCTCTTCAACTGCTGATGTAGGGTCAGAAAAGTTTGTGCACTTGATACAACCTTGTTTCCATTGCCCTTTCTAATTGGCCTGCATGCCAGGAACGCGAGAATCGACCATTTTGATTGGCTAATAAGTTTGTCACTCATATGTCAGAGGCGGGGGAAAAAACCTCAGACTCCTGAGGTTGGGTAATCGCGGGAGTTAAAACTTCGATATCGATGCGATAAAGTTTAATCGTGCAGCCCTAAGGGCTAGTTTGCGTATCAACCACACAGAACATCCATGCTGCAGCTTAGCAATGCCATAGCAAGCACCCAGCAACTACCTACAAGACATATCACTCATCTATAAATGACTGAGCTACACCCATAGATATATATATATATATATATGTAGTTGCCTCATTAGCGACTGTTTCTATGGGTCTCTTTACAGAAGCCACCCACCATATTGTAGCGGCCTTGACGTCATTCACCTCAGTAATCACTGAAGATGCCACAATCCTGCACAGAACGGTTCAATGACTGTGCCAACCTACTGTATGGTGAATGACATCAAGTAGACCGTTCCGCATCTACATCTTTCAAATATTCAGTGATTACTATGGTGAATGACGTTAAGTCAGGCTGCTGCTGTAAGCCATGGGGGATGGCTTACATACCCATTGTTAATGAGGCATCTACATATAAATATCTATGCCTGTAACGGTCCAAATGGGCTATTGCTACACCCATGGCAACCAACAACAACCCCCTAGCAACCACCCCACAATGCCATAGCAACACAGTATTTTTGAAAAAATTATATTAATAATAATAAATAATTCATGAAATTATTATTTTAGCACATTCAATTGATTAGATAGATGCTTTGGGTGAGTAATATTTAATGAAAGTCCAGAAAATGAATAGAAAACAGAATTTGGTTAGAAAATAAATAAAATAAAACTGAATTTGAGAAAAAAATCATTTAAATCCAATTTCATTGGGCCTTAAAAATGTATTTTTTCATTAACTTTTAATAAATCACTTATTAAGATCGTAAGTTTTATTTTTTAAATTAATTATACATGGCTTTTGATTAATAAAATGTAATTTGTTTATTAAAACAGAGGCTAGACAAATTTTAATGAGAAAAAAAAAGAAAACAGAATCCAAAATTTTAATATATACTGTATATATATGGAATTTGGGAAAAAAAAAAATCAGAAACATATTTCAAAAGGCCATACATAATATGGATGTCAGTATCTTCCAGCAACTGATTGGTTATCAGTTTTTATTTATGATAAACATTTTTTTAAGTTATGATTAACTTAAAAAAATTAAGTTTAAATTATTTAAATTATTTTCACAAATAATGCTACCTTTTCCTAAGTGTTATGAAAGCTATATTGTTTAGCTGAGTCACCTGAATTGTATAAGATGCAGCTTTCATCAACAGTATCTGACAGCAGTGCAGACAGTGTGCTTAATATAGCACAAGAGACTGTTTTAACATCTCCTTTGTCCTCATTTCAGAGCTCCATTATTAACTGATTTGAGGTACTTATTAATCCTTAGGAGCTCTTTAATATCTGCCTAACCACTGTGTATGTGTGTGTGTGTGTGTGTGTGTGTGTGTGAACAGTTGATCATGTGGTTTCTGAACCTGGGATGAGTCTGATGTCAGCCTTCAATCAGTGGCGGGAATGGGCGGACAGCAAAGCATGCTGTGACTATTCTCTTCACGTGGACATCACTGAATGGCACAAGGGTGTTCAAGAAGAGATGGAGGCACTCGTCAAAGATCATGGTAAACTACTGTCAACATCTGTAGCTGCTGTACAAGCCATGCAAAGCTGGCGAATACTGCATCGCTCAGGAATTCTGCTGCTGCGCTGTTTCAGTAATGTCTCACGGACTCCTTCATAGCCCTCTGTAATTTCATACCCCTACTTTGTGTGCAGGCGTTAACTCTTTCCTCGTCTACCTGGCTTACAAAGATGTTTTCCAGCTCACTGACTCCCAGGTATGGCTTCCTGCATGCGTTTTACCTACCAACCTGTATCTCATGATCATCTCATGAAAGCTGTCAAAACACACCCAGATCATATTTAAGGCGGCCGTACACGGTGCGAATTCGCACACATCACGAGTGAAATTGTTACGGATGCAGTGGTACACGGCACGATTTTAAAACCTGCCGATTTTCGAGGCAATCACATTCACAAAGTTCCGCACCAAAAACATGAGATCCTTTTCTTTGTGGCAGCAATGGCTTGCGAAAAAACAGAAAAGAAAAGAGAAAGCAAAGGGTATGGCAAAGAGTTTGACTGAAGGGCAGAGAATTAAATCAATATTGACAGTTCCTTTTTTATGGATTAATACTATTTAATATATTATTTTAAATGCTGCTCGATCTATCATACAGCGCTTGCTGTTCTTGCCAGAGTTCAGCGATTTTGTCATCTTTCTCAACAGTCCAAATTCTCCGTGGCGCTGCCATGTTCATCTTTCTTCTTCTTTGATTTTCTTTTGTAGTTAGCTAATTGGTCATTTCCAGTTTGCTCAACAAATCAGCTCGTTCAACAGCACACACGTAACGCTTTTAACCGACATCTCCCAAAGTTTTTTGACATGTCGAGCTGTCTCTTAATTTCTCACCCACCATACGAGAAGAGATTATTTCCTCCAATAATCAAAAAAATCTAATGCGAGGTCGTGTTTGTTTGTTTTTCGGAACAGTGCAATAATGCAAATAATGCAAAACATGTAAAAGGTCCTAAAATATATTCTATGCCTTTAAATATATATATATATATATATTTATATTTATATTTTTTTTTACGTTTGATACATTTGTTTGATGTAGTTTTTTATGCTCTTACCAAAATAAATTGTATTACTATGGTTTTAGACATTTACCATACCATAGTATTTTAAAGTACATACATTTATTTAGTATACATTAACCAAAAATATCATGGTATTATAAATTTACCATGGTAAAAACATAGTATTCTTAAGTACATTTATTTAGTTAGTTATTTACAGTTGTATTTACAGTACTTTTTATTGTGATTTTTTTCTGGAAAGTAATCTTGACTATGAATATACCAAAATAACTATCTAGCTAAATGTACATTTATTATATTATTATTGTTTTTTTTATTTATTACTTTGTCTTTTTTATTTTATTGTTATCAGTTTAATAGTTTAAATAATAATTGAGAGACTACTACTAATAACAATATCCTATGGAATATCCAAAAATAGTATTACATAATTTTAGTAAATGCACATTATTATTATTATTATTACAAGAATAATAATAATGACACTAATAATAATAATAAAATCTGAGTCACTTTTAGGGTAATTTATATATATATATATATATATATTATATACACATACATAATTAATGTAATAAATTAATTTGTTAATTAATTAAAATGTGACTTTACTGGATAAAAGCCTGGCTATTTACTTTACTAACTAACTAAATAAATGAAAAATAAATAAACACAACTAAAAATGGCATGGTTTTTCCATGTTTTTGAATTACTGATTGATTGATTGATTGATTGATTGATTGATTGATTCATTCATTCATTCATTCATTCATTCATTCATTTTTTCTTTCATTAATTGGAAAAACCTTACTATGGAGTAACAAATGCTACCATAATTGTGTCATGTTTTTAGACATTTACTATAGTAAAACAGCTGTATTTTTTGCACTACATTACAGTGTAGTACCCCAGTCTACCTAAAAAAATACCATGATTTCTCCCAGATAATTCCTTAATTTTGATTGGTAAAACAGGGAATTCTGCAGTCAAAATGTTTAAAAGAAAAAAAAAATCAGGGTACCAAGTATTTGGGGGTTAGGGGTTTATTTTCTAATTCCTAATGACAACTGTGCCAAAAAAAGAGAAAAAAGTAAAGTAAAGAAATCTAAACAGAGTCCCCTGGCAATTTCTAAACAGATAATGTTTAAATTGTCTGCCAGTGGTCGTTGCATCTGTTAGGGTTAGGTGTGCTTTAGGGTTAGGGTTCAAAAAGTGTGCTTTGTCATATTTGCCATTGCTTTTTGACTGTCAGCATTTCTGTGACTTCAAATGTGTGTTTATGTGCAGATCTACGAAGTGTTCAGTGTCGTCCGGGACCTCGGGGCCATCGCTCAGGTCCATGCTGAGAACGGAGACATCATAGCCGAGGTGAAATCTCCAGCACTGAGCTCCATCACTCAGAGTTACTATCAACAATAAACTGTTTGGAGATGTTAAATCAAAACATATGCTCCACAACGAACGCTTAGACTTTATACTGGCAAGCAAAACCAAAGCAAATATTCCTACATGAGACTGATATAATAAATAGCAGATGACTTTTGGCTCACGTTATGTGTATTTATCATGAGCAAGATAAGCAAACTCTTTGTAATGAAGACATTTTAAATATGTACAGTACATACTGAGACTATGACATCATGTATGAGGGATTCAGCGATCTCATGCTACTCTGATTATTCGTTTCTTGTCTTTGTCAACAGGAGCAGCAAAGGATTTTGGAGTTGGGTATCACTGGACCAGAGGGACATGTCCTCAGTCGTCCAGAGGAGGTGATCTGCAGGGAATTCTGGGAAAAGTTGTACATTTTCCCAAGTTTTAACAAGGAAATGTGTGCTGACTTGGCTTTATCTATCATTTAGGTGGAGGCAGAAGCAGTGAACCGCTCTGTAACAGTGGCCAATCAGACCAACTGCCCTCTTTACATCACCAAAGTGATGAGCAAGAGTGCCGCTGATGTCATCGCCCAGGCTAGGAAGAAAGGTAACACACAACTTCACTTTCAATTTGTATTGGCTTTTCAATTCATCCAAACCTAGTGGAAACATACCTCAAGGTTGAATTACCACCATGGAAGAAGATTCAGAGGCGGTTTGATCTAATTCCATTAAAATGAGGTATTAAGTCTGGACAAGCAAGGTAGGTTTTATGAACTGGGATGCACTGCAGTCCTGCAAAAAATAATACTACAGCATCTATGACTCAGCTGTTCTTGGCTAGACGGAATGAAATGACATCATGGTGGTCGGCCTCCAGGATCAGGGCAAGGGAAGTACAGTGAAATTATATATGCCTATTCCTAATTCGGTATGTTTGAACCATTTAGGTACCGTTGTGTACGGAGAGCCAATCACAGCGAGTCTTGGCACTGACGGCTCACACTATTGGAGCAAGAACTGGGCCAAGGCCGCTGCCTACATCACGTCTCCACCCTTGAGTCCGGATCCCACCACACCAGACTATCTCAACTCACTGCTGTCATGGTAAGAGCACTCGAGATCTGTTTATTTGTGGTATTCATTACTGATTTGATTCGTTTCAGTGGTGGAGCCCTGTAATAAGTGTACCAGAATAAATTAAATCGGTTCATTTGTGGGGTATGAGAGTGGTTCAAAAATTCTTTATTACCTCAGATGACTTTAAAGTGAACTGAAGGGTGGACTTAAGTTTAGGAGTTGACTTCAAGTCTGCAGTATGGTTTACTTTTAAATATGTGTTAAGTAAAGACATAATAAAAGTATTATTATTGTTGTTTTTATTATTAATTCTTGAAGTATTTTGTTACAAAATTAATTACAAAATAATCTTCCATGTGAAGAAATAATTATAAAATTTATGTTTTTTGTGTATATATATTTATTAGCAATATTAATTATAATAATTATTTTTCTTACTTGTAATTTTATACACCAAATATACACTATATTACCAAAAGTTTTCGCTCACCCATTCAAATGATCAGAATCAGGTGTGCTAATCACTTGGCCTGG
>JAUCMT010000002.1:5150700-5164678 GCA_032357475.1 Enteromius thamalakanensis
ATGCTGTCAAAAAATGTATCGCATTCCAAAATATGATAAAAAAAGTTCATAATTTCATAATTTACCTAAATTTTATATATATATATATATATATATATTTTTTTTTTTCTTAATTATATACATTTGTATTTGTATATACATAATAAACACAGTAAATAAATAATAAATAAAGTAAATATACACAGTACATATGATTAATCATTCGACTGCATTAATATATATATATTTTTTTTCTTTTTTAGAAGACTAAATATAATTAATATTTATTATTCATAAATAAACAGATTACCCATTTATTCTGTAAATATACTTATTTATACATTAAAATTATATGTCTATTAATATAAATATCAATTACTTTCTATTAAATGTTTTTCTTCATTAATGTTTAACTCTTTGTAGTTTTCTAAACGTTTGAGGTTATCAGATTAGCTGTATTTTATTATCATCATCATGCGCTGTTGTTTTGTAGCTTGCTGAACTGAGGGGCGTTCCACGTGGTCTCTATGACGGGCCGGTTTGCGAAGTCTCAGTGACACCCAAAGCTGTGACCCCTGCTTCCTCTGCCAAAACCTCTCCTGCCAAGCAGGCCTCTCAACCGGTCCGCAACCTGCACCAGTCCGGCTTCAGCCTCTCTGGTCAGCTCTATGCAAAAATTGTATTTACTTAGTTCTAGCCGTAATTGTAATAAAACTGTGAGATTGGTTGTTTTTATATAATTCGCAGTAATCTTTTATAAACCGCTTTGAACACATTCACAGTAACAGTGTCGTCATGTTTAAATATTTATACACCATAAGACTGATTGCCTTTCGATTTGTCTTGTTTCAGGCGCTCAGGTTGACGACAACATTCCGCGCCGTAACACACAGCGCATCGTTGCGCCCCCCGGTGGTAGGGCCAACATCACCAGCCTGGGCTAGATGTCCTCCTCCAGCTGACAGGAGAATAGGGGGTTGGGGGGGAGGGATGTCTATAACGGAGGTGTTTGCTGAGACCACCGTGTCACATCAAGAACCCTCCACAGGGCCTATGATTCTCCACTCCCTAGTCTCCCAACCCCTGAGCTCTCGCCCGATTCCCTTGTTTTTCTTTTCCCAACCTTGCACCACTTTCTAAAGGAGACATCTAGAGAAAAAAACAACAACAACAAAGCATTTGCCTCATGTGAAGAGAGAAGGAAAAAATGTAACATCCACATTTGAGCACTTCTGATTGTATGATTTTTATACTGTACTTTCTATTCACCACGAGTCATGTTATTATTTTTGTATTTAACTTTATTTGCTTTTTGAAATCAGAGGGATCAAGTGCGTGTATTAGAAAAGCTGTTTATTATTTGTTACTTATTAACAAGGCAAGGGTTAGAGTACTGGCTTTCTTGTGTCATTGTTTGTGGCTAAAGAAGTCTGCTAAGACTTTTAAGTCTATTACATTAGGAATGTTGTTATTTTTGGGAATCTTTTATTAAGTTTTTTACTCAAACAATCAGTTTACATCAGTATCAACACCTGACCGTATTCCGCCCGTGCCCTTTTCGTGACATTCAATGCGATACTTTCTGTACCAGTCAATAAAAAACCTTTTCCAGTAGTCGCTGATTAAAAACCATGTGTTGTTTCGCAACCAGAGATATTTAATGAACACATTTAATGTTACTGAAGAAGAAACCGCATGTAAAAACAAGCAGCTTAGCAATGTTGGAGAAAATAAGAGAGGACCGCAAATGGTTATAGCTGGAAACCTTCCTTGTTTTGGCTTTTATTTTTATTTTTTTTGCACAAGCTGCTTTAATACATAACGTTTAAGAAGACGATGAAGTCAAGTTTGTATTTGGTCATGAGAAAAGTGAGCTGTTGGCTGTTTAGATTATTATTGACAACTTAGTAGGTGTTATCTATGGAAGCTTGGTTCCGTTCCGTCACGGGATAACAAAATAAAAAGGCAACTGCGACTTTTTGAACGCTTTTTCTCGCAATTCTGATAATAAAAATAAAGTTGCAATTACTTTTTGTTCCATTCAGGGGGAAAAAAATAATTTTAAGTTGTAAACTCAAAATTGCGAATTGTGCGATAAAAAGTCGCAATTTCTTTTTAGCCTCCATAGTTAGCTAAATGTTACTTCACTTTTAAAGAACAATGTGAATGTAACTCCATGAAATAATCAGCAATTTTCTAATACACTAAAGCCCAAAGTATACTTAAGTGTTAACATAAACACTTGCCGAATGTTTACAGCCAAATATGTTGCCTTTCAACGTATATTTCATAGTGTGCAAACATAGGTGCTCACACGCAGAGTAGAATTGAACTAAAAACTTGACATGTTGCCACCTTGTGGACAAATTAATTGGTTCAAAAAATGTGCATTAAAGAAACCTCAGTGTGCATGTGTCAGCAGAGCTTTTTAGGGCTGGCCAGTACATTCATCGATATATTATGCGCATCTTGTCAGTAAGGCCGTTATTTGATTAGCGGTAAATCTTCATCACCTGTTTTTAAATGGAGTGGCAGTTAATACAGAACGCCATAGATCACAAACTACCCAATATTGGGTTCAGTATAGCAAATGAATCACCCGCAAAACTGAACGTGATGTTGTGTAGCTTGTCATTTGAAAACAGGTGATGGAGATTTACCGTTAATCAAAGAGCTGGCTTTAACTGATGAGACGCGCATTAAAATATATTGATTAATATATCACCTAGCTATAAAAACTGGGTTCTATTAATTACTAAGTAAACTTTGGGCTGAGAGTCACACCGCTAGATGTTTCTGTAAGTTTGATTGCAGAGTAAAACAAATGTGCCATGTGAGTTGTAAGGTTTGACGGTATCGACTGACTATGCCGTTACTTTCTATGTCAACAAATGTGATATCGCAGACCTTAACGCTAATGTGTCTTTTTTGTATCTTTAACTCCAAGCTGTGCCTGAGATGTGCTGATCATGTTGAGTACTTCTACAAGAGCTTGCTCATGTTTTTTGTTCAAAACAACTGAAAGGCTGTTAAAAGTAAAATAGCCGGTTAACCGATACTAAGGTGCCAGATTTTTCTCTTGACTCGTCATAGTGCTTCTGAAAGGCTTTTTAAAGTTTGAGTTATCACAGCGCCATTTTTAATGTCGACATCCATTTTAGTGCCGTCGTAAAATGCATACATACTGTAATAATATCATTACAAATAAAAGTTTAAGTTAAAGGTGATTTTCAACAACTGCACCTGTGGCAGCTCCATGTTTTTGTGGTGTTATTTTTTTTTTTTTTTTTGTTAATCTGTTTACTTTTCTTCCAAGTTGGTCTGGACAAGATGCAATGCTAAGCAGCTAGTACTCTCGGTTAGCTAATAAAGCTAGCACAGTATCAGATTTCTTCTGTGATTGACGCATTTCTTTTTGAAACAAGGACTGAATACACTGAAGAGATCATCTCTTTGAGAAAAAAATTGGGCTTTAGGTATGTCAGTCATTTGTTATGATTTGATATTTAGTAAATAGTTGGTTGCTTGGTATTGATGGAGGGACACTAATTCTAGGGAACGTTTGATTGGACAAAAAACAGTGTAGTAATGATTAGTCATTTGAATTACTTTGCTGTTAAGAGAAATACATTTCATATGTTTTATCTGCTTATGAGTACACCATAGTGAGTAGATATCGCCACAGAATTAAAGTAATGATAATCCACATTTTGTGGATGGTGCTAAAACTTAAGTTCAGCTCAGACAAAGAAGGCGTAGTAGAAAGTAAAAAGGTAATAAAAGGGCATTAACTGGTTTAAACGTGCCTTGCTTAAATCTCACCATGGATTAGCAATCGCGGGACGTTTTTGTATGGACTAGTCTGTTTTTCATTTAGTAAACCCGTCCTCCAGCTGTTTTTTTTCCCTCTTGCACATCGGCAAAATCTTGGCCGGTATCATCATTCTCCATTGCTTGCCTTTTCCTCTGTGACTCAACAGAGAAACACACACACAAGCTCTGTTTCATTCCAGCGCTGACAGGGTTTCAACTTAAATGTTTAGTGCTGCTTGGTTGTTGTATACTTGTGTACTGGAAGACACACAGTTACAGTAACTGTTCCAAACTGAGGATATGGAGCTCCTAAAAGCGTTTGGTGTCGGATAAAAAAACTGAGTTGGGGATGTCAATGCTTTAGAGTTCTCTTGCAAAATTTTTGCGTCCCCCAGAGAATCTTTGCATTATTCGTAAAACGTTAGTGATAGCTTAGTAAAGTTTAGTCAGACGTGGTTGTTGGAGAAACGATATTTTAAGTTTTTTTCACAATTTATTTTATTATATTTATTTATTTTTTATTTTATTATATTTTAATTTAAGGTCCCCCAGAGAAACGTAGGCTACTCGCAAAACAGGCATTCTTGTGAAAATGTTGTATTCACTTACAAAATGTTTAGTTGTCCTTTGTGTGGAACGAGCAAATGCACACTTTTGCCGGAAAGCAAGTATTTTAAGAATTAATTAAAACATTTCTCTGGGAATGTAATAGCGTAGGCTTTTTGTAAAGAAGCAAAGTTTAGCAAGTATTTAAATTACGTTAGGCCTAGATTTTTTTTATTCGCGTATGTTTTTTCCTACTAACATATCGGAAATTTACTCTGCAAAAAAAAAAATATCTTACTCTACAGTAGGCTAAATATTAAAATTATTTTATTTTATTATTTCTCGTGTAAGCCTGTATTAATGTGGTAGGAAAATGCATATAATTCAAAATACAAGTTAAGTGTAATATGTTACAAACTTTTCTCTTGTTAGAATATTTGCATCTTTACATCACTGATTAAGAAAACCACACTGTAGGCAAAAGCTCGAGGGTGACGTGAGGTTATAATGATTTGTTAGTAATGGCCGTTGCAGGCCCTGTAGAGACTGTTATTATTGTTTTCTTTCTTCCTGCTTCTTGTGCGTTTCTTGCTGACCTCATTGCTTTTCCACGGTTACTATGACAACTGTCCCTGCTAGACAACAGGATCTAACTCTTATTTGTCATGGCAACACGTTACACATCGGAAGCATGCCCTTAGCAACCCTTCTGGGCCTGGTGCTATTAAAACAACATTGAATGGCTGGATCATTTCAACTAAGTTGTGATTACAGTGTAACACAAACCATATATATACAGTACCCACCATTAAAATAAGACAGCCGCCACTGAATTGTATGTTGATGGTTTGAGAGACAATTTTATTCTTAATTTGTGTTTTTTGTCTTTAAAAAAATACTAAGATGGAAAACAGAATAAAAAAATAAACAGCAATGCATTTAATTGAAGATAACATTTTTTTGATTTAGATTCATTTGTATTTGTGTATATCCACAGTTATTCTTCTCAGTTTTAAATTTAAAGAGTTAATAAAAAGTGAAAATATTTTATTTCATTGAAGTTAGTGTGAAAATATGGTGTAAATTGAGAACAGAATTGTCCAGTGTGAGATTTCCATGTCTTTTCCTTATCGATCATATGAGTATATGCAAGAGTTCAAAAGAAACTTGCCTTAAGCATTTCCTCTGATCCCAGAGCAGCTGTTGGCACTAATGCTACACACACACACACACACACACACACACATACTTTGCTATGTACGCTTGAATGTTCTTCTATGCGTGGTATGTAATCTATGTAAAATGCAGATGGGAACTGAAAGATTGTTCAGTCTGAGACTGCCAATAATTTATCATCCCAAACCCTCTCTTTCCCCGCTCCAGAAGTGAACATGTTGTGTGCTGGTGTTTATTCTGTTGGCTGTGCTGTTTGAGGATGTTTGCTTGCTCTTGAAAATGTGTCAAATCCCTTGGATGGTGATGTTACTGAAGGAAAATCAATAAAAGGAAGAAAAAACATCTTATCTGTTCTTAAATATCAGCCATTTGTACAGTATATATAATAAATAATTATGCATCAGAAATTAGAATGCTCAAGACATCTTACACTTAATACTTTCATAGTCTGTTAACATTATATATATATTACATTATATCATCAAATTAATCTATCATATTTTATGTGATATTTGAATCATACACACACTTATAAACATAAACTGTTTAATGATCAATCCCAAAAGTGTTTGTTTACATAATATATGTGTATATGTATCAAAATAAATTAATGTGTATGTATTTATACATAATAAAAATACAAAGTACACATAAATATATTATACATTAAACCAAAACTTTTATTTTGGATGCGATTAGTTATTTGACAGCATTAATATATATATATATATATATATATATATATATATACACACACACTCTAAGAAAAAAAAATTGTAGAAAGATTAATACTGTCCCAGCAGAAAATTACAAGTACTTTTTGTGT
This sequence comes from Enteromius thamalakanensis, assembly GCA_032357475.1. Classification (NCBI taxonomy): domain Eukaryota; kingdom Metazoa; phylum Chordata; class Actinopteri; order Cypriniformes; family Cyprinidae; genus Enteromius; species Enteromius thamalakanensis. The sequence goes on from JAUCMT010000002.1 coordinate 5,157,041, forward strand.
TTACAGACAATTCATTAAACTCAATACAACGTAATGCATAATTTAAAATATGCAAAAGACATGAAAAATCAATACAGAAAATTCCTTCATATTAACAAAAAACATTGGAATTTTAAAATACAGTACAAGTCAAATAACTTTGTCCACAATCATATCATTAACAAGCTACATTTTTACACTCCAAATAGTGAAACGTCACAGTTAAACTTCACAAAAGTGCAGATGCATATTATAGAGGTTGCCACAAGGTGGTGCTCCTGTATACAAGAATTAACCAGATCCCTGTTCATTCCACAGTGGCTTTGTAAACTCCTTTGAAAAGTTGTCTTTTATTCTTTCAAAAGCATTTTATACCGCCTCACCGTCCATCTTGCATATGGAAACCTGATCAACTTTCATTGTCAGAGATTTGTCAGGTGCATCCAGATCACTGTTGCTATGTGCAGTACATGGGGACTTATTAGTAACAAGTGATGCATTAGTAGGTCTCCAGCAGTCAGTAGATGTAGACGGGAAACCTTTTGGAGATTTGAGGCCATGCACGGGGTCTCGAGCAGATACTGGAGGGCTCCAGGTCCTGTGTGCTCTGCTGAAGCAGCGGCCATGGAGAACGTTCTGGAAGGCCTTCTTGAACTCCTGACTGAAGCACGGGTAGATGATGGGGTTCAGGCAGCTGTTGAAATAGCCGAGCCAGAAAGTAATTTTAAAGACAGTGTCCGGGGGTCTGTGGGATGGGAAGATGGAGCCTTCGGAGACACAGAAAGAATGAAAAAACTAAATTACTATATGCAGCAAGAGCTCTCAGGCTCACCTCAAGATGGAGAGTCAAAAGGTTTTGGATGCTTCATATTTTCAAAGGCTTTGCTTTCATGTGTGCATCAAAGTATTTTCGAAACCTTTCAATCTGATGCATAGCATCTTAGCTGTCCAATTACAAAATACACGAACTGATAAATAAGCTGTATTTCCATCAAACATTCAATGGAACCTCAAATGATCTCGCCTGCAAACACGTGGAATACACACAAAAATATGGTTTTCTGAACTAGGGCTGCTGTTTAGCATATGAAAGCCTCTGTTCTAGGTTGAAACAGAGTGCAATACTTTCTCTTTCTTTCATAATTCATTCTTTTGTTGTAAACAACCTAATTTAAATGCAATCTAAAAGGCCCAGCAAGGATTATGTCAATGCTGTTTACGCACATAGGCGTATTGTGGGAGAACATTGGGTCGTTTGGAAACATGGGTGAGAATAAACAACAAAAATAAATTATGTTCTGCTGGAAAAAAAGTGTGTTTCTTTCAAATGCGCTCACATACCTCATTTAAAATAACAAAATCTTCAAAGCAGTATGTTCTTTGAGTTATTGCAGTTAAAATCTGGCCATTGTTTGCTCACCCCCATGTTGTTAAAATTTTGAATTAATTTTTTTTCTGGTTGTTTTCTCAGCAATGCAAATGAAAAAGGAGGGAATAGATAAAATGACACTTATACACTATATTTTTCAGACCCAAAAGCTATTCAGGTCTGTGGCTGTTTATATTTGTGATAATCTCCCCTCTGCAGTAGTTTATAAATCTTATTTCATGTTTGGCATAATCATGTGCTGTTATTTTGAAGAAAAACTAAACTAATATAAAAAAAAAGAAAAACATTAGTATTTGGGGGAAAACAAATATATAAACATTGCATGGTGTGACCAAAATGTAAAAAGACAAAACAAACATAAAAGAAACGGAAAACAAACGAAACAAAACAATACAAAACTGTTTTGTTTTTTAGCTCTCAAACTAATAGCTCTAAATCTCATTTGTACTTTCACATTTAAATGGGCACATTCAAACCTAAATCATTTGTCATTCCCTGTCTGTCAGTCACTACGAGTTATGTCGTGATGACAGACTGGGGTTCATACTTGGGAGCCCTGATTCCCTCTGATAGAGAGAAAACATCAATGAAAATTGGCTAGTGGAATTTGCATGCTGAGCCACTCCCCACTAAGTATAAATAGGGCAACAGGTGCATCCACTCAACATTTTTTTGCTTCGGAGCCGAGAGCTGCATGCAGGGTGGTACAATGCGATCAGTGATGTCCCTGTACAGTCCAGCGATTCCCCTGGGCGTTTCACAAAAGAGCAGTTTCTGACACGGTTGGCAGTCGCCTTTTTAAAGATGCCATTCCGACCGTGTCCTCTTGGATATGGTCACTATCTGTCCGTTAAAGGATTGAATGTCGATCACAGCATCGGGGAATGGGTTCTCATTTGGCGAGGATGAGGGCTTGGTGGGGCTGCCGCCTTTGAATGCTCTGGCTAACACCAAGTCTGACTCTGAGATGATAGCCATGCTTGGCCTGGCAGCCGAGAGCATCGGGCTGGAGGTGTCAAAGCCTCCCAGCCCTGAGGACTCTCTGCTGGATGATTGGTTTCTAGGGTCAGGTCATGACTCTCAGTCACATCCTGCCCCGATGCCATTTTTGCCGGAGGTGCATGAGGAGGTGACAAAGTCATGGAAGGCTCCTTTCACAGCCCGAACGCACTCGTCTTCCTCCTCCTTCCTCACCACCCTCAACGGCGGAGCAGCCAAGGGTTACGAGGGCATTCCCCAGGTTAAGTGTGCTGCCACCTGGAGGAATCGCTCTCGCCTCCCGTCTGGTCTCTGTAGAGCCACGGCAGCTATTGCTGCCAAAGCCTACAGTGCGGCCGGGCAGGCTGCTTTGGCCATCCTGCAGGTCCATCAGCCCCTGTACTGCGACGGCGGCCCCGCTGAGTGCTGAGACGATAATCGAGGCCGCAGCATAAGGCCCCCCACAGGAGTTGGGCGCTGTCCCCGTCTCCAGCTGGTGCAAAATATTCTAGAAAGACGGCGAAGCGACCCTGAGACGAGCGGCCCAGAGAGGCCAGAGACTGTGTCTTGCGAGGTGGGGACCTTCTGGCCAACTGGTGATTCCGATTGCCCCGCTAACGACGAGAGCTCGCTTCCAGCCTGTCGAAGTGGCTCATCTGGACGATCTAGTTCAGCTACGCGATTCAGTTCTCCCGGCAGCCTCAGTGGCATCTTCAAGACTGTGGTGCCAAAGAAAGGAGGTAGCCTCCGACAAATCTTGGACCTGCGAGTTCTGAATCGCGACTTGCACAGGCTGCCGTTTATAATGTTGATGCAGAAACGCATTACCAAATGTTTTCAGCCCCAAGATTGGATTGCAATGGTTGACCTGAAGGACGCTTACTTTTATGTGTCAATTCTTCCTCGACACAGGCCGTTCCTACGGTTTGCGTTCGAAGGTCGAACATGGCAGTACAGGGTCCTCCCCTTCAGACTCTCCATGTCACCACGAGCCTTTATGAAGGTTGTGAAGGGTGCCCTGGGAAGTGGGCATCCGGATCCCCAACTACCTCGACGGCTGTATGCAACGGGCAAGCAGCCTCGGCGCTCTGCACAGGGCCCCAGCTGCTTTGGCATATCAATTGCCTGGAGCTGGTAGCAGTGCATTTGGCCCTGCAGCGGTTTCGGCCACTGCTGCAGGACAAGCATGTGTTGGTCCACATGGACAACTCACCCGCCATTTCCTCCTCTGGAGCCAGCACTCATGCTCCTTGTGACAGCTCCTTTCTGGCCCATACCTCTGAGGAAGGACCTCCTCTCTCAGGGGTACGGCACCCTATGGCACCCGTGTCCAGATCTGTGGAACCTCCATGTGTGGCTCCTGGATGGGATGCGGCCCTCTCTACGAGGTGAGCTTATGTCCTGAAGTGGAGTCTGTTCGATAGCTGGTGTTCTGCGGAAGACCCCCGATCATGCAGAAAAGTTGGAGTGCAGACTGTCGCCCTCCGCTTTGAAAGTGTATGTGGCTCCTATTACAGCCCATCACGATGCAGTGAATGGCCGGTCCCTAGAAAAGCATGATCTCGTTGTGAGGTTCCTGACGGGCAACCATAGGTGGGTTTAACCTGATAACCTCCTGGAACATCTCTGTTGTGCTAGCTGGCCTTCAGAGGGGTCCCTTTGAGCCGCTGGATTCAGTTGAGCTTAAATATCAGTCTAACCTGACCCAGAGGCCTAGTTTGTATGCATACTACCCCAGACCTGGGCTAGTCCATACTGGTTTTTCCACACATTACCTCCCTGCTGGCAGGGTGTGGTCTCTTTAGCGTCTTTCCTCGGAAGGCTTGCTTCCCCCTCGTTCCGCCAAACAAAAATAAGAATCTGAAGCAATCCTCTTGAAGGTCGAAATCCCTTCTCTAGAGTCTGTCTCTAGTTCAGGAAAGTACAGTTTGGCTCTTCCAGTGGCAATGTACTCACCATATGGTCCAATTTTCACTGGGGCATTGGGAAGGTTACGTCCTTGCATAGCAATTGTCGGCACGCTAGAGCCTGTCCAGAATTCCTGCTGTGCTGTTGGTTGTGACAGGGGTCTTGATTGTGTCGCTTTCCATATGGACCCCAGTCTGTCGTCACAACATAACTCGTAGTGACTGACAGAGAGGGAATGTCTCGGTTACGTACTGTAACCCTTATTCCCTGATGGAGGGAACGAAGATGTTATGTCCCCTTGCCACAACATCAAACCATCCCTGGGGGCCCATGGACCTGGCTCTCGGCTCCTCAGCAATACCTGTTGCCCTATTGATACCCGCTCAGAGGGGAGTGGCTCAACATGCAAATTCAACTAGCCAATTTTCATTGGCGTTTTCTCTCTATCAGAGCGAAACAGGGCTCCCAAGTATGAATCCCAGTCTGTGGTCACGACATAACGTCCCGTTCCCTCCATCAGTGAGAGAGGGTTACATTACGTAACCGAGACGTTATATTCTATCATTATTTCTACTAAAATTAAAAATGTTTTTACTAGCATTTACCATTTATTTTTTAAAAATAAAAAGTCAACATTGTGTAGTGGGACATTGAGTATTTTTATTGCCTCTTTCACACATACTGTAGCCTACTGGAAATTTATTTAAAATTATTGGTAAATTGCCGTAAAGAGATCATGTGCGAACAGGCTAAATTCATACCGCTATGAGAAGTTACAACATTATCACTAAATTGCAGAATGAAATTACTGGTATGAACTTATACGAGTTGAAAATGCACTGACGTACAATGTCAACTCTGGGCCAGTCATCGGATCTGGGCAGAACATGCATTTTATCTACACTGTGTATTTTGGTTTGAATATGATGTTTTAGGGTCAAAAGAAGCTGCATGAATGTAAACGTTTGACACAATAATAAAAACATCAACAAACACATTGATCACGTATACCCCTCCATGTTTTATAATACAACTGAAGACTGAATGCTGTTGCCTGTATGAGAAGCGCATTTTTTAATTTACCAGTAAAGTCGTTTCGGTAATTCACGATACTCCACCCCAAAATGAACATTTTCTCATTAATCATGGGGTAAGCCCCATGTCCTTCAAAATGTGTAAAAACTTTGTTTGCCTTTTTGGTGAACAGCCACTGGATGCACATAGCTCACACTCTTATGTGTCAGTTGTATCACACAGATTCATTCTTTCCATCTATTAACGCTTTGATTTAACACTAAAAGTGCATCTGTGTGTCACGACTGACACAGAAAAGTAAGCTATGTGTGTCCAGGGCAAGCTATGTGTGCTCTTCAAAATAGTGCTATAGTAGTATTCTCGTAGCATCGCAAAAGTAAAGTTGATCCATTGATGTCACATGGACTCTTTTACCAGTGTTTTTGCTAACTTGAGATCATTTCAGTTGTATTGCTGTCTATGGAGGATGGTTCTCTGATATCATCAAAAATATCTTCATTTGTTTTCTGAAGATGAACAAAGGTCTTATGGGGTTGGAACGACATGAGGGTGAGTAATTAATGACAAAATTATTTTTTTTTTTAATCCTCTAAACTGTGTTCTGAATACGAACAAAGCTTTTACTGGTCAAACCCTAAAAGACATTGGAGTTTTGAACCCAAAGACTTTTTGGTGTGGAGTAACTCTTTAACATATGAAAGGGGCTATTGTTAGTTCAGGCTGGAAAATGTCAGGTTGGAAAATGTGTACCTTAAAATGTAATCTTATAAATTAATACTGGTACATTTATAAATAAATATTTAAAAACTATCATCTTTATTTTATTCATTTTATTTTCAGCTTTGCTATGTGTTCACAAAAACATTTAGTTTATACTCACTTATGGGCAGCACTAGGAAAAAAGGCAGCCAACAGAGCACAAAACATCCCACCACAATCCCCAGAGTCTTGGCTGCCTTTTTCTCCTGTGAGAACTTCAGGAGACGGATGAAGGCGAAGTGCAAGTTCTTGGAGCGTACTGCTTCCTCCTTTCCTGCGGCCTGCTGAGCATTGCGGCAGTGGATACGCAGTGTCACTCCATGCTCATTTACCCCATTCCTTTGCCTGCCCTTACTCATACAACGAGTCTTTCGCCGGGCCACCACATAAACCCTGCAGTACATTGCCAAAATCACCGCCAACGGCACATAGAATGAACATGCCGCAGAAAATAAGGCATATCCCGGATCTTCATTCACTCTACACACCCACTCATCCTCCGGCATGGGCTCCCTCCATCCAAACAGTGGGCCGACAGAGATGGCTGCCGAAAGAGCCCAAAGAACCACCACTGCTGCTAATGCTTTTTGACTTGTAGCCAAGTAAGGGTACTGCAATGGGTAACTGACTGCCATGCAGCGATCCACAGAGATCATGCAGAGGCTGAGAATGGACGCTGTGCAGCACAGCACATCAAGAGCAGTCCAGGCGTTACATAAATGACGGCCGAACACCCAACGGCCCAAGGCTTCAGAAGCAGCGGAGAACGGGAGCACCATGGAGCTCAGAAGAAGGTCTGCAATGGCTAGATTGGCAATAAAATAATGCGTCACGGAACGGAGATGGCGATGGCACACCACGGAGAGGATGACCAGGATGTTGCCCATCACACCGAATACTATAAAGAGCACCAGCACCAGGCCCAGAAACAGTGTCTTGGAGACGTCTATGTCAAACGCAGGTATCGCAGTACAGTTCGGACAGGTCTCAGGGAAGAAGGTTAAACTTGTGTTATCTTCTGCTGGAACCACGTTAGTCATGATGTGGAAGTCTTTATGTGGAACTTGTGGGGTTAAGATCTAGTAATAACCATCCATGACTTTAATATGTTTGTGTTTTCAACACAAACACACCTGGCAGTCACTTGAAGACATTTGACTCACATTTTATCTTCTCCGGTGTCTCTTTTGATATCAACCATTAGCCATCATAGATTTTATGATCTCGCAACCTTAAAATGAAAAGAAAAGAAAAATAAGTAAGCAATGTTTCTGGCAGGGTCATGCTAACATGGTAAAATAACAGTGTTAGCTAACTTTTTTTGTGGATATGTATCTTTAATGTCAAGTAAACATATACAACAGACATATAAACAACCAATGAGTAGACTTTAATTAAGTTTCACTAACATTAATGAATTCACATTTTAGTAGGGCTGCACGATATATATCGTATATATATTATGCGCATCTCATCAGTAAAGCCGGTTCTTTAATTAGCGCCGTAATCTTTGTCACCTGTATTTAGAAGGAACGCCAGTTTATGCACAGAGCCGTAGAGCGCTGAGAAGCTGCGCAGTTGAATCACCC
>JAUCMT010000002.1:5164778-5176962 GCA_032357475.1 Enteromius thamalakanensis
TACGGCGCTAATCAAAGAACCGGCTTTACTGATGAGATGCGCATAATATATCGTACGATATATATCGTGCAGCCCTACATTTTAGCATTTGTTTCCAAAAGTACAAATAAAATAGTATGTTCTCGGCTTGAGTCAAGCAAAATAACTTGTGGTTCAGTGACCGAATGAACCAGTTAAGTCAATGATTCATTCAGTTCATTCAGATTCATCAAACAGGGTTCTATGCTAACATGCTAAACAAAAAAAAAAAAAAGAATTATGCTATTTTCCCATGTTTTTATTTATTAATTTTTAAAAAAATATATATATTTTTAAGTTTTTATGCCACTTTGCAGTTATGTTTCCTTACGTACAAGGTGACCTATGAACAATTAATAAACATCTACAGTAATTTACATTCCATTAACCTCATGAATTAGCATTTTAGCAAACAGTTGAGTAAGTCGTAGTACCTACAGATTGTGACGTTTCAGTTTGCTTATTTAATTTCATGGCTTTATGTGTCAGAAACAGTAAGAACAGTGTGCTAGTGTGCAATCCTGTATTCAGTCATTGTGATCTGTTCAGACTGATTCACTGATTCATTGAAATGAGCCACAGACTAACTGATCACAATTAAAGGTTGTGTTTTTTTCTGTGTTTATTATTTCCATGCACTTACCCAAACACAATCTCACATTTCAGATCAAATAGGCCTATATATTATCATAAAAATGTCTCAATATCTAGTTGTGAACTAATTATGTTTTTAGCTCCATGTGGTTGATTCTCAACCCCTTTGCAATAAGTAATGGAATGGAAAAGTGTCTCTTCAAGTTAATGTTTCAGTTTAACAGTCGTGTCCTGCAGATGTTTAGGCACCTCAGTCCACAAAAGCAATTATAGCTATGTTCGTTTTGTCAATATAGTGTAATGAACTGCAGTAGCCGAAATACAGGCCAAATATATGTCTTTCACTGACTACTGAGAAGAAGTACCTTTTCCAAAAAAAATTTGCTGGGTTGCCAAAAATCATATAGAGAAAGCTTTTAAGCTGATTAAGCAAAGCTTGGGAAAATGTATAGAGCTATTTCTGCACAGCAACACTGACATCAATAATTTCTTGGCAAGAGCAATATTTCAACAAACCATGGAATTAATGTGCCCTGTGCATACAAATAAAACCTAGATGAATACATTCAAACCATAAAATGTATGATTAAACACAAGTCATATTTTGTTTTAATCAGGTGTGTGCTCACTCTGAGTCTGTCTTTCATCCATCTGGTGAGCCACTGGCTATGGGCCAAAATATACAGTGCCAAAACTGAGAGGGGATCTTGAGGATAATGATTTTATTATATTATTATACAGTATAATTTTTGACAAATAATGTAACTGGATTGACCAGAAGCTGTTCTGTATTGTTTTTTTTTTTTAAATCAAAGGTATTTAAACGGGAAGTTGTCACAATGGAATTCATTTAGCTTATTATTCAAAACTGACCCTTTTTTTGGTCCAAGGTTACACACACACATAGATTCTGGCCACACAAACACAGCTGTTTAATTAACGCCATTACTACTGTTAAAACGCCATTACTGTAGTAAAAACTGTAGTAAAAAAGTTTAATCAAAGCTATTTTATATTAAATACAACACCTGTAAAACTAAATAATGGTTTCTCTTCTGATAAGGTATTATCTTTAGATTTTTAGGTACCTATTCTTTAGATATTGAGCTAATTTGGAATTGCTCACCATCTTCAGCATCTGACCAGGAATAGCTTTTAAAACTTTTCAGATGTAGTTTTATTTCGACTCTCATTCAGAATGATATGGTGATTAAAGGAGTTAAACGTGTCATTTTCATACAGCAAAGCTTTTGTGTGACTGGACATTTTCCTCAAAAACCTGACTGAGACATGACAGTTGTTGTGACAACTTACCCCTTCATCACCAGTAGCCTGTTACTTCTACCGACTATGCACTATTTGCTAAACAGTAATACAGTTTGAGCTAAACGACTTGATACAAATTTAAATCACAATTTTAAACTAACTCTAAATTGATACAAAGCACCGTTTTAAGCGAACTCTAAATTATACAAATTAAAATCACGATTTTAAACAAACTCGACATGAGTTATCATGCAGCTCTTCGGGTAGAAAAGGTAATCACACGTTATTAATAATAACGAGATGCTAATCGGATGCCCCATTAGCAATTTTATTCATTCAGTCAAACAATTTCTATTTTTTCTTATTGCCGAGTATCCTTCTCAAAATAAATTGCACTTACCGTCAGTCGAAGTAACATCTTTCAAAGCGTATGAGTTTTATTTTCACTTGCTCGAGAAAAAAACCCGATACCACGATCTGATGAGGAATCTGAGGGGGTGCAACAGTGTTTGTGCAAACATCTTACTCGCTTCCACCCGCTCTCTCTCTCTCTCTCTCTCTCTCTCTCTCTCTCTCTCTCTCTCTCAAACACACATTCACTTACACAGTAGATGGTTAAAGATGAATCTTATTTTTTCAATAAATAAATAAATGTTTAAAACACGAAGCATTTAAATACTTTTAAAACAAAAACAACAAATAAATGGTAAAACTACAGCCATTAAATATAGACATATTAACACACACACACACATAAATATATATATATATATGGACATTTGCCTGACATAACAACATAAGTTGATGATCAATTTTAATTCAGAATGTTTTATTCTAGTCATTGTCTGTATTATTTGAATAACAATATCTAACAAAAAAAGAGGGAAAGAAAAGAAAATGTTGCAGTTTTAAACTTAAGTGATTTTTTGGGTCTTCTTTGTGTTTGGTTTGATAGGAAACTTTCTGAGCACAATTCGTTTCTGCATGAACAGTCGGTGGAGAACGATGTAATTCATCAGCACTGATCACTGATGTCCCTGAAGGTCAGCACTGGTAATAAAAGTGAATGTCATGGCCAAAGTAAATAAATGATTTACGTGACTTTATGAAATGGCATGTCCACCCGTGGCTGTGAATGTCGCTTTTTTTAACTCTAACTGTCCATTGCTTTTTCTTGAAGATCCATCATTATTATTAGTTTCCTAATTCTTTCCACGATAGTCCATTCCCTGAATCTATGGCCAGAACGGGAAAAGTCCTTCAACTTTTCAAAGGTTATGTATCTCTATTGTCACTGCATGGGAACATAAATTACAATAGGTCATTTTTATAAGACTTACTTTAATGGTGTTCTTTATGAGCTGACAGCTCCCCATCTACTTCCATTGTATAGAAAAGAGCAGCATTAACATCTACTTTTGTATTCAACAAAATACAAATATTTTTTTAAATACTTTTTCGTCAAAAACAAAGAAACGAAGAACTCACTTCTGTGCACTACATGCCCCATGTCCATCATAAAACCCTTATGCATGCAATATCATGTGTCCATGAGTTTTTGTGTCCTTAAATCAATACAATGAACACTGTCCATCTGTTTGACTTCTTTCTTATGTTCTTCAAGGAGCTGTGTTCGATGCAGAATTTAAGCAAAAGTTTAATGCAAGCATGACTGATTGCTTGCACTGACTTTGAATGCCTTGGCATGCATCTCCTCCCTTGTTGTCACTTAAATATTTAAGCTATTGAAGCACTTGCCTCAAAGCTGCAGTCTCAAGACGTGCCGTGAATGTTAAAGGTTCTTCATTGTTTAGTAGGGTTACTCTGGAAGCCCGCCAACGTCAGCAGTTGCACAAACCATAAAGAATATAGAGGAAGGAATGAATCCTTTGCTCTAGAAGCTAACAAACAACAGGTCAGACGAATGAGGTTTAGCACAAGAAAAGTGTCTTGGCCTGTAGAAAACACATCCGGTCCAATGGATGCATTACAGAATATTAAAATAAGCAAAAAATAAATAAATAAAATTAAAATAACAGTACATTGTCATAGTGCTTATATTTTCGATGAGTTCATACCAATACATCATCTGCACACCCACAGCAAGTTTATGAGTATAATAAAATTATTTAGGGATTTTACTTGAGAGAAATATATTTATCGTATTGTTTTATTGTTAAATAAATGTCACATGCAATTTCTGATTCATATTTTTTCCATAATTTTTCAGGCTTCTTACTTAAACCCACATAACACAAAATTCCGCTAGTATAAAGATGGATGGTGCTCAGGTTAGTTATAAAAAACTTTCCAAAGCACTTCAGAAGCTGTGATTATCTTAAAATAATCAAAAGTTACCAAACACCATATTTTAAGTTTATCAGGAAATTGTTGGAAAAGTTTTAAGTGAGTGAGTGAATGAATGAATGAATTAATAAAATGAATGTCCCACAGAACATAGAGCGTCTTACTGATCTTGCTAAACTCATTCAACTCTGAACCAACAGGTAAAGTAAAAAAAATTAGAGGAAGCTGTGATTAACTATAATTTAGTGTAAGTGCTGATGTTTGATATTTATTTTAAATTATTATTATTTGTATTATTATTAGGCCCATCATCATCATCGCCATTGGTTTTTATTAGCTAGCTTTGAGAACATCCAAAACAATTTATTTATCATTGTAAGCGTTTAAAAATTCTTCTGGTGCATGTTTGTTTATTTGACTAACGTGGGCTACTTTTTATTGATTTAATGTCTCACTCTTTAATGTCATTTTTTGTTGTTGTTTGTTTTACTAAAAAAATACGTAAGACAGCTAAGACGAGTTGCTATTGGCTGCCGCGGTTTCGTCTTTCCTGCGCGCGCGCAGGTTGGAATGGGAATACGGAAGTAAACAATGTCCACACAGTGATGAGCAGCGTTTTCAAGAGAAAAAAGGAAAGTTTTCTTAGTGCTGTGGAAGTAGCCGTTAAAAATCAACACAGGCAGTTCGAAACTATATCAAACTACCCCGCGTCCCTTGTTATTTTGTCACTTAGTAAAATAGCATTACCTTAAAGGGACGAGCTGGTGAGTAAATGAACGAACGCTTCTATAAACTCAGTCGGAAACAATATATGACTCAGTCTGTATAAATAACCCCTTGGGTGTGTTATCTAATTATATAATAGCTGCTGTTAAAGAATTACATATCTTGAGACAATAGACTATCACCTGGATGTTATCAAATTACTCTACATTTGAACTTTTATGTGGACTGGTATTTAGACAGTAAACATGACGGAAGACAACACCAGTTTACCCGATCTCCTGAATTTGCTTATAAGCCAAATATAAATGGACTTCGGCGTGTTTATGCTACTCGATGGTTAGTAAAAGGGTTGTGGGTAGATGCGTATCATATGTACGTGGAAACTGTGTATCATGTAAGTCAATTTTTGCGTATCTATACCACGAGTTTCTTTTTTTTATTTGTCTTACTATTTATACACATTTTCCTGGCTGTATTTAAGTTGTTATAAACTTTCTCTTTGCCTTCCAGAATAAACCAAATCAAAAGCAGATGCACTCTCAGACAATCACGCTACTTTACAGCATCCTCAAGTGCCAATAAACTTAAACATCATCATGATGGCAAGTCGAAACAACACAGCCAGTGCTGCTCCGAACAACAAGGTGAAATATTCCAGGCTGGCAGAAAGTGATGAAGGCTACATTGATCTTCAGGTGAGAAACACTAATGCAGAAAAATATTAAAATTGTGTTATGCATTTATTATGGAAGCAGAAATTACTAAACATTGTTTTATAGTTCAAGAAAACACCACCTAAAGTACCCTACAAGGCTATTGCACTGGCGACGTTCCTATTTCTGGTTGGCTCTGTATTGATTGTTGTTGGATCCCTGCTTTTGGCAGGATACATTAATGTTACGGTGAGTAAACAAACTGCAGGATTGTAGATATCTGGCAGTATGTTAGACAGTAATGTACGGTCTTGTTCTAGTACCCGGATCGCACGATTCCAGTTCTCATCATCGGCATACTGATCTTTCTTCCCGGATTCTATCATCTGCGAATTGCTTATTATGCTTCCAAGGGTTACCGTGGTTATTCTTACGATGACATCCCAGACTTTGATGACTAATCTGGTTTGATGATGGATCTGACCATACTGAGTGCTGTTACTTTTATATATTTTCTGCAGATGTTGCATGATTTGCCTTTAGACTTTCATTCTCTTGGAGAGAAACTGTGGCACACTGTGCTATCTTCATTTTAAAAGAAAACAAGAAGTGCAATATTAAGCAAAATAGAGTATTTATTTAGCTAAATACATAAAAGGCCAACAAGAAATATGCTATTATTTTCATAGCTTTTATAAAACTTGAAAAAAATGTATTTATCTGTAATGTAGCATGTTGTTTACTGTATACAAACTATCAGTCATATGCTTGGACACACATTTGTATGCCAAAGATGAAAATAACATACATTTTCTTACAAAAAAAAGAGTGAATACAAATAGCCAGAAAAGTAATTATGTTCATGTGAACTTAAAGTATCCCAGGATGCACCTCTTTAAGGCCAGAGTATCAACTTTTTTTTTTTCTTGTAAGAGTGTAGAATGTAGACAAAGGGTGGTTACATTTATATTAATGTTATTTCCTTTTTCTTTTTGCTTCATTTCTTCATATACTGTACTTTTATTTGTGTTCCAATACTTGCATATTTATGTATTTTGAATGACCTCACCATTACTTTGCAGTGTCGAAAATAGCCATAATTTGACTGAGCAGATATGTCCAAACTTGGGACTGGTAGTTTAGTTGCTATGCAGTATTGTTTCTGTGGAATAAACTGGTTTTGTTCATTTTATTGAAAAGGAAATATTGATGTTCGCCACCTTGTGCTTATCTTTGAGGGAACAAAAAATTATATTTTGAGATCTAAAGTAAAAGTAAAGTGAAGTAAATGTATATTATGTATATTGATATGCTTTATTTCTTTTTAAGGGGAAGAATACAAAAGGTTATTATATATATATGTTTTATGGTAAGATATTTTTTTTGCATTCTGTGCAATATTATTAAATTTAAACTAAAATATTAAACTTTTTTTTCCAACATCTGGATGATTTGCTATTTGTCAAAATGTAAAGTAGGCTATAAGAAGACAGAACTGGGTAGCCAACAAAACAAGGAGCTGCACTACAGTTTTCAGTGTTATTGAACCAGAAGTAAAGTCAGCTTATGTTCTTTTCTGTGTATCTTTTTTTCCAACGTTAAAGCTCAATAATATTAGAATTAAATATGCAACATAATGAGAACAACATAGCATATTGCCGGTTAGAACGTTTATTGGTGCATAATGTGTACTGTTTCACATATTTTAAAGGCCTAATGTGAATTATGTAGTAGGGTAGTTCCCCTTTCTAAACTTCAACAGCCAGTCAAAGACGGTCCTTTTCTTGAAGAGAAAACATAAGATCCTTACTGCCCTCTAGTGGGCAGTAATTGAAAGTGTTGGTTCCACGATATGTGATATGCCACCGCTAGGGGCAAAGCTACTCCCTGATTCCATAAGACACTACTAAAGTCAAGCTAAACTATGAAGACTCCTAGTACCCTACCCTAAATTATAGTAGGCCTATAACAGTTAATCATTAGGCTACCACTATTATTAACCGTGATGATAAATAATATTAGTAATAATCTTTATTGTGGAAGTTTGTCTTGGATTATAATAATTTGCATTTCATTGCAGTGAAAGCATATTGATAAATTGCGTGCTTGCATTTTACAATACATCATTTAAATACTATAGTTTAGCTGCACTGAAATTCATGGCAACACCCAATAAACTTTTACTTAAGATATCATTTTATCCACACCATATTCTATGCCAGCTCTTTTCGTGAGTCGCCATATCACTAGTTTACTGGGGCTTTACAGTCTTACGAGTCATTTCCGTGTGCCCAAATGACAAACAAGTTTAGAATCTTGACCAAAGTACATCAGACACGCCTCTGCTCTATATAATGAGATCAGAGTTACAGTGAGACGCACTGATCTGTAAAAATGTAGGGTTAATAAATAAAACGTTGTTGCCAGTTGTCTTGCCACCGGTAAGACATTTAACATTCTAAGTGTAACTATGTTATTAAAACCGATTCTTTCTTCAGACGTGACAGCTGATTGTGTGTAAATGTAAATGTGTGCACTGGTACATTTGTTTCTCCGTGTTCGGTCTGCGCATGCGCGCCCGTGTTTGCATTAGTTCGGTGAAACAGCAGCGGGAGGAGTGAGTGGACTCAGCGCGAGAGGTACGCTGATGCGCGAGCTCATACCTTCCATAGAGACAAAGTTTATGCGCTTCGTTTATCTCACTACATTCACAGAAACGAGACAATATAACTGGCAAAATGTTTGACGCTGTCCTTGAGAACTGATTTCGATATGGAATTAACACTAAGAGAGTATACATTCTTACTTTTGGAATAATTCTCATCGTGGTATCTTTCCGTCTTCGACGCAAACAGCGCTGCTTACCACAGCTGATAGATGAAGTGATACAGGTGAGGATAAACAACAGTTTACACTGTTTTACAAGTTCCGTTCCGATGGACTAGGCTAGAAAGAAGGAACATATAGATTAAAAATGGAATGTGTAGCTAATAAAACACATTGACTTTTAACTTTTAATTGGATTTTAACTAATTATAGCAATATTTAATTAAGAGTTCCTACTTTTAACGTTACTTAAGCGCTTCTATCTTAAGCAGATCTATCTGCATTGATGCTAACACACAGGATCATGTTAATATGGCAAAGTTAAGAAGCTGGTATCATATGTAAGCAACATTTATTATGCTTATCTGATTTTTATTACAAAAAAATTGTTGTAGCCTATTTGTTTATCTGTTAGTGGAAGTTCAGTGAGGACAAATGAAAGAGTTTTAATTGCCCCTGCATGGGGTCCAATTGGATTTGTGGGGGCAGATTGAGCAGAATTTCCAGCATCTATCCGACAAATGCTTGCAGGATGTTGTAGATCAATTTCTGACCGGGGTGAAACTTTTCCCCAGTCATTTCAGTGGCAAAAAAGTGTCCTGTATTCCTGTATTTGGACTTTTAATCTCATGGGTTTTTTTTCTCTTGGGTTAGGTCATTCTTATTGTATTGAAATTCAATAAGCGTTCATTGATCAAACTCTCTAATTGAGTGTAAACAATCTTTATTGAGTGTAAACAATGTTTGTGACAATGGATTTTCCTTTTGGTCAGATTTTAGCCCGGTGTGACTCACGTGTAGATCCTGAGTCAGTCACATGCGAAAGGTAGGCTAGTCAAATTCACAGTACACCACAGCGAATGTAGGGACAGCGCTCTAATTTACAGTGAAATGAATCAGTCACTGAAGCCAGATTATCCTGGATTACATTGAGTGTCTGTGTCTGATCCCAAATGTCACAAATCAGTGAGCATTCATGCACAGCGCCCTGCAATATATGGATTATGATGATGGTTGCATATGCAGTGGTGTTAAATCATTATCACTGGATAATCAGCACAGTCATGGATATAGCGCTTTCGCTCCTCCTGATGGTTTTTGACACTTTTGTATTTGTACGTGCTCATTTCTGTCACTGTTAGTTTTGTTTGTTTGCACCACTGCAGGAATTTGCATGTTGGTGTGGACTGACAAATTCATGGCCAACTTTTGGGTTGACTGAATGTTTTTCCATATACAAACACTGATCTCATTCCTTTCATTTTTACTTTATTTTTTAGATTAACAGGTTTATAATAATCGCAATCCACCTATAGCAGCTAAATCTCTGTTACCTTTCTAAAATGTGTTTAAATGGTTTTTTTAAGTGCTAATATGGCTGAGTTCAGAAACAGGATATTGTTAAAGCTGAGCAAAATAAGGAAAGTCGGTTAACGTTTCTGACCTCTACAAATCAATGGTCAGGCCATTTGGCTGATTAAATCCGTGAGCTCCGGTGTAACGTCAGCGATCACGTCAGCAGGGAATCTGCTCTCAGCCTCAGAGTTTCAGGTCCAGCTGCTGCAGGTGATCTGTTTATTTGCTCTAGTGAGCAAATGCGTTTGTAAAGTAGGACTCGCTTTCACAGTGCGACCTGACTTCTGTTTTAAAGCTTTTGAAGAGTAAATAGTTGCAGGTTGCTGGTGTGGATTTGTTTTGGTTGTTTCATACTTTACAATGTTTTCTGTGCTTCTTTGAAGCTCAGGTTAGTTTACTCTGCCACATCTCAGAGGAGCACAATCATGTGAGGTTTTGTTACATCTTTGGCCTCATTTCAAGTCAACATGAAGCCCCCTTACAATCTCATTTTACTTTCATGAAGTGAAATAGAATATTCAGTGGCACCATATTACAAATTGAGAATTTAAACATTTAAAGTGGGTGTTATATAGAGTTCTGTAGTGAAGACACTGGTTCAAAAATCATTTTTTCAATTGGCTTGTTAGACTTATTTAATAAAAATCTTCACAAATTAACGCTACTTTATTATTATTGAAGCCTAAATACAATCACCAGAGGTAAAAAGCTTAAAATATATGTAAACAAACTGGGGTTTATAATATTTGTAAACTAACTGGGGTTTGGTCTTTAAAAAATACATCATCCCTTTAACCTTTTTTGGTTTCTTGTTGACTTGATTTTTTTTTATCTGACATATTGGAACATTTCTACAGCTTAGCTTGATTAAACTACATTTTTGTGTTTGATTGTCATGCTTTTTTACTTGAATTGAGAATAGGTCAGATATGAATAATTGAATGAATTGGGTATCCTTTTGCAAGCTTGTAATAAATGGTCTATATTTAGCTTTCACGCTTGTTTGGCCCATTTCATTCTCATCACAGCCAGATTTATAGACTGGGAGAAATTTGTGACACGAGTTCAGTCCTTTTTTTGTAAAGCTGAAGAATGAATGGGTGACCAAATAGAACTCTCTCAGTGCCTCATATTAGCATATCCTACAATATGGTCCCAGTCTGGTGTCAACTGAAGACAGAAAATGGTACAATTCAACGTTTGCTCCCTGGTTAGATGAGATTTATAATGATCGACTGCTGTAACCCTTGCCCTTGAAGGCTAAGAAATTGGATTTTACTGCCGCTTATTGAAACTACATCAGCAAATCAAAAAGACAGGATTTGTGTGCTAAGTAATTTATGTAGGACTTTGGTCTAGCTGGGATGGTGTTAAGATGTTGCTAACATTCCCTTTATGATTGAAAACATTATTTGTGTTGTGTGAATATTTAAAATGACCAAATTTGTTTTAGTCCATTTTGTCATTTTCCAATTATTTTTGGGAATGATACTTTTGCATGTTCTCTAAATGTTAATAAATAACATTTTGAGGACGTTATTAATAATATTTTAACTGTTCTGTTAACATTACTGGAGGAAAGTGTTTTTGGAACTTTGAAAAAATCTTACTATAACCTTAGCTTAAGTTGTGGGAACACACAGCAAACGATAACAGAGCTTTTGTCCGAGAAAAACAGGTTCATCAGCATCCTATAGAGCTGATGCATTGCATTTGTACAAAAATTCTACTTAATTACTCAAGTTCTCATGATTTTGTACCACATGTTCCCTGAATGGCTGAATAGACTCTAGCAAAGTAAACAGACTGGTAGCCGAGTGTGTGGTGAAAAACATGTGACCTGTGGGATTGGCTTGGGACCCCCTTCAGGAGTCTTTAAGAATGGCTCTCTCTCATTGTGCAGGGGTGAGGTTGGTGTTTGTGTGTTGGTGTGTTTAGCGCACTGGCTAACAGTGAACTAAGCGCTAGCTTTACCCTTCACAGAGTCACAAGCTTTAGTATTTCCAGTGGCACCCAACAGACCTATTGCTTCTTGATGTGTTAATGATTTACTTGAGGCATGCAGTGTTAGAATGACGACTCAGTGGCATGCAGGCGTTCATTAAGGTGGTCTCACAACTTCCTGTCTACCCTCATGGCCATTATTGATGGTATATGAACTTGTAAAGTCGTCATTGCAAAGGTTAAGTAGATCAGTATCTAAATATTTGTAGCTAAAATGACATGTCAAGAAGTGATACCAGTGTCCTGATAACAGCGTTGGGGAAAGTTACTTACTTATAAGTAATGTAAAAGTAATTACTTAGTTACTTTTCAACCTGTCCTCCAAACAATACGCCCATACATGCATGTATGTGTATTGATCAGTGGTGGAGGAAGTACATAAGTTTAGTACTTAAGTAAAAGTACAACTACCCTGCAAAATATATACTTAAGTA
>JAUCMT010000002.1:5215597-5229502 GCA_032357475.1 Enteromius thamalakanensis
TAGATAGATAGATAGATAGATAGATAGATAGATAGATAGATAGATAGATAGATAGATAGATAGATAGATAGATAAGTCAGAGGATAGATAAACAGAGGAGTTTGAATGATTTAGATAAATTAGAAATAGTAGTAGATTGAGTGGGAGCTTAAAGGAGTTTGAATGGGTAGAAGAGAAGTCTGATTGAGTCTAATTGAGCTGGCAGAGAATGGGAGTCTATGGGATTTTTATGATTTTTAATCTTAATTTTTAATAAAACCATAAGTCAGATCAGTCTAAAAAGATATAGCAACTCGAGTCAGACCAGTCTGAAGATCTGGTCCGAGTTTGGAGTTTGTAGAGTTAAAGCTCTAGGAGGAGTAGCGTTGAGAAATTTTAGTCTAAGAAAAAGAATAATAATAATAATAATAATAAGTTTAAGTACTACATCAGTAAGTTGGCTTTCTCAAGCCAACTTAATAAAACTGTGACATACAACAAACCAAACAACACAAAGCATGTACAAAAGAAAACAGTGTATTAAAGAGTGTAAAGGAGACTAGGCTTTAGTAAACAGATTTTGAAAACAGGTTTTGAGTCTGGTTTTAAGGAAGGGGAGGGTATCTAAGTTAATACTCTAGTGACTGCTAGTTGACATGTAGTTGCAAAATTACTTACTGTTAGTAGAATGTCTGAAGTGGACTATTGAAATAAAGTGTTACCTTATCTTTTTGATCCAATAGGGTCAGCCCCACTTTCTTTTAGCCCTACCACATTAGTGTAGCAACTGACATTCAGTCTGGTCAGGTTGGCCAAAAATCGTTTGTTTCATAATCTGGACACAGATTCAATTCAATTGTGCAATTCAGGAAAGTATTTTTGAGCGCAGAAAGAGTTTGTCTAACTTGCTTTTAGGATGCTCTACCTGCTACTCCGTTGACCAGTCAAGATTCAACTTAGCTGCCTCCTACCTCCAAAAGCTCCTCAGACTGGACGGACTGTGGTGGCAATCTCATCATCATCAGACTACACAGCATCTTCCTCATTCTCCTCCTCAGAGGAGGAGAGGCAGAGTGCACAGCCGTCTCCCGGGGGGAGTGAAACAGTTTCAGAAACATCTTTCCATTCCCTGAGAGAAAGCACTGGACTGGACTTCATTTCCTCTGCCAAACCTCATGATCGGAACCTCATCACTCTGCCTTGGCAGAAGTGGAACCTGTACTCCTCAAAGTCCACTCTCCGGAAGTAGAGGATGTCATACAAAAAAAAAAGTCATACCAAGAGAAATGTCATTTCCGACATCATTTACTCACCATTATCACCCTGCATAGTATGAAAAAGAATGGTGTTTTGTTTGTTTGTTTGTATATTTTTCTTCAAACAATGGCAGTCAATGACAATCACCAGTCATGCAAATATTTGGGAAGAAAACAGTAAAGAACTTGCTTGTTTAATATTGCTAAATATATCACATGAAACAGGAATAAAACAAAGAACTACAATACTCCACAAAACACCACTACAAAAACGTTTTTTGTCCCTCTTAAAATGTATTCTCACAAGCTAAAAAACAAATAATAATTTATAATTTTAACATCCAAGTTCAATCTTTTTTTCATGATTGATAGTACAGCCTAATCTCATGTTTAAACATAGGTATTAATGCATAACATTTACAAGCATAAAACATACATTTTTGTACGATGATTTTGCTGATGCTAAAACATACAATTTAGATGTATTTTAACGTTTAAAATGGCTATGTATTTTTGTTAAAATATATTAAATAGTTGTGATATATATTTTATAGAATTAGGATATTTGTATCAGTGCATTTTATAATTTTGACAATAAGCAGCTTGGTTGTTTAGAATCCTTAACCTACCCATTTTATAGTAATTATGCATTTCTATATCATTTTATCAATAAGCGATTGCAAATATTAGACCTTTTAACTTACCCCCTTACTTTAAATCTAAATGTACCAATTTTTTGTGAATATAAAAGGACATAAAACTCAACTGACAATCACTGATAAATGCAATTACAACCATTTATTTATAGCAAAAATGACAAAAGCAGTACCAAAAGTAACCACAGCCAAAGTACTCTCTGGTGGAATATAGTAGGTTTGTGTAAAGTGCAAAGCAGAATATATGTGTAACGATCTGCTGGAAGTGCCAGTTAAACTTTTGTATTGCACTTCCAGCCCCCTTGTTGTATTTTTCCACTCCTTACATGTTCTGTCACATATGCTCCCTGTCTCCACCCACATAATATGTTGCCCCAGCAACTGATATGTTCTCCGCCCCTTTCTTGTCATTAACCCCTGTATTTATGCCCCTGATTTCCCAGTGTTCCCCGCTCATCATAGTGTTTGTTTCGTGCCACCTTTGTAAGCGTCTTCCAGTGTCTATTCGTGTTTTTTGGATTTCCGTTGATGACCGACGCTCTCTCTGGACTACTCTCTTGCCTTTGCCTCCTCTGATCCTGATTGCCGTTGTTTGACTCCGCCTGTATTTGACTACGAACTGTAAATAAAGCTTGCAATTGATTCCGCACGTCTTCCCGTCTCTGAACCGTGACAATATGTCGTTAATTGCTGAAAATATTATCCAGATTACCTTCTGATCCTCTTTCAGTAAACTCATGAAGATGCGCGCATCATTCGAATACACCTCACCAGATCACCAGAAACATGGCATGTCAAAATCTGTGGCGAATGAGCGTTAGATTATCCTGCAGTTAAACCTGTTGTATGAAGTGGCAACATTTGAATATTCATGGTCTAGTCTCGATGAGAGAGTTTAATAATGCATTTGCAAACAAGGTCATTGATAGTCAGTCTTTTTTGTATGTCAAAAAGCTGAAAATACATAAGTATTTGTATATTTAGATACTGAAAATATGTCAGTATTTTATGTTTTAGTGCCTGTAAAAAAAACAAAACTTATGTAAATGTACATTATAAAATTTTACGTAAAATGCATACAAATTATCATGCGATCACGTTGCAGCATAATAACACCAAAGCAGCCTATAAATATCATTACTGAAAATTCATGTGACACTGAATTCATTGTTGCTGTTGTTGTTGTTGTTATTTTTTACTATTGATCACATGGCTGAGCTCAAGAGGAATTCTTCTAGTGCTCCAGATGGCCAGTCCAATACTGGGTAACTTAATAGGCATATCATTAAATCACAGGTTGACTCATCAGAGATATATAATCTAAGAACAGAAGCATACAAAGCTTTGTTAGGCAATAATAGAGCTACTGTTGTTTACAACAAAGAGCGCCACATGCACAAGTCACTCATAACAAGCACTAGCCATCTGTCATGTCTAACTTCATACAAAGGCTCCTCCTTCTCCCTAAAAGCTGCTGGGACAATAAATGTTTATTCCCTTGACTAATGATCTGAGTGTACATGAGTAAGTCGCTTCTATTCTTCATAAGCAACCTGGAGTTGAGATGTATACATTAGTTGTCAAATGTGTGTCTCTTAAATCTGTAATGAAGTTAAAGGATAGCCGGCAGCCGGAGGCATTCTCCCAGTGGGAAGAGGGACATATGGCATGAAGATGGAATAACTTGTTTTCCTGTGTAAGTAATCCCTTAGGATCAGTTAAACAGTAATGGTACTATCAAATAAATTGGTGATGTCACAGCCCTAAAGGTAGTAAAAAAACAAAACAAAAAAAAACCCAACAACAAAAAAACCTTTGTATGGTCATGAATTTAAAGACCACTATTTCTTATCTGGGCAAGGCTTTCAGGCTGTCGGAAATTTTTTTGAAAAAAAAGACATGTCATACTGTAAAATCAAGTTTAAGTTCATCATCATAATTTTTAATTAATTTAGTCACTTACAGCTTAAAATCTTTTTTAAATTAAATTATGACTGGAAATTATCATTATTTTCTAGATCCCTTTAGAAATAAATTAAAGTACTAGTTCAATTTGCTGAAAACTTATCACTCTCAGGTAATTCAAGGTGCAAAGTAGTATCTTTGTTGTTGTTTATTTATCAAAACAGATTAGGAGAAATGTAACATTCCGTCACAATTAATCCACACAAATTTGCATGTTTCTAACAGAACCAAATATATATATATATATATATATATATAGTATATATATGTTTAGAATCTTCAATGGGAGTTATAAAAAGTTTTATAAAAGTCATAAAAATATGTATGCATTCCAATAGCGTTTCAAACAAGCTTTCGTCGACTTTAAAATTTGCATTACAAATGCATCAGTGCACACTAAATAGACGAGAACAGCACCACAGTCGTGATTGCCTGAGGAAGTACTTTGGCGACAGAACACTGATCAAGTGTTCTCTCTTATCATCAGTATTGGCCAGTATGTCAACAAAACAACATACTGTACCATAATTCTCTCTTTATTATAGATTTACATGCTGCAAATCTAATAACAACAACTAACATATTGTCATGTTTAAAAAGTTTCAAGACAGTTGATGGTTGGATAATTGTGCTAGGGGCTCCAAAAGACTATTTGTGGAGATGTACAAAGATAAACCAGACTATGCTCTAATTATTACTGACAGAAAGTCCTTTAAAATGTCAGCCCCCCCTTAAAGCCATTATAATTCTCAGACTGAAATCAATGATACTACAGTAATAGGCTTGCATTGCAAAAACTCATTAAAATAATGGCACAGCGTTTTGGAGGTACATCTACATTCATTCATATCCAATCTTTGCATATATCCAAATTGTATGGAATAATTTAATGCATTATTTCAATTCCATGAGATTGATTGGTTGATTGATTCATTCATTTCTATTATCCACATATTCAGTTTCAGTCTTCAGTCTAAAATCTGTTATAAAGAAAAAAAACTACACCATCCTTTAATTCACAGATTATAAATGGAAAACGATGTTAATATTTGGTGGATTTTACAAGGTTGATTGTTTATCGTATAGCTTTGTGTGATCACTGATCAGGAAAATGAAATGTTGTAATGTCTTTATTACCTGAAAACTCCCCCCTCTCTTGTACATTTATGATAATTACCCATAGAGTAAGATAAAGATAAAATAGTATACAACATACAAAAAAGCCACATGTGTTTCTTGTCATTCAAACCCATGATCAAACAAGCAGACAGAAAAACAAGCGCAGCACCAATGCAGGATGTTTCCCTTTTGAGCCTCTCTGACAGATCATATTAAACTTCTGGATACATGGACAATAAAACAGCTGAAGCAATATTTTATATCATCTCAGCCTGATGTATCTTCTGTCAAGGGCAGGGTCAGTAAAATGCAGTAAAAACATTGTCCTCCTAAAACTGCCATGATTAACTTTGATATTAACCATTCAAAATCCTGACCTTTTAATGAAAGAAGGATTAAAAAACAAGGAAATAAATCTCTTAAGAATGTAGCCGTTGCATTGGGCAGCAGTGAAGCACGTCTGAGTGTGCACATTATCAGCAACCAACATCAGGCAGTTCCCTACAGATATCAGCACATTATCACAGTTTCCACACACTCTCTTAATCACAACAGACGCAGAAATCCATTACTTTCTGTCAGTCTCCTCACAACACACACACATACCCTCACGCCGATGAAGCCTGATCCCTATCACCCATTTGAATTTCTGCTCCCTCTCGCTTCTCTTTCTCCTTTTTTATACCGTTATAACCTTTTTAGAGATACAACGAAGACCATTGTATCCCGTGTAAACCATTCACTGCTTATATCCATTTCAGCGGTGTGGGTGTAAAAAAAAAAAAAAAAAACCTGCACATCACATGCTTATCTGTCAAAACCTTTAAATACGTGTTGGGCTTCCTGTTAGTAACTGCTCCGACAAGTGCAGTATTTCAGTCTGGCGGCTGACATTTACTGGCCATGTTAAATTGTGCTTGTGTATTATATGTAGAGCAAATAATGGTGCGGTGCTGGTGTGTCATTGAGCAAAGCCTTTACTGATTTTGTATAACCTACAGCTAAAATATAAAATCCTATGACAAAAATAAATAACTTAAAATAATAATAATTATAAATAAAAAAATTTAATGTAATTGAAATACATTATAAATAAATGGCAACATGGTTTCTTAAATATATCTAATTGAGTCAATTATGTATGTATATATTTATTAGATTTATTAAATTAGTACTTCTATTCAGCATGCCATCTTTCCATTGACCTAAAGAAGCAGTAAAGACAGCTGTGCTTTCAAACTTTCTATTCATCAAAGAATTCTTGGAAGGGAAAACATATCATGGTTTCCCAAAAAAAGTATAAAGTGTATCTGTAATGAACTGCTCGAGTTGTTCGGATCCATATGCAACGTTTTAATAAACTCCAGGTCAGACAGGCAAAGATCAGATACACAGGCAGACAAATCAACGTAGGGTAGGCAGAATCGTAATCAACGAACAGGCAAAGAATCAGGGCAGGCAGCGAGAATCAGTAATCAAAAAACAGTCCAAATCAAACAGTAATACAGGGGAAAAACGCTCGGAAATGATCGCCAGGGCGAAACAAACATCGCGCCAAACATAGTCCAGATCGGCGTTTAAATACAGTTCGTAATGTGAATCACCTGGGGCACGAATCATCCGAGGTACGTGGGTAAAGTATCCAGGTAGGAACGCTAGTAAGCGGGCGAAGGTTCCCGCTGCTGACGTCCAGAGAGATCCACAGAGGTGTGGTTTGTGACAGTATCTCTCCATCTATGGAAAATATGGATTGTATGGATAATAGAATAGTATGTTGTCTTTGGTATTAACATGAGAAGTGCTAGCAGAGGTTTTAAACCCTTTTGTGGTGGATTGATTTTCATAACCCTTTCAAGACAGCCAATGTCCGTCTTCTAGCTTGTGCTATTCTTAACACTGTATATGTTTGCAACAGTATTCATTGATAAAGTAATTATATGCAAATTTGGGACACAAGACAGAAGTTATTCAGTTATACAGAATGACCATAAAGCGATCACTGTAAAGCCGAATTTATTTGACGCTGGGGATGCATGACCTTGGTGAAATTACATTATAAAACCCTCTCTGTGGACAAGCCAAAGGTAAAACAAAGGGAAATAAATAAATAAAACTTTGGGAGATTGTCACCACAAATGTTGTCTATGCATGCTCTGAGAAAGACTATTTTTGCTTATAGAGAAATCAATAGCACTTGAGTTATCAAATCCAGTGTGCTTGGAGAAGAGGTTGAGGGTGAGCAGCTGTAAAAATCGATCTGAAGATATTGCCTTATTGAATAGTCGCTGTAAATAGCAGCATTATGATGTTGAGTACTGCTGAAGCTATCAGGAGGACAAGACGAGGGCAGGCAGTGCCCAATCTCTCAAATGCAGACACACATTTCACATGACCATCTGTATACTTTTCTCCAATTCGCACTTCTGCTCAAAGTCAAAAACATATGCACAATACAAATAGACTGTGAGTCAGGAATTCTTCTGTAAAATGACCACAATTTATTTGAATAGAATTTGGATAGTGTTTCAACCTTATGTGCCTAACTTCCTGCAATTATTCAAGTGTCGAAGATCCTAATGAGATGCTTCGCTTGTGTTTGATTAATACTAATGTGTATGAAATGTGCTATAGATAAACTTGCCTTGCTTTTTTAATGCACTGCTTTATTTATAATTTGTTTGAAAAATTACTAAAAGTTAAGTGAGTTTTACTGTCAAATATATTAATTTCCAATGGAAACTGCCCTTATTTGTATGTATTTTGCAAATTTAGGTAGAATCACATATTTCCTGTGAGGATAGGTTTCAAAATATGGATTCTACAATTATATTGTCTATGAGTAAACAGCCTGGATGGCTTTCTACATTATATGTACGTAAGTGTGAAATTCTCAAGTGACAGATTTTGAAGTGCAGCATGAGGATCTGAAACCTCATCTGAAATACTGTTTTATGAATTTCCTCCATCTGTTGTACAGCTTTGAATAATGAGTCCAAGGAACATCTGTCCAAGTTGGGAGTGCCACAGATGGTTCTCAGGCAGAGGGTCACTCTCACAACAGGAACAGGACACAATGTCCCAAGGCCTGTGTGAAGGGAAGCTATTTGGCACTAGAATTAATCTAAAGCCACAGTCAGGCCATGATTATCTCTTATAAGTAGATATTACGCTATATGTCTCTAGATCACACTGACCCTTATCAAAAGATATGTGACAACAGACAATGAACAATAGGCAATTCTTATGACGAATGGAAAGAGTTAGAGAAGTTGGCAGGGAAATAAACGGGTAATGACAAGCACTTTGGGGTTACTTTCTATCTCTGCTCATTCACAAGTGAAGTGACCGTTGGGACCTGGCAAGAGCAGATGCACCTGTGTCTCATAGCCGACATTTCCAACTAGAAACTGGACAGGGATGTGAAGAGTGAAGGGTAAAATGAGAATAGAGAGAAAGACTGAGAGAAAGAAAGACATACAAGGATTAAAATGGGCCAGAATTACCTTGATTGGTCAATCTATTATTGTATTCTACAGTTCAGTATATTTCATTTTGTATTAATAATTCATTTATTTACAAGCTACACTGAAGATGGGAGGTTGCAGATGAAGAAAAACAAAATGGTAAAGATAAAGGTAAAGACACCTCTTGAGTTATAGGTTAAAAGTCATACATCTAAAGGAAAGGAAACCCTTCTATCGAAAAGCCAGACAGTGCCCATAGAGGAACACCATATGGCCATAGCTGATAAAAACAGAAATAGCAGGTAAACTATCAAAACTCTTTCAAGATGCATCAAACGCCCCCATAGATGGATGACTACAGCACTGTAACGATGGCTACATACTGGAGTGTTTGGCTGATAGAAAAGCATCAGATGAGTTTAGAATAGACGATGTGGAAAAAGCCAGGTCAGTGTAAACACAACTAGACTGCAGAAAGCACAACTGAACCGTCTGTCTAAAGTTCTTACTTGTCAATGGGCAAAAAAGTTCATACAAAACTTTCTCAACTTTTGACTGCCTTTGAACTAGTATAGGTCAAGGTCACATGAATTGTGAGTTACGTGTATGTGTTTTATCTGCCAATTCTAGAAGCCAACATAGGTTCAACTAAAAAAAAGTCCTGCTACTTACGCTTTTCCAAAAAAGTAACTATACAAAAATGTGCTATTTGATTAATTATTTATTTATTCTATTTTTATCTTGTTCACATAGTAACATTTTTTCCAATGAATCTTGGTTGCAAGATGCATAACTCTGGGATCGCTTTCATCATTCAGAAAAACACAAAAAAAGCTCTAGGCACAAACAGAGAGGGTCAATCTGAATGTGCACAATGTATTTTAAGTCAAACATGCAGGTCATTCAAAATTAATAGTTTGACGCAGCACACACTCTAATGTAGGCAGTTTAAACTAATATTTAACTAAAAAAAAAAAATCTGGCAATGAATAAATGTTGAATTTATCAATTTAGCCCCTTTTTTTTCTCCCAGGAAGTGCTCCATCATGACATTCACTCACATGAGTGTTTCTTTCTGAGCAGCTGTTTGGGGTTATTGATGACCGCATTAGAATTCTGCCTGCAGCACACGCTGTGCAACGGCAAAACTTACCCATATGCAACAGCACTAACCGTTACCCCAGCCCAGTCAACAACCTCTCTTGTTGTAAGCTAAAATTTGAACTGCAAAATAATTCTACAGAGAAAGGAGGAGGAGTTAGCGAGGGTCAGCTGTCACAGTCCCAAAAATGAGGCTTCTTCGTTGTCTGTGTTTAATTACCTTTTTCTTGCTCTCACCTGACATTTTCACTTTGGAGTCTTAGGCTAATTCTCTGCCAAATAAATTCTCTTGTTTGAGGAGCTCCTGACACAGAGCAATTTTATCTGAGGATTTTAATTGCACCTGGTATTTTTTATAATGTTGTGTTGGCATTAAAGAAAGAAAGATGGATAGATAGATAGATTTTCAATATTTGCTTGTATAGTTCTTTTATCCTTGATGTGATCAAACGCTGCAGCGAAAAGTTTATGCTTTTATTTATTTATTTATTTAGTTTTTATGTTGTAGAAGCAAATCATAATCAATAATATATATATATATATATATGTATATATTTGAGACAAATTTTCAGTTTTGTTCAGTAATGGTGCTAGGCAAGGGCCAGCAGGTGCTCCAGCACCCCCAAGAAAAAAACAAAGCACCCCCTTAAAAAAAATGTAATAAAAAAAAGTTCAAAATAGTTCTGAAGAAACATATGTGTGAAAGGCCCATACACATGCCGCAGTGCAATAACTGCAACGCAATGCAATCCATAACTACTGTAATGCAATACAATGGTACATGACTTACAGTCGCACATAATGTCCGCATTTTATTTTAAAAATGAATCTGCACTTTTAGTCCCATGGTACCGTTTAGTCGGTGCATGTGCATATGGTTCTGTTTGTCGAATTATATAATTGCTTTGAATCATGTAAAATCTTGTGAGAAGCATGGTCACAGTACTGCTTACTAACAAAATAAATAAAGGACCAAATGAAGATATAGATAAGAAAAGGAAACTAATTTCAAACATGCCAAATTCCATTGTCTCACTAATATAAGCGTTATAGTTCTGCATATATAATGAACTCAAATAAATGTGGTGTCTATCGTGTTTATGGTGTCATCTGTTTTTTGATGGATTCCCACGTTAGGATGCCATATGGAGAATATAAATTATACAGCTAGCTATTTCTTACAGAAGACAAGGTATATGGGTTGATCATTACATTTTAATTGGCGACAGTAAAACAGCTCGGCAGTGATAATGATAGCAGTGCACTTTTCATTGGACATTTATAGGCCTTGACATAAAACACTGAAATTTGAATATAACTGACACATTCATAATACAAGTTGATGTCTACATTACCCAAATCGCAAGCGATACTATATTCAAGACAGCCGTTTTAACAGTGTAACTGCGTATTTTTGCTTCTCTCTTAATGTTGATACTGATAAAACTGGATAAACAATCCAATTTTGCAAGCAATCATTTAGTGGATGCTTTTATCCAAAGTGACTTCCAGCACACTTGTTATAGGGTCAATCCCCCTGGAGTTAAACGGGGTTAAGTGTCTTTCTCAAATTAAAGGGCATGGATAACAGCTTATGCCTCACTTCTTAAAGGGGACAAATGTGCTAGCTTCTGCATGACGCCACACCATTTTTTTTTTCCTTCGACAAAGATAAATATAAATGTCTTGTGATTCATCATCATTGGGGTGCAAACAATGTGAAAACTGTGCAGACAATGTGAAAACTGTTTATTGCACTAAATAAATTGCAATTGCATTTAAGCTTTATTGCATGTCTTATTACACAGTTATTACACATTTATTATAAAAAGCAAAAACATCTAGGATTCTCTGAGTTAGGAAATCTTTGATAAAAAATAACTTCAAAGTATTTTACCAATATTTTACTTTAAACCCATTTTTATGTTTATTTTAGAAGTACTGAATTAACAATTTCAAACTATTTTGGAGTCGGTTGTGAATGGAGTCTGTGATGTACTTTTCACATGGCACACTATCTGTGTGGTACATGGAGCTCCTGTCTATCAAATTTGTTTCAAATCACTTACTAAAAAGGTTCAGTTTAAGACAGGATGAGGCCTTAGAAGACAGCTTCTTATGACAGCAGACAAGAAGACAGCTTTTTTGTTTGTTTGTTTTGTTTTGTTTTTACATTCTGTCATATTGTGATCATCTTAAACTACAGTATAATACTAGGGATCTCTCAGACATGCAAGGATGTTAAAAGCAAAGCCTGTTTAAAGAAAATTGGTTGCATTTGAAGATTAATAACTAATGTAAAACTAACATACCTTTATACTTATACTATAGTTTATTTACAAATTGCTACTGAAAGACTGCTAGGAAATGGCTCTGACAAAATTAAACCACCTTGAACTTAATTTTAAAACTTTAATATGAACTTTACATTTTTGAGGACACTGAAGTAAGATGTTATTATGGCATTTCCAACAACATGCAAAGGCAGAGAACATCGCTACCAAACAGCAGTTTGAAGGCAGAATTAATTGATCTGAACTACTACAGTCTCTGTGAGATAGCAGCCATCGCTGCCAGCACCATCAAACTGTCACTTCCTTATTGAATATTTATGAGGGCTTCACATGACAAAACGTTTGCCTTGTTGTATTTCCCATTTCAGGATGCTCGGCACTGTGTCACACTCTTTCCGGTTCGTAAGTGTGACATTTTTGAAAGTCAAGGAGCTTGTAGGAAGTGACGGAAAACTTGAGTAAGTCAGCAGTCAAGAGCTGTGTCATTGTAACGCTAAAATTGGCCTTCACACCTCATAAAGTAACTCAATACACTGCTTTGTCTTTCTGAAGAGTAGCAAGGATTGTAAAATCACCCTTTTTTGGAAGAGATACAGTTATTAGGAATGTCCTGGTGAGGGTTGATGGAACTTTTGTTCCAGCACTAATTAAACACACATGAACCAACTAAATGCAATGTTCCAAAATCATACTCTAGAATCAGTACTGTCACATGAAATTGATGTTAATAGTGTTGAAATCCTGCAGCAAAGTGATGGTATAGCAGATCATTATATATTCTTGTGTAAACTCCATATAGATAAACCTGTAAATTCTGCACCTCGTTACAAGTATGCTAGAACTATCACTTCTACCACAAAAGACTGCTTTGTAAGTAATCTTCCTGATTTATCTCAATTCCTTAGCACGCATAATAGCACAGATAAACTTTATGATGCAACAGAAACCATACACTCTTTCTTTTCTAGCACTTTAGAGGAAAACAAACATAACCCATTCAGTACAGTGATTAAATGAACAAAAAATAAAGCATTAACAGGTACCTACTTTCCACGAAACCACAGCAGTAATGACTTTGATAATATTAATTTTGGAAGTAAAATATTGCATAGAGACAAAAAAGAAACTGTGCAGCTGTCATCTATAGTACATTTTTGAATATTTGGCTAATGGGAAAACCAGTATCTCAGACCAGAATTCTAAAAACAGCATCCAATGATGTTACCTGATTTTACAAATAAAAAGCACTGATCAAAAATGCATGCTCCTGTATGAAATAAAATCTCTTTCATTGTCATGGCTGCCATTATTTTGCACACTATAAAGCTGTTCAAGACTGAAGCACTTACACTAGTACCAAAACACATATCCACGGGCATATGCAAACCACCAACAGGACCCACACAGTACTCTAAAAGAGTTCTAATTATATAACAACCCTTGGAATGAGTGTGTTTGAATAATCCCTTTTTGAAATATAATTTATTGGTTTTGGTAGGTTTGAAAGTAGGGTTGAAAGTAGTAGACCAGTCCCTCAGGTTTACTGCATGCAGGTGTCTTCATTGCATTGCTAAAGGCATGTATTGCTGTGTTTTTATTAAGTTGCTTCATTGTAGCAGGTCAGAATTCAAATGTCCAGGGAGTGTCGCTAGTGCTAAACCCCCACACCTGACCATGTTAACAAATGTAAAAGTGCTGTAAAATGTATTTGTTGCTGCAACCGTGCTGTTTTAACCTCTTTCCACGCGGGTCTGTGCTGTTTTGTGAAAGCTGTCTTCACAGGAAGACTGAGTTTCACAGGATTCGTATGAAAATGCTTCACCACACAACGCCATATTGCATTGAGCTACCAATCAAACCTATAGTGCAAGGAACTGTGAAAATAGGCTTTCTTAATGAAAACTCTGAATATTGTATTTTTTGTGGAATCAATTTTGTCAATTTTTACTGGGAAACTGCAGTAATTTGTACATATACTGTAGTTTTTTTTTTTTCATTTTGAGTTTTGCATATATAATGTGCATATATTTTTACCTCATTTGCTCAACAACTGCCACACAATGAACTAAAT
>JAUCMT010000002.1:5240257-5252425 GCA_032357475.1 Enteromius thamalakanensis
TAATGTTCAGTGCTTTGCTACAATCTGTATTGTTAAAAGCGCTATATAAATAAAAGTGACTTGACTTGACTTGACAGCCAATTAGAAGAGTGTGTGGGCATTAAATGTACATACCGAGTGACTGATTACATCTGTTAGGGAATACACAAAATTTTTACATTTTTGTTTAGCGTAAAAAGAAACTTGTTTCTTAAGATGATGAGCTCCTCTTCAAAGATGTTATCTTTTAAGGTACCAAAACACTAATAAACATATTCCTTATAAGTGTTTGTTATCTCACCTAACAGTGTCATGCTGTTACCAAATGAGAAGATGTGATAATTATTTCCACACTTTAGAAAAATCCTGTAAAGTGTCATTATGTTCCCAGTTTCCCATGAGCTCTAGGTTGGGAGAAGAACACCTCAGGGAGTGGGTCATTGCTATTATATAATTGGTAAAAATGTCAAGGAGAGAAATGTTCTTTTCACTGCCAATTATTAGGTCACAACATGACTCGGTTTTTGTGAAAATTAATTTGAATTAAAAAGTGCACAGCTTAATCTGGTAATGATTTGAAGTGTGATTTTTCCACACAAAGATTTTTATTAGTAGTATTATTTTTCATTACCTTAAGTGCCTTAAGTTTTACGTCCTAAATTATAAGATCTTTGCAGAATATTTCCTGGCAATTTAACTTGGTCACTGTCAAATTAGCCCTGAGACTTTAGCTCAAATTGTTTAAATTTTGTACTTGTCATGCATCTGCAGTTATCATTTTCTGATACTTGACAGTATCTGTCAACATCCTCCACACTCTCCTCAAGTTAAAGAGGCCACTGCATCCAGCTCACATGGATGGATATATCCGATGTAATTACATACTATGATGTTTGAGCCTGCATTATTGACAAATAATTATCTTTAAGATGACATAAAAAGTTCAAAATGCAGAATTACAGAACTATTAAAATGTCATTTTAATAAACATTTAAAGTGTTTATTTAATCATTGATTAAAAATGACAAACTACTAATGCCATAATGTTTTTCTGGAATTTCATCATTAATAAGGCTTTTTTCTTCCATCTCCACGAATGTACAACATTCACATTCTTTAACCCTCCCAAAAATAATCTAAATGACTTGACGTGAATGACGTGAAGCATATTTAGTGCTTGTTATTCAATTACTGTCTGCATGAATAGCATTTTTAATGCATCTTTGAGTAAGTGTCACGTCATTGAAGCACGCTGCGTACAGATTCTAATGTAATGCACTCTGAACTGTACACAAAAAAAAAACATTGAAGTGACGGAACTAAAACCACTCCATGATTAATGTTTCCCTCCCATGTGCTTTTCACTAGCAGAACAAAAGCGTTTGACGTTATGAGAAAACGTTTGCTATACTTAGCTAAAGTGGGTATTGGAAAAGATGTGTTTGAGTTGGTGATTTGAGTGAAGGATTTTTATTTGCCATTGTGTTTGAAACATCCTCTTTTGGCTTGTCCCGCTGATGTCTGAGCACTCAACCAGACCTCTTGTGCCAGTGCCCAGGAACCACACAAAGAATGTTTAATATTAGACGAGGATGGGATGATATATAGGGTACTGTTCTCACCGGGACAAACTGTACTCTAAATTCAGCAAAATATTCTGTACAATAAGTCAGACAGAAGATTTAGTTTAATAAGAGGTGATAGAAAAACTGTAGTCAGAAATAAATTGCACTAATCATTGTCAATTTCTCAAACTATGGTATCTGCCATCGTATAGAGGAGCCCATTCATTTAAGTATGTATATTGAGCTGCTTGCAGTGCTGATTCTGAGGGTGTGAGAGATCCATGAGTCAGTTAAACCACAATGGTGACATGTCCCTATTGGTTAATGCACTTATTGGAACACAGCTGGCAGTCATATGAAGATATCTGGAAAAAATTATAATAATAAGTATGCAGAAAAACTGAATGCATCACTGAGTGCCAACAAAAACGTGCTTGTTAGTGCTCATTTTAGATTGAGAAAATGATGCAGTCACGATAGCAATTGGGGGCAATTTTCAGAGAAGTGGTTTGAATGCACCAATTATCAATTGCATTGTGTTTTTATTAGAAACATAAATGTTACCTAAATTAGATTATGAATAGATAGTTTTAGTAGACTTGGACTATATATTTTTTTTAATTAAAAAGGGGTCATGTGATGCTGCTAAAAGAACATTATTTTGAGTATTTGGTGTAATGCAATGTGTTTATGCCATTTAAGGTGCAAAAAACAGACAGTATCATTGTTCACATACTGTAAATTTTTGATTCTCCTCTAAGCCCCATCTTCTGAAACGGGTCGATTTGTACAAAGCTCAAGGGACGTGTGCTCTGATAGGCCAGCTCTTCAGTACACTGTGAATGGCTGGATACCACAGGCATGTGGCATAAATGTTACTCCCCCTTAACATAACATGATGCCGCGTCCTGGCACTATGACACCAAAACAATAAAACACATTACAAATAAGCCATTTGTTGCAACCAGTGGGGACCCAATTACTGGTTATCATGAATTAGTAAAGTCTTTTTATTTGTTGCCTGGCATCGCACATCGTAATCATAACACCATGTCTGTATTTGTGATTGGAGTAATGACAAACAACAAGCACTCCGCTTCACTGCTCAAAACTGGCATATGAATTGTAAGTAGCAGGATCTTTTATTAAGAAAATGTAATTTACAGGTTGCGAGTCAGAAGTGCCAGACTGTCCTTGCAGAGTTAGAATTTCACCCCTACTGTATATAGTCTTTGTACACAGCCAGCCTGGGCTACTCTCCAGAATTTAGGAGTCTGTCCTGTGTAAATGGGCTGAAAACACTCTAATATTTGGGCTGAATTGTTCTGGAACAGTGTTATGAATACAACTTGACCACTGATTTCTAATTATGTTCTCTTTTGGAAGCAAAACCAAAGCAGTTTCACTTTCACAATGACATTCAGCACATGTCGCCAATGGCAACACTACAGTGAGAATAAAAGTTCCGGCTTCTTTCTACATTCCAAATCATATGACCCCTTTAAGAAAATTTGTTTAACATGAAGTCTCTGTTACCCTTAATGGAAGAAACAACCAGGACTCTTTCAAGAGCTGCTAATGGAGAAGGGCTTTAGACAGAGCTGTGGCAAAGAAGCTCATGAACATTCTAGTTAGGCTTCAGAAGATTCAACTTCTAACTGGACAGTGACCCTTAGCTCACAGAAAAAGTGGCTGATAGACAGCTCTGTAAATCTCTCACATCATACCCAAAAATGTATTTATACATAACAATGAACCTATTGTTATTTCTTTCTGTAATTTTATGAAGTTGTGACGGTGTTGTTTTTGCTTTGTCATATGGTGTATGGAGTGTAGGTTGATATTTGAAAAAAGTAATTTAAAGCAGTTTAACACAAGCAACAATAAAAAAAATAACAAAGGTTTACTTTGCCATGCTACTGTACTGTAAACGTATATGCAGGTTTACATTAACAGTGTTATTCTAGGTAACTAAAACCATTCCTTTTTTGTTACATGAGAAAAAAAACAACCTTAAAGTTGCAAAAGAAATATTTAACCTCCAAGTTTAAGTACTAAAAGTTTACTTTACGTTTTGGTACTAAAACAGCTTAAACTAAAAGAGAAAATGTATAAAATTATGTAGATGTCACGATGGAGACGAGGAGGCGAGTGGATTCAAATGCAGACTGTTTATTACCACTGGTGGTGGTTGAGGAGAGACCCCCCTCATGATTGTAAAGCGCTTTGGGGTGTATGACCATACATGATAAAGCGCTATATACTGTAAGTGCGATATTCATTCATTCATTCATTTATTAACAAACACAGAGTCGAAACAGACAGAGTTGACCGGCAAACAGAAACGTCAGAGGCAGAGACACAGAGGCTACAATAAACATACAATTTATCGCGAGCAATTTTGGAAGGGGACACAAATACAGTCAAATTGTGCTTATAAAGTTATGTCAAAACTGTGGAAAACTTTGCTTCTATCATTATTGTAGCATGGAGACTGCGTCGTTATAGTTATTTTCAAAGTTTTTCTCTTTAATGAAAAGGCAGATTTTTTTTCTTCAAAACTATTGCAATGTTTGTAATAGGGCTGGGCGGTATATACCGGTATACACCGCACGATATATTATGCGCATCTCATCAGTAAAGCCGGTTCGCTAAAACTACGTCACCTGTATTTAGAAGGAACGCTAGCTTATACACAGAGCCGTAGATCGCTGACAAGCTGCGTGTTGAATCACCCGCGAAACTCAACGCGCAGCTTGTCAGCGATCTACGGCTCTGTGTACAAGCTAGCGTTCCTTTTAAATACAGGTGACGTAGTTTTAGCGCTAATCAAAGAACCGGCTTTACTGATGAGATGCACATAATATATTGTGCGGTGTATACCGCCCAGCCCTAGTTTGTAATGTTGTTTACAGTCAAGTCACTCTCTCTCTGCCACAATGATCTCGTAGCCTGCACTGAACTAATAACTTCGTTCTCAGAGAAAAGAAATAAAAGCCCACCCACACTGAAAGCTGATTGGCTTTTTTTGCTTAGTAAACCAATCAGGATGCTCTTTGTCTAGCATGCGCTATGAACAAGCACACACACACACACACAGTTCACATGCAAGCACAGTCTCTCTCCCTCCCTCTCCTTCACCCGGTCTTATGCGCGCATTTTAAGATGCACGATGCAGACATTAATGTCTTGCGTGCACACACTTGCCCGCTTGGTGTAGATTCTGGGATATTTTATACCATTTGCGGGCATCAGGGAGCCACTACCTACATATAAGGGAGACTCCTGAATCTTCCAGGAGACTTGGGATTTCTGCCGTTAATGTTAACATTATGCCAAGTCGCCACAAATAAAATAATGCATTGGAAACGGCTTTGGTGTCTTAGTTGCAGTGCACTATGCAACAAGCTTTTGTAAACAAGCTAACTTATAGCTTAAATATATAAGTAACATTTTAATCACTAACATAACAGATTAATGGAAAAAGACATCTGTAAACAGCATTTTTGCCACGACTAATTTATTAACAAATTAGCTTTAACTACATTAAAAAGAATCACTTTATTTAAAGTGAATAAAATCCACTACTTACTGGAGTTCAACAACTAATAATGAACAGAGCCGCAGCCACACACCTGACTTTTATGTGTGTAGCGTTGGATGAGATTACCTGGTTTAGTAGCAGTGGGACAAACCACTGTGAGGAAGGGGCATTTCCCCCCCCCCGGAATTTACGCCCATGAGCGTGGGTCAGGCTTACGGCAAACAGTGTCCATGGGGGCAAAGCAAGAGCAAGAGTCCGGGGAAAAAGCGAGGTCGGCAACAATAAATCCAATACCAGGCAACACAGGGAAGCAAAGAACGCTAACAGGGGAAGACTCCAAACAATGATCTGTGAATTAACAGAGACATACGGGGCTTTTATACACATGAAAGTCAGATTAGGGGGTGGAGGAATGCGTGAGTTGACAACAAGGTGGGTGGAGACACGAGTTCATAATAAGAGTCCAGGGATAGCAACAGAGACAAACACGTAATGGAAACATGGAGCTGGAGTGCCATCCAGTGGCTTTCGCTGACACCTCCAGCTGAACTGTTACAGTAGACATATAAAAAAAACACAAGCCAATTTATAAAATATTACTTTAAATTTAAAAGAAAAACCTAAAAATAGAGAGTTGTTATAGTACTTAAAACAATAGTACCTTAATGACAACAGAAAATGTGTCTGTGAAAATGATGTTTTCATCATCAGCTTATTTATGGTTTGTCACAGGTGACAGGCTTCACAAAAACAATACTTGCTAATGCCTACTTTAAGCCTCTAGGGATTAAAAAGTAAAAAAATATTTAAACAAATACTACATCATCTTGGCACACCAATGAAGTGATTTACAACATCGTTTTTATGACTATTTAAAGTGAAAATTATAACGGCACCCACCTTTTGTTAAGTATAGCAAAACAGTTTGTTCTGCAGTAATGAGAACCATAGAGACACATGACTGACAGATCTAACACCTCAATGTCTGTTACATCTGCCTACCTTGTATCATCCTGTGTATAAATGTGGAATAAATTAGAATTTATGTGTGCAAAACTTACTAGAACTGCCTTTTTATACAAATCGATACAACTCAATTATTGATCCAAAACAAAAGTAATCCTCTAATCCCTATTCAAGAGAATTTTCTTTTAATTGGCCACAATATTGTGAGATTTTCTGGATAAAAAGACTGGTAAAAGAAAAGGGTGTGGTATTTGTTTTGAAGTGGTTATCAGGTAACCAACAAGGGTTGAACAATATTTAACAATAAACTTACTAAACGATAGTCCAACAGAATAGTAGATAGACATAATAAACATGACCACGCATTATGATCTGTGAATGAGATGAGTCACAGTACATCCAACTCACCTAAAAGCTACATAAAATTTAAATTGAGCCGTATGAGCTCTCAAGGGATCAATTTGACGTGGAAATGAAATTGTTCATACAGTGCCTTTTGTGTAATAAGATTATGCTATAAATATTATGCTATAAATGGAAAAGGAATGTGTGCAAAACAATGCAAACAAATTGCTCTGTTTTGATAGAAAGGAATATCATTCACACCTAGTTGTAATAACTCATTCCCAAATAGCTCCCAAAGGAAATATAATTATATTGTTGAACCACAGAAATATTTTTTAATAAGCATTTTTTTGTTCATGCCTTCAAAAGTCAACATTTTATCTCATGTCAGTTATATTTGATTACAGCCTATTGAGAATAAAAGGTTTGCAAATGTGTATTCCACATCTTCCCCTTGATGCTTAGCAGTCTAAACAGTGTTTATAAGAAGAAAAAACTATTCATTACCTGCAAAGAGAAACAAATTTAATTTGATGAGGTATAAATTACCTAACAGATGTACTATGTGGCGACTAAATATTAAATTTTTCTATAGCAACTGTAACTTCACAATTTTTTTTTTTTTTTTTTAAATAATA
Organism: Enteromius thamalakanensis; assembly: GCA_032357475.1. Taxonomy (NCBI): domain Eukaryota; kingdom Metazoa; phylum Chordata; class Actinopteri; order Cypriniformes; family Cyprinidae; genus Enteromius; species Enteromius thamalakanensis. The sequence goes on from JAUCMT010000002.1 coordinate 5,247,295, forward strand.
TATTTTTTTATATAATTTTTTAGGGATGCACCGTGATCTACGGCTCTGTTCATAAGGTTGTGCTGCATTTAAAAACAGCTGACGGAGATTTAGCGCTAATCAAAGAATCGGCTTTACTGATGAGATGCGCATAATATATCGTTCGATATATATCGCCCATCCCTAGAAGGATGTAACATATACTTAGTATATTTAGTTACAGTTACAGCCTTATAAAAGTAACTAATTACCAGGGAAAGTAACTATTGCATTCAAATGGCAAACTTGGATGCTCCCAATATTAAATGTTGAAGTAATGAAACTAACTGGTGGTGGTGTTTGTTTATCATTTAATGTTTCTATAAAAAGCGGGGCAAAGAATTATAAGATAACAAAACTACTACGAATTCTTCAACTAATAACAATATAAAACATGCTAAGTATAAATGAGCTGCAGAGTTCATGAATATTAATCACATAGTACAGTATGCGTTTGTTCGAATTGATTTGCTGAAATAAAAAAAGGGACAATAATAGGTAAGTGCCAGCCAATAAGAATATATGAATTTATGATTTATAAAAAAAAAAATGTAAACACTATTTTTGACTACCACTCTTCACACCTATAAAATGTGTGTGATTGCACATTGTTTAATGATAATATCTTTGTCTAAACATAAAGTAATCTCGACAAACTATATATCATTTGAAAGGTTTTGGACTCTAGTCTACATATCTGGTGACTGTTTTTTTTTTTTTAAATTGCAGAGCAATAGATAAATAGCGATAGAATCTCCATTTGTGATATGGTGTAATGACTCGCGGAAGTCAGTTGGATCCATTTGCAGCGTGTTTAATAATCAGAGTCGGCCAGGCAATGGTCAATACACAGGCAGACGGGAATACAATGGAGCAGGCAAGAAATGTAGTTAATAACAGGCAAAAGATCAGGGCAGACGGCTAAGAATCAATACACAGAATAACAATCCAAAATCAAACACGGATAATCAAAACAGGAAATAAACGCTCAGAGATGATGCCTTGTCAAATCAAAACTTCGCGTCTGACTCAGTCAAAAGGCAGCGCTTAAATAGCGCTCGGAATGTCTAACACCTGGGCCGGAATCAGCCAAGGTACGAGGGATAAAAGTGTCCGGGTGGAAACGCTAATACTCAGGCGAGAGTTCCCGCTGCTGCTGTCCGGAGTGAGCCACGGAGGCTCGACTCGTGAAATATGGCGCCAAACATACTTTTATTCTATATGTGCATATGTTTTTATGTGTTTTAGCGATTCAAGAGATTTGAAATTCAAATTAAATATTCAAGTTACTTCTGAAAATATTTTGGAATAGGATGTCTACTTTATAAATATTTTGAAAAAATTTATGGAAAAATATGGTTCATGGCACTCAAACAATAAGTGAATGTTTTGCAAATAGCATAATTTCGAGAGGATCGATGGACGAGTCAACCACACACGGCTGGCAGCCCATCATCTAATCAGTCCCTATTATTTCGTACCCAATCCAATCCATTTCCCCTCGCTATAAATATCCCTGCTCTTCTATAGCTCTTTTATAGCAAATTTTAGCAGAAAAATCATTTTATGTCTATGCTTAAAACTGACTTTCAGTTGAAAGGCTGAACAGTTTGATCTTCACTAATTTAAAATTTAAAAGTTGTTAAACTCATCAAGACACTAACAGAAGAACACACTTCAGGACAAGAGTTGAAGAGCTCTGACATACAACAAAAAAATCGTTGTTATTTTCTGTGTATTGTAGTTGCTTTCGATTGGATCCAATTGGATCTTTTTACTTTTTTGCTTCATAGGATAGAAAAAAACTAAAATAACCAAAATATTTGGTGTCTTTGGTTCTGTAGTGTGGCCTTAAGAACATAAAAATAATATATAAAACAATTTGTGATCAAAAAGTGATCAAATATTTAATTGACACAGTTATTCCCAAATAAATTGTTAAAAAAATCATACAATGTGATGTACACGTACAGTGAGGTTAATAAGTATTTAAACACCCTGTGACTTTCCAAGTTGTATTAAACTTCTCTTATTAAATTTGTTGCTGTTATTAATAATATACTTAGGCCAACTGTCAAATATGACACTTACAATGTAATGTAATTTACCAAATATAGCCTAGAAAAGAGAGAAAGAGTTCACTCCTCACTTGCCTTCCCCACATTCATTTTTAATTGACCCTCTGTTACTGTTGCTTTGTCTGATAAGTCATGCAACTCTCACTCTACACTTCATTTTCTCTCTAGTGCTGCCAATCAATTTAAAAAAAAAAAAAAAAGAATTAATCACACTTTTTTTTTTAATTGTTATTTTTATATAATCTCATATTCAGTCTTTAAATTCATGTAAAAACAACCTTATGTGTATGCGTGCCATTAAGTAGTCGTTTGAAAACACTATGCTGTGTTTTCACAGGAACATCCCGGCTGAAGAAAATGAGGAAAGTACATTGCTCCCTTTGACAAGTGCAATGACTACAAAATGACATGGACATCCACTAACAAGAGTATGAGGATGATCACTTTGATTTAGGAAATGCCCTTGAACAGTTTGATACATGGTATGGGTATCGTTACACCTCTTATATATATATTATAAACTTATATATATCTTATCTTTACTTTATATTTTACTGTTATTTTTTTATTGGGGCTTCAATAACATTATTTGATGAAAAAGTTGTTATTTCCTCATGACAGGCATTAAGCAACCAATTTTTTTTTTGTTTGTCTTTGCTTCAAATCAAAGTTTGTTGTGACTCATCTCAAAGATAGATGCTCTGCTTTATGACTAGAACTCTTTATTGAAATCTTTTAATGTCTTGGAGGAAGATGAATGGGAAAAATCATTCCGGAACCAAGGCTTGTTAAAATGTGGGCGGTCACTCTTGCACTCTATTGAAGAGAGGATAACGTTATGCTGCTGCTGGTACGAATAGCTTTTTGTGTTTTATATTTAGGTGTTAATCTAAGAATGGTCTTTTACACCATTTGCGATGCACATGTTTCTTGAGAGTGGATGAGTTAATTTTTAGAAACGCAGGGCTGAATTCTTCCTGCGCGCTGTCTTATACAGCCTCACAGTAAAAAAAAAAAAAAAAAAAAGCAACCAAGCAACTTCCTCTCAGATTTACTGCCACCATCACTGGATCAACCTTACACGCCTCTCGCCTCCACCATGAGCGTATGTTTTTGCAATCTCGGGATTGTGTGGATGGAAAATGCATTGAGACTTTAACCTTTCAAGACCGTGTTAGTGGATTGATAACAGCTTCATTTCTCACTACAGTTGTTTGTAAATGGCTTTGTACAAGCCTTTTTATCCCAAGACTCTTGCCACATTCGCACTAGATTTGATCCCGGTTCTATATTTAAACCCTTATCATTTGAAACTTGAGGTAGATGGCTGCTTTGTTTAATTGGCTCCACATTCAGAATAAGAAAAAACGGCTTGATTTATAGTCAATTGGTGAGTGCTCTGAGGGAGGAAAGGCCCTTGGAAAAATATAGCTCAGTAATAAAATATCACCTCTACAGGGCAATATTCTGTGAGAGAGATTAGTAGGAGTTTTATAAAGAGGTCAGTGCTGACGTGAACTGCACGTGCATTAGGTGTTGAATCCGTTCATGAGGGGAGCTAAAATCTGTGGCTTTTCTCCAATCAGTGGAGTTCTCCTAGAAATTTGCAGGATAAGAATTAGACAGCATGCATGTCACATCGCTCCCTTTCATTGAATTGAGTTGGATTCTGCTGTCATGCTGTAATGATGAATAATCTTGTCATAGTTGTGTGGTTATTGAATAAATCACACGAGTCTGTAGAGATCTAATTGTAGCTCCAGGTTTCTTTGTTGGCAGATTTTTTTTTCTGAACTTTTCAAAAGTTTCTAACAAGCATTTATTTTTAAACATTTAGCTTCTATGTGTGTTCATAAATTTTTGATAACATGTCACCGTGACATCATATCATTGTGCTGTGCATATACAGTATATGGCCACTGGTTAATGTTATGTTGAAAAATAAAAGTATTTTCAATGTTACACTTACAGTAAAAGGCTTGTCTTCATGATTATTTTAACTTCTTCAGTCTCAAAATGGAAAACAATAGGATATAAAATAGGATGCAATAGGTTATTTTTAGTTTATTTTTTAAAAAGTGCATATAAATAGAACAGCAAATAAAAAAAAAATGATACACATGATACGCCTCTACCATAAAACCATTATCCTACCCATCATGTAGCATAAAACTTTTTGTGTATCTTTACCGTGAGATTTAATTTTTATTTGCCGTACTATTTATATGTACATTGATGAGATCAGGTAGGTTTAAAATACTGTTTAAAATGTTGAGGTCGGTAAGATTATAATTATTTTTTTTATGTTTTTACGTCTCACCAGCTGCATTTATTTTAATGCAATAAAATCAGGAATATACTGTAGTAAGATATTCATTTAATTTAAAATAATTGTTTTCTATTTGAATATGTTTTAAAATGTAATTATTTCCAGTGATGCTAAGCTGAATTTTCAACATAGTTACTCCAGATTTCAGTCTCACATGATCCTTCAGAAATAATTCAGAAATATGCTGATTTGCGTTTAATGAAACATTTATTATTATTATTATTATTATTATTACTATCAATGTTTAAAGAGTCATGGTGCTTAATATTTTTAGAAAGCTTTTTTTGATAAATAGAAAGAGTGCTTTGATTAAAAAAAAACAAAGTGAGAATTACGAGATATAAAGTGAGAATTGTGAGACAAACCCTGCAAATTATAAGTAAAAAAGTCAGAATTGCTTGATTAAAAACTCACAAAAAAAGACATACTGTATGTTCTCAGAATTGTGACTTTATATCTTGCAGGTCTGACTTTATATCTCATAATTGTGACTTTGTATCTTGCAATTCTGATTTTTTATCTTTTAAATGTCACTTTGTATCTCACAACCGTGATTTTATAACTCACAATTCTGTCTTTATATCTCATAAATGTGACTTTGTATCTCGCAATTGTGATTTTATTAGGGCCGGGACGCGATTAAAAAAATTAATCTAATTAATCGAAATTAATCGCATTTTAATCGCATATAAATATTTGACCTGAG
>JAUCMT010000002.1:5258761-5277568 GCA_032357475.1 Enteromius thamalakanensis
GTTTCAGAGAAGGTTTTAAGATTCCCTTTGGAATGTTGCTCTTATGCATCTCCGTCTGTTCACTATGAGGTCCCACAACTGACTGTTCATTATCTCCTAATGAACTTCTGTACACTAATTCAACAGTGTCATTGTTCCACGGATCTGTGAACTGTGTGTACTGCTTTTTATATGCAGTATATCTTTGTCTACAGCACTACTCTTATACAAGTAATAATGGCTCAAGGCCACTCTGTGTACAGCTGTCTTGTCAGCGAGGACATTCTGTTAGTGCAATATTGAAAATCACGGTGGATTTTCATGAACAGGGCACCCAATGCCACTTTTGGAAAAAGCAGAGGGCGGAATGTTCTCTGCAAGGACATCTTTTCTGTCTAGAGACATAAGTTCTGTCTGCTTTTATATTTAGGATGAGTTTCAGTGTAAATCACCTATACAGTAGTCTGTTTGACAGACTCAAGGAAAAAAAAAACTAAAGGAAAAGATAACAATTGGTCTTCAAGGCCTGTATATGTTTGAAAATATTGTTCCCATTTCTATACATTTATTCTAATAATGCTGAGAAGGATGTCAATCTGCCAAATAAAATGTTATTTTGTTATAGTGAATGGTTTAGGCATCAAAAGTGTAAAAAAAAAATAATAATAATTAATTGATTTCACTGAAAATCCAACCACAAAAGGAATAATAAGAATAAAGAAACAAGAAATATTTTATTTTTTATATACTTTATATATACTTTTTATATACTTTATAATTTATTGATCAAATTATTAAATTGAAAAAACTTCTATGAAGTGAATGGTGAATTTCTTTCCCAGTGCTCACCTAAAAACATCAATTCTGACAACAGCAACAAATGCACAAACCCATCCATTTAATGTAATTGCGAAAGTGACAAAAATACACTCACAAAATACACAAAGCTACACACTTTTTCTTTTGCACAAGCTTTTTCCACTAATGATCAGGCTGTTGGATCCCACAGACAGTGTTTATATACTCTGAGCAAAAAGAAAATATTGTAGCATTATTATATTTTTAAAGAAGACATGGATGCCCATAGGTTTTGAGACAGAAATTCAACCTTGAAAAGTTTAACGAGCATCTAAAACTGACATTATATTGATGTATTGATGTATATCAAATGAGATTTTTAATTTAAAATAAAGTTTTGAGGAAAGAAGTTTAGCTTGAAAGTCAAAAATACTGACAGACCAGTGTTGGTCTGTGGAGAATGGAGTGATATAAATTAAAAAAGGAAGATAAAGAATGGCACAGAAATTAGTATTTGTATTGTACAGCTCGGGCTTATGTGTTAAAGCCCCTAGAATAGAATGAAGTGTTTGATTTGGTTAGAATGAGATTTTTTTTTGAAGATACATGTGTATGTGTGTGTGCCTGGTATGATTGTTTGGGGGAGGGAATGGCACTTACAGAAGACGGAGACTATTGTTGTGAACATTTATGTTAAGGTTGGTTTTTAAATTTTGGGATCATTGTAGATTCCCCCTCTCTTCCTCCTGCAGAAGTGTTGTTTGATTGCATACATAGAGCTTCAGTCATGCCGATTATACCTGCAGGAGATGGTAATTAAAGAAGATTAAATTAAATACTGCTTTACTTATTACTAACTTTTGATTTAAGGTGAGTTTTGTTTTTTCACTTTTATAGATGCAGAGACTCCAGGTTCTTATCCTCCTCAGGGGGCCTCAGAAAAAAAAATAATAATTCATTTAGTGAAATTAATTATAGTACTCCTTGTAAAACACATTTAAAAAAATTGAATCATGCATCAGTTATACTCTGTAATAAGATTTTGAGTGCAAGTTAAAAGTTGCAAAACTTTCTTGTAACTTGACACAGTGTCTTAAAGCAGCACTTATAGGACATAGCACACACAAAAAAAAGCATATTAATAAAAAAAGAGTATTTTTAAATCACAATACAGACTTTTGCAAAACAAATAAAAAATTTAAATAAATATACAGTATCTATAACGATGAAGTTCTGTCAACCACAGCTGTCGTTTTTTTTTTAACCATTAAATGTATTTATTTATTTATTTAAAGTGTTTTTTATTTCTGCGAATGTGACTTTGGGGACTTTATAACTTGAAGTTTTGCATTGGCTTTTTAAAAACAACTAGAACAGACCTGTTGGAGAAACCCAGGTTGTGCCATTTGGCACAAGAGTGGGAGGACAGGAATATACAGTAATCTCAATTTTCCCTGTTAGCTCAGGTACTTACTCCCACCTCAATATACTAAAATAATCTACAGTTCTGTTTGTATTTATATATTATGGAAGTCCATTTCTGCCACAGAATAAAACATTTTAAAAGGTTATTGCAACTTTTCATCTCACAATTCTAACCTTTATTTTCTCAGAATTGCTTGATACAAACTCGCAATTCTCACTTTTTTTTCACAAATGTAAGATACAAAGTCAGACTTTTTCTCAAGTCTCCCAGTTGTTAGTTATAAAGACCAATTTTGGGTGGAAAAAAAAGACTAAGTTTTTCAATTCTGACTTTTCATCTTGCAATTCTGACTTTATATCTCGCAGCTCTGACTTTATATCTCCTAATTGCAAGAAAATAGAAAGAAAGAAAGAATTGTGAGTTTGTATCACGTAATTCTGAGAAAAAAAGTTGTGAAAAAAAGTTATGAGATAAGATTTTTTTAGAATGTATTGAGCTTTATAAGAAAGGTTGTTCTAGGGCATCTCAGTAAAAATGGAAACTTTATTTGTAAGACTCTTTACTTTGAGGACATTTAGATATTTTTATTGGTAAACAAGCCAAAAGCAATATATTATTCTTTAGTGACAGTATTCTGCACAATAAAAATGCAAGATCTTAAACTGCCTTTTACTGAATGCAAATCATGTTACCTTTGCTTAAAGTTTTGAATGACATGCTGCTCAAACTGGTTAATGCTTCAAAGTGCACGAATGCGTTGAATTATTCAGAAGGAAATGGCACAAACAAGCATGCGGTCTCAGGTTAATGGTAATTGAATTTGATGATGAGGTGTCCCTTTAGAAAAATTGTTTTTGACTGTTTGTCTCTTACTCCCAGGCCATAATTAAACATGCTAAAAAGGACAGGAGAACTGAGACTGTGTGAAACAGAGCGTGTCTCTGCACTACCTAGTGATAGCTAATGTGACACATTGCATTGTGAGTCAGAGTTGTGAGTCAACTCACACAGGTCCAACCAACTCTAATTATCTAAGACAAAAGCTTTCACAGCTTTTTCACAGAGACGACTTATTATTTTTGGGTCTTGCATGAAATATACTGTGTACAGTATTTGCGATATATTGCTTTAATAGCCATTTTACTCCTGTATTGTTTTGACATTGAAGTTTGTATACATAAAGACAAAAGCCTCTGAAATTTAATTCAAATGTTTTCTGTGTCATACACTTGAAATATTTTCTTTAGACCTATATTTTTTAAGGGCTGTGAAATATTCTTTTCATTTTGACACACAACCCGATCGTCTATGCATTCTGGTGGTGAAGTGACTTCATTGTTAATTGATCCCTAGGAGAGCAGTGCTGTAATTTAATTTTCTTGTAATAAAGAAAATCTTAAATTTAGCTCTTGGGGTATTTGCTTGTAACCATTTAGGCCTTCTTTTCTTATTAATTATCACTGGCAAGAAATTAATCCCACTGTGGTCCCATTGAGATGATAAAACAATCTTTTCTTTGGTAAAAAACAAATAGAAGCATTCATTAGAGTTGAAGACATCTCCATCGGAAACCTCAGAGCACATCCGCTCACAGCATGTGCTTACTGATGAAAGCAAGCAATTCCGTCGCCTCCAAGTGAAGCCATATTGGAATTCCATATTTCTAAGTGCTGAGGTGATTTAGCATGCTTTTTTATTGGTGGACTGTTTATCTTTACAATATTATTCAATTGGGGCATTTCTTCCTAGGAGGCTAAAGGAAAAATGTCAAAATTATTATTCTTTTTTTTTTGTTCGCTAGTTTTTCTAAAAGTACACTTTCTAACAGTGACAGCAGTGTTTTAAGCAGCAGCAGAAAGCATTGTCTCTCTGAGCCCATTGAGTTTAATGTGTCTTGAGTTTGGTGGGGGGTAATGGAGAATTAATGGAGAAAAGCTATGCGCGACGAGGCAGTCCATCCATTGCATTATGAGTGACCTAGTACTCTGTCCATGTGATCAATCCCACCTCTTTTGTACATGTTGTACATGCTGTACATGTTCCAAATTCTAAAATTACTTATTTAAAAAAGGAATTGTGAGGACTTTTGGGTGTACAGTCAGCTGGTGTGAATGTATTAGGGCTGTCTCTTAATAGTTTATTAATCATTGCCTTTTTCACACTAGCCTTAAAGGAAAGGAAAGGACAGGACGTGAACCCATCCACGTGCACACACACACAGCAGTGAGAAGTGGTTATCTACTCCTTCCACCTACAATCCCTGCCTGACCTAGGACTCGAACCCACGAACTTCAAGTTACAGGTCTGATTCTCTATCCATATAGTGTCATTTAGGAAAGCTTTTGGAATTCAAAAATATCTTCCAAAGGGGAACGAAAGTCTTATGAGAGCGACATCAGGGTGAGTGTAATTAATGACAGATTTATCTCAAATTAAATTTATTAAGAAGTTATAATGTCTGTCCTTTTCATTTCCACAGCCATCTTAGGGAAATTCCGCCATTCTAGAGAAGTAAATATTAAAAAGCAGGTCATATGGGTTTTCGTAAACAGTCTGCCAAGTTGTTAATCAAAAAAAAGAGTGTGATAAAGAAAGATAATGTCTCTCAAAAGAAAGAGTCGACTCATTACCGCCTTGAGTCAATACATTTTCGAATCTTCTGCCTGTTACTGGTATACGCCACTAGGTAACATATTTGCATAATTCCCGCCTGTCCAAGAAATACGAACACATACACACTTTTGCTAGTCAGTGTATGCATTTCGATAAGATGCTGTGTTCTAAACTGTAAAACCAAGTGTGTTTTGTTTTTGATGTGAAGAATCAGTGGTTATAGTTCGTTATACATGAATTTATTCCCTGCGTTTTCATTTATTCCCTGCATTTTCGTTTCCCTGAGTTTTCATTTTAGGATCAACTCTCCCTTTAATGTTTATTATGAGCGGTTCTTTTGTCTGTTTATTTTCAAAGTGTTTATTCTCTTTTGATTTGCCTAATTTTCAGTGCCAGCCTTTTTGACTGCATTAAATTTACAGCTCATTGCATTGTTGCTCTTTAAATACAAGACATGCTGTTTTCATGACAGAAATGTAAAATGATTACCTGTCCAAGTGCTTTTACATTTCAAATTCTCACGTCCACACACACACAAACACAACAGCTTGCATCCATAATTATTAGATCTTGTGGTTTCTCAATAATCTAATATTGATGTAGATGTAGAGAGGCCAATAGGAAGGAAACAAAGCATGTTGCTGCAAGCAGAGCGTTTGTTTTAGTGGCACAAGCTGGTGTTGTTTCTTTAACATCTTTGTCCCTATGTGAACTGGATATGATCCAGTAACTTTAATAGCATCTTGCTGGGCTTATTCACACAGAGAGTGAATATTGGCTGTAAACAAGACAATAGATTCCCAAAAACTGAAGTACAAAATTTAGTACGAAGACAAAACAATTCTTTTATTTTTTGGCTTTTGTAATGCTTTATTGTCTTATTGAATGTTGGGATCATTGGCATACTGTACAGTATGTGCAAACTGTATGAACCCTGGTCCCAACAGCCTGTATAATATTCAACAGTAACATTCATTTTGATATAATGTAGTTTAGAGTTTAAACACACTCAAAGGGTGTTTATAAAAATGGTCTCATAAAAATATGTACCTCTGTGCATCGTTTGCTAAAAGTTAATTCTCTATCATATATGGAAATAGTCTAAGGTTACGTAGGTAACCCACATTCCCTGAATATTGACGTTCATTAATTACAGCCAGGTGCACTTTTTTACAGCGTGAGTGTAAGAGGAAATGGCTTGAATACACTTTCAGATTTTCGCTGAGGAGCCGTGTCGGTGTAAGCGCGGGACGTGGCAAGAGGATTTAACGTCTCCGTTCCCTCCTTCAGGGAACGTGGGTTACCTACGTTACCTTAGACGTTCCCCATCAGTTGAGTCACTCCGACGTTACAAATTGGAACAGACCTGTGGAAAACGCCACGACCCTGTGGCTGTGTTACGCAGAGACCCCATTGCCGACAGGCAAGCGCATCAGCAGGACAGTCTGCATGTTACCTTCTCAATGCCCTGGGGGCTAAATAGGGACCCACAGGGATGCCAGATGTACTGAAGCATGGGTTGAGGGCGGAGACATAAAGTATAAACACAGTTTTTTCATGTGAATTAAAGGAATACACTATATGGATATAAGTAAAGGGATACACAGCCTTCTGGTTGACTGTGGAACATAAGAAAACTTTCTGAGCCACAACCTACTGAGCGAAGAAGACCCAGTAGGAACACAGCAGGAACTACTCCGCTCCGCGTGTCTGATTTAAGACACGAGAGGACACAGCCTCTTCACGGAGGTCGTAGAACCTGGCGAAAGTGTTAGGTGTCGCCCAGCCCGCAGCTCTACAGATATCTGCTAGAAAGACACCGTGAGCCAAAGCATAGGTGGAAGCAACACTCCTTGTGGAGTGGGCTCTCAGACCTAATGGACACGTACACGTCCTTCAGGTCAATGGCTGCGAATCAATCCTGGCACCAAATGCATGTTAGTATGCGCATCTTGAACGGCAGCCTGAGAAGGGACCGGTTCAGAGCTCGAAGGTTCAGGATGGGTCTCAGCCCACCGCTCTTTTTGGGCACGAAGTAGGGACTGTAAAACCCTGACCTCATCTCGACTGGAGGGACAGGCTCGATTGCATCCTTCGCCAATAGGACTGCAACCTCCACCCACAGGACAGCAGTCCTGTGTCCGAAAGGACAGCGGTGTAGAGGATGACTCTGTACCTGGGCGGGTGCCTGGCGAACTGAATCCCATAGCCGAGGCGTACCATCCATTTCAACCACTGCGAAGGGTTGGGAAGCTGTAACCAGGCCTCCAACCGGGTCGCCAGGGGTATCAAGGGTACGGTAACAGCCATGCCCGTGGTGGAGCAGCCTGGTGGGGGACCAGGGAGGGAACTGGCCCCAGAAGGATGAACGTCCCGAGGGTGAGTTCGGCTGCTCTGGGCAGCCCCTACGTGCTCCACTGGTTCCCGCGCTGGTGATCCAGGCCTCCTGGTCCGCATCTGGGGAGAAAACAGTAATTGGGTTAGATGGGAACCTTGAAGCACTGGGCCCAGAGGGATAGAAATTTGCCCCACAGGTACCATTTCCAGTCCTCTTCCCGGAGTGGGGGCGCAGATGGTGTCGTCCTCCGAAAAGCAATCTCCCTCACCTCCGGGCTGCCCGTCTCAGGGGCGCTTTTTCTTGCGTGTGTTTTTGGACTAGCCCTGAGGAGAAGGCAGGGTCTTTCACCGGCGGCCAGCTCGACGTTGTGGAGTCAGGCTAGCATCGTGCGCTTCGGCCAGGGACGGAGCAGAAGGTCTGGATGCTGCAGGGGACGCCCTCGTCGACAAGCAGACTGCTCTCGGAGCAGGAGCTGTAAACTCCCTTCGATGTAGGATGTGACTGATCGCCTCAGTCTGCTGCTGGATTGCCGAGTACATCTGGGCAAAGTCCTCAACAGTATCGCCAAAAAGGCCGACCTGGGAGATGGGAGCATCAAAAAAGCAAACTTTGTCTACGTCAGCCATCTGTGCCAGATTCAACCAAAGATGGCACTCCTGAACCACTACCGTGGACAACACCTGGCCAAGACCACGTGCGGTAACCTTCGTCGCCCGCCAAGCGAAGTCGGTCACCGCACAGAGTTCCTGCATCACTCCTTGGTCAGATCCACCCTCGTACAGATGTTTGAGCGCTTTAGCCTGGTGCACTTGCAGTGTGGCCATAGCGTGCAAGGAGGCAGCCTGTCCAGCGGCATAGTAAGCCTGGCCCGTAAGAGCGGACGAGGTCTTACATGCCTTGGATTGGGAGCCGTGGCAGCCCAGATATGCACCGCCACAGCTTGCTGGCATCGTCACGTACCCCCTGGCTGAACCTCCATTGAGGGTGAAGAGGGAAGAGGAGTTGGGGGCCAGGCGTGACAAGTACGGGGCTCGCCACGATCTGGTCAGCTCCTCATGCACCTCTGGGAAGAAAGGCACTGGGGGGACCACTACGGGGTCGCGGGCCGAGTAGCCAGAAACCAATTGCCCCATCCATCTGATGCTGCAGAGGACATCTCAATCCCTTCGGGTGCACCAAAAAAAACGCTGGGCCCTGTGGCATTTGGAGGAGAAGTCTGCTTGGGAAGCACCACGGCGGGACTACAGGGTGCAGCAGAAGTTAGAACTTAGCTCTTTTGTGGCCCGGTTTGCCCAGGGAGGACCTCTCACTCGCTGGTCTGCAAAGACTGGTGTCTCAGCAGCCTTTAAAAAAGCTCCAGCCCATGGGAAATGCCAAACAGCTGCCCAGTCACTCTCGCTGCTGGTGAAGAGAGAGCGTGAACTTGCAGGAACTCTTGCGGCTCTTCACCGGTATCTCAGCTTAACAGAATCTAACAGAATCAACTGCATCAGACGAGGCTCCAAAGTGTAAAGCTGCAAGTTCATTCCAGCCATGTCCTCTTATACTCACACTATGATAAGGTGCACCTGGCTGTAATTAATGCACGCCAATATTCATTGGCCTTTTCTCATTGATTCGAAGGCGATTGGTCTCTCTCTCATGCGAGTTCCCATATGTAACGTCGGAGTGACTTGACTGAAGGGAAACTGCCCTACACCAAATTCAACCGTAAACCTACCCGATAATGTTAACGAATGCAAAACTGCTATAAAAAGGCATTTGAGAATGCAACTGTGCCATTTCAACTTCATTTTACATAGATTTTATCTGTTTGTTTTTGTCAAGCTGTAGATACACGGATTGGAACCAGAGCTCTCCAAGACAAATGCATTGCCGTATCACATGAGCTACCAAATAAACTTACCATCTATGAAAAATGTGTTGAAGTCATAACATTTGTATAGGCTACTTTTAGTAATGGTGCGAATATTACGCTTTATTAATTGAATTTTTTTTAGAAATTTTTGTTAAAAGGAAAAAAAAGTTTCAGACTTTTACTGCATCTAGTGTTAATTTCTTTTGGAAACAGCAATGATATGTACTTATTGGTACGTATTTTGTGTCTTGCTAAAAAGTGTGCCCAAGTACATTTACCATGCCATGAGACCAGGTAGCAAAAATCATTTCAAAAGAGAAAAAAAAGCCTGACTTTTTGTGACGATTCAGTTTACACCAATTTTAGAGTTTCTAGGGGAGAAAAGAGCAGATGCTATCAAATGTAAAGTTAACTACTCTCAATACTTACCTGAATGCTGAAGTGTGGACCATTGCAGCAATAACAAAAGCAAAGCGATTTGATGTGAGGCTGTTAAATTACTGCAATGCATGGCTGTGGAAAAGACAGACCTTAATTAAAAACATGGTAATTCCCAAAATTAAGCAACAGCACTCTCACATATGATCCTGTTGTGCTACTAATGCCAAGGTCATGGTTTCCAGGGAACACAAATAAAATATTGTGAATACTTTGCATTTGCCATACAAATAATAAATGAATGAGTGTGTAGTAACCCCATCACTCAAGATAGAAAGTCAATCAAAATTTCATGCAGTAGTTAGGATTTACAATAACATTTATTGATTTTGGCAGATACTTTTACACACAGCATGTTTTTTTCATTCCAATGTGGTATTTTTCCTTTTTTTTCAAACATTCGCTAGATGGATGCATTTGACCATTGCACTCATGTCTTATGCATGACATGGTATTCCAGAAAAAGAAATGCTCAGGTTAAAATAAGAACTTTCAGGCAAGCCTCAAAGATTTTTAGGGAAAAAAGTAATTCTCTGGTATGCAGGGACAGAGACTAGAGTTTGTTTGTTTTTCTCTCTTTTGAATCATCACTACGCTGAATTAATTGTTTTTATTTGGAAATATTTAATCATTTTAATTCTGAGAACGTATGAGTCTTTTTTCCCCATCAGAATTGGATTTTACATCTCACAATTCTGAGAAAAAAGTTAGAATTGAGAGATATAAACTCACATATGTGTTTATCTCTGTTTAGATTTGATTTCTCATAATTTTGCATATATATTGCAGTTCTGACTTCAATTCACAATGGCATTTTTATATCTAACAGTTCTGAGAATTGTGACCATTTTTTTTTCCAGTGGCAGTGTTTTATCTTTTATAATAAAATTCAGAAACATAAATTTAGTGTTGTGAATGCCGTAATCTAAAAATCTGGTATAACGCCTACAGATTATGAAATTTACATCACACACCCTAGTGTGTTAATGAATAAAATCTGAAGTATACTTGTTGCTCATGGCACAGTGAAATTTAATGAGGGCATGCATTTTCTTCCCTGCTTCTTGAATATCACTCCTTCACTTTTATGAATTAAAAAGGATTGACATGTCCTGCAAAAATGCTTAGCCAGCAAGATGAATGATAAAAGAACATGTTGAGCACAGCACAATGCAAGACAGGAAAGCGAGTCGTGTTTGTCATATAATCAGACATGTCAAGAAGCATGCAAAGAAAATAAATGTCTAAAAAAAATACAGGGTTATTCAAACAAGGTTTCATAATCAAAAAGATTGCAGACAACATTATTGATTTATTATTGCATATGCCTGTGCTACTCCTTTTCTTTTACAACTGAGTGAGTTGAGTTTGAAGGATTAAAATGTGTGGTGTATACTGTAGCTTGCCAATGAATATACTTCAACCCTGTCATCCTTGTCCGTTTTGATTAATTTCCCTCATAATTCATTATTCCTTTACCAGGCCCTTGCTTTGTATATTTATGATTTGTGCCTGGCACACCAAACCAGTTTCTACTATAAAGGCTCACACACATTCAAAAAGTGACACAATAAACCGTCCTTGTGTGGGCGATTCGGCACAGTTTTGCAATTTCTCTGAGAATGAAACAACAGGGTCAGGAATCATCATGGGGCCATTACATCAGTCATGGACTGCTGTGCTGAAACATGTCCTCAAACCGCCCAGAGGGTCTGCAGTTATTTTTACACCTGTGAGAATGAAAGGCTTTAAGTCTGCTCATCACATGGTTATTGCATGGTTTATGACAACTTGAAACCTGTCGTGCAGTGTAGTCGGATGACATCTTATCCTATTTTTATTTAGCATTTCTTTATGAAGTCTCACAGTTCTAGTCCTCCACACCTTTATTGTCATTTTAATGTGAAGATTGCTCTGAATATTCTTCAGAATTTATCCACCGTGTTCCAGATGTTTTGCAAAAAAAGTTTGACAAAGACACCTCAACAAAGAATCATTTTCTGCACTTTTATTCCATTGTTTTTCTATGCGAATGTTCTAGACAGATGTTTGACCATTGTGTTTGCATCTCTGGTGGAGCTCGAGGGCACTCTGGCTGATGATTGTGACACATCTTTGTAACATCTCATGTATCAGGTTTATTTCTTAAACACACACACACAGACACCAGTGTACCTATTTTTAATCCCCCTTTCCTTGAGTTTTAAATTCAAATACATGTTCTTTGCTACCTGGTCTCGTGGCATAAATGTATGGTGCACATTTATAAATACATATCCCTGCAGTTTACAAAAGAAATGAATACTAGCGGCAATAAAACTCTGACACCTTTTATTCCTTTTCACACAAATTTACGGTATACGATTAATAAACAGTAATTTTCACGCAATTGAAGAATATCATGTTACATCTAAACAATATCAATATGCTGGTATATTTGAAAAGATAGCATCACACATGTCTGCAGTAGCTTTAAACCTATGGGTTTTCTTAGACGGTTGGTTTGTTCAGCTCACAAAGCACAGACATGTACTTGAGAGGCGAAGAGCTCCGGTTTGGAAAACCATGTAACTAATATTTGGCAAAATAATTCTGTGTAAAAGGAAGTTAAAATGGCACAATTCCATCAACAAATGTTTTTTTTATATCAGTTTTGCATTTGTTAACACTATCTAGTTAATTTAGGGTTGGCTGTGGTGTAGGACATATTTGCAACATGATGGAGCATAAACTTTTAGCAACTGTCCATGGATATTTCAGTCCTGAACCTCTGCAATATGTACCTATATCAAAGTAAAAAAAAAAGGGTTCACCTATTGAAACCTCAGTGGACATTACTGTGGCAGTAAGGCATGTAAAAACGTTGTTGCACTAAAAGTGCACAGAGAGACATGTTTTCATGAGACCAGGTTGGTTCTTTGTGTATAGCTCCTTTTGCTTTTGCTTCCTTTGCAAATGACCCATAATCTTCATGAACTTAATGACATGCTTTTGCTATGAGAAGGATGCTATACATTAGCCTGATTAGGTTTTTTGTACTTAATGGCTCTGGTCTGGTCATGTGAGGCTGTCCATTGTGACTGAACAGTCTTGGAACAAGACCGCATCTGATGAGCCAACACTCCTACACTTCTACATTGGAGAATGTCCAAGCTGCCCATCATTTGAATGCCAGCCCAGTTTCTGAACGGGCCCCGAGTCAAATTAACAGCAAAAGCTATCTATACTGCAGATCAATCCAGATTACCTCAATTTTGAAAAATGCCCACAGGGTTATCAACACATTCTATAAATCAAGTGTATTGTGATGACATAAACTTCAGAGTTTTCTGCAAACAGGAAAAAGGCCAAAGCAAATTTAGATGCTTTTAGAGGAAAAGGTTGGATCAACAGACCACTGAAGAAAGGTAATAAAGCCATCCATTACATATTGACCTGCAGTAGTCAAGGACTGGAAGTAATCAAAATCACATACTCTTTAAGTAGGTACTTCTTATGAATAAGTAATTACATTGCAACTGTTAAAAGAGTATGTTTTGTATAATGTCTTATTTGGCTGCAATATGACTTCTTATTCTCATGTGACCTACAGCTTGAGTTAAATCTTCAGTTAAGCTCTCCTGTGGCCTAACAGGGTAGTAAATGGTGCATTGGATGCACACCAGAAATAGTCGCTTACTATCGTAAAGAAACAGGCATAATGGGATGCAGCCAAAGTTTAGCTGGTTGGCTTCAATCGGTAAGTGCAATTTTTTCACCCAAAAATAATATTCTGTCATCTTTTACTCACCCTTGACTCATTCCACTTCTACGTTCTTCCAGTGAACACAAAAGCAAATTTGAAACAGACTTCTTCTTTAACAATGACTTGTTTGACTAAATTCAGTTTCTTCAGTTTCCTAGACTTCTTTGACTTCGGTTTCTTCGTTGATGATGACTTTTTTTTACTTCTTCAAAAATCTTCTTCAAGAATTAGTTTACTTCTAATTCTTCAAATTTAACTTCTTTGAATCTAGCTTTTTCAAATTCAAATTAGACTTATCTTCTTCAGATTCGGCTTTCAAAATTCTTCAACTTCTTTAAATTGGGCTTTTAAAATTCTAATTCTTTAAATAAAAATTTAAAAAATTTGACTTATTCAGATTCGCCGACTGACTTTTCTCGACTTTTTAAACTCTACTTCTTTAAATATGACTTCTTCACCTACTTCATTATCTTCTTCTACTACTTTATTCATTTATTTACTTTTTTTAACTAAAAATTGCACATTATTTATTTATAGTCTTCAGTGGATTTAATTAGTGAACTGTATTATTGTTTTTAAAAAGACATTTTTTATGACTTATCTTCTAACATGTATTTATTTGTTTGTTTGTTTGCAATAAACAGATATTTCAGTGAAATTTCTTGATAGCACAATAGCGGTTGTCTAGTAAATGGGCCCCACATGTCTCATTGGTAATCCTGCTCTTGTTTCCAATTAATCAGACTAACTTCTTTGAAGCCTAAAAAGAGCCTGATAATAATTAATAAAAAAACACCCTGTCCTCATTTTGTCATTATGTTTGCACTTTCTGTTGCATTCATAACATTCATAACAGCGACTGTTATGAATTAAACATGTAATCACTTAAAAAAGAGCTTCCTTAACAGCAAAACCCACTGAATCTTGCAGGAAGCGCAAAACAATCACAACACTCGTGGCTGAGATGTAGTTCCACGGTGAAAGGCTGAGACAGGGAACCCTCCTGCAAGCATGTGCAGACTCAGATTCTGTCCACAATCCATCAGAGGAAGTAGAGGCAGAGAATCAGCTCTGGCTTTGCCATCCCTCTCTCATCATGCAGTGGCCAAAAATATAACCGGAGTGAACCAGAAACGTAAGAGTGAAGGGGCTGACATAGTCGTGCAGGGAGAAAAGCAGTGGGCTATAAGATATACACACACACACACACACACACACACACTTTCAAGCACATGAACATACACACATGGATCTGTTCCTCCTCCACATCTTCCCTATCCACCACCGCTGCCTGAACAGGCTTAGCAATGGTAAAAAGAGCACTGCCCACAAAATCCACCCTGGTAAAAGACATAGTTTATAGTTGGAGTAGGATGGGAATGATGTTTTTAGCTTTTTGTCACATTCATAGGCAGCTCTTTCCTTGTTCTTAATGGCAATATAATCACATCATTCAGAAAGTGCATACATTGATTCTTGCACAATGAGCTTGATTAGCCGGAGGCTTTAGCTTGGGCTTTGAGTTATAGCACAGCTGGGGGAGTACAGTTAAAAAGCCCCTCGCACTCAATATCTCTTCATTAGGTGTGAGATTTTCCTTGCTCATTTCCTCCATCAGTCTATCTCACTCTGGCTCCCTCCACCTCCCACCTCTTCCCACCAAGCTTCATCAGAAGGACTGCATCTGTCTATTTTTAGCATTAACATGGCAGATTTTCACCTTCCTCCAATGGACGTTCACAGAAGGTTGGATAATGTGGTGCTACGATGTGCTAATATGAGGGGAATTTCTAGTTTCCTAACTGGGGGGTTTTAAAGGTTGTGTCTGAAAACATCTTCCAAAGGACAAAAAAGTGTCAGTACTGCTAAGATTGTTACAAACAAATACTTCTATTTAGAATATTCAGATTTTTATTTATTATTATTATTATTATTAATAATAATCTTTATAAATAGCAATGTTGATAATTCATTTATCTAGTATTGTTTATTTTATTTTTTTTATCTAGTAATTAATTTTATTATCAATTAATATAATAGAAACAACATTTATTTTTAAGGATACATAAAAAAACACATCAAAATAAGTATGATTTTAAAGTTAATAGTAACAGAATACAAACAATGTCAATAAACTACAAGTTTAAACAAAAATGTAAATTATAATAAATATAATAGTACAACATAAATAACACTTTTATTATTTAGTTATTTTTAATAATTTATTAGGGGCCGAGCATCGAAGGTGCGATTTATATTATACTGTATATATTATATTATAAGATGCGTTAATATTATTCCAACTTATTCCAAGGGAGTTTTTACCTTTTTACACTTATGAATCCTTCCTAAGTCCAGTCATAACAAACATGTTAGGTTTTGCAGCCTTGGTTAGTGCAGCCTTGCATTTTAGTCCTTAAAAAAACATTTGGCGATGTCTTAGAAACTGTTACTCTGATCGACACGAAACCATCATAGTAAATTCGGAAACATAGCATGCCAGTTGTACTTAATGCCCAATTGCCAAACCTATGATAGCCTTTATCTCCAAAACAAAATGAGATATTTTCACAGAATTTGAGATACATGTGTATGGGCGTGTATATTGCCATTTACTACAATAGAGTATAATGATATAAAATGCTATATTTTACCAATGCACTGGTGTATCATTACGAAACTTTGTATGTACCATCGAGACCATGACCTGAAAGTACTCAAAAAAATTTAAGACAGTGCCAACTTGTGCTCAAAGGTGATAAGCCATTTAATCCCATTATCAGAGGCTGTATTTATGATTGTTCAGCCATTTCAATTACTTTTATCCTAAAAATCCTAAAGGAGGGAACGGAGACCAATGGACTCTGATCTTTGGAGAAAACGCCAATGGGAATTGGCCAGTGGTTTTTGCATGCCAAGCCACTCCCCCGTATATATGGGTATAAAAGATGGCGGTGTGCAAACCACTGTTTGATTACGATCAGAACCGACTCCCCAACGCAGTCCAACCTTGTGGCAGGAGGGACGTACAGTAACTTCTCCATTTCCTCCTCCAGGGAACAAGGGATACAGACGTAACCAAAGACGTTCCCTTTCAATCAGTCTCTATGACGTTAAGTCATGGGGTCCTTATGGAAAATGCCACAACCCGGACTGCGTTATGTAGGAGGCCAAAGTGCTGACAGGCTGCAGGGAAAGCGTGTCAGATAAGTTGGAGAGTCCACGCAACCTTCCCAACACCCTGAGGGCCAGCCTAGCAGGGGGCCCAGCAGGGATGCGAAAATCAGATGTTGGAGGGGGGGCAGAGCGCATGGATGAAAGTCCATAAAAACGGTCTTACAATGTAAGGGGAACGCAATGGGAGAGCTATGGAATAAAAGCCATGGCAGAGGAGATGAAGGAACCCTCCATCTGCACAGTCCAAGTTACTCCGCTTAACTCGACTGAGGGGCAGCATAGAAACCACAGGTAACCTGTTAAAAAAAACAACATTGGAAATGGTGCTCGGATCCCGAGGGAATGACGCAGCATGATTCCATGATTTGGTAAGCTCTTCATGCAAAGGTACTGGGGCCGGACCAGGCTGTGAGCCACACTTGGAGCCCAGAAACCTATCGTCCAGCCTCAAGCACTCGGGGGTCGGTGAATTATAACCCCTCCTCTGATGCAGCGAGAGACATCCGCTTCCGGAGCACCAAAGGAGAAGGCGCCCTCGTCTGGTAACTCCACGGGGCCTCAGACTGCGTGGTCAGGAGCATTTGGGAATTTACCTGGCAGGTTATTCCTGCTTATTCCCATTCCTGTTATTCCTAACCAGGAGGTCTGCCAAGCCGCTAGACAATGTGGCCGAGGGACCTTTTACGGCCCGCCGAACTGGAAGGGGTAGCAGACGAAACTAGCCTTCTAATGAAAGAAAGCTGTGATCTAAGCTCTGATATATAGCATTAAACTTGCATAAAATATTAAGGAGACTTTGCCCTCAACCAAAACTGTTTGCTCTGAAACAAATAATAGACTGAGACCAAAGCCTACCCTTGAGATTTACTAACAAACCACTGAATTCTAAATAAGTACATTATTAAAAACGCTTACAACTACATTCCATGACACAAAAACAGTATCATTTATAACATTATAGTGGGGTTTGGGTGTTTGCCACGAAACCCGCTCTGAGAAATCCTGCAAGCAGAGTGATAAAACTGGAGTTCTGTTATCACTTCGATATTGCACCTCTGGGAAAGGCTCTCAGCCAATCAGATTCAAGAATTAGAAACAACTGCTGTGTAAATATATATTAAATATTATTATACTATTATTAATTGATGTGGTTGTTGTTATTAAAGTTGAGTTTCACATTATTTTGAAATGTCAATTGAATAGCAGTATAAGGATGTTGGTTGATTAAGTATTACATTTTGTTTCAACTGTTTCAATACTGAGCTAGGTATTCATTAAATAAATAAATAAATCCCTGAAAGAAAACAAGATTATTACTTTACAAGGCATAAACTGATTAGCAACCAGTTTACATGTGTCTTTCACACCTTAAATGCGGAAGACACAAAAATCACATCAAAGGCCAATTATTACTGTACTGAAGGGTTATAAGTGCAAAAATGAAGCGTGTGATCCTCCATCTGTTTCCTCACTGCGGTTCGAAATAGAAATAAGCACTTTGCACATTGCAAAAGCTGAAGAAAAAGCATTTTTTTGTTGTTGTTGTTTTCTGTTGTTTTGGCAACTTCTTTTCTCACATTATCCATTATTAATATCTTAAAATGTAATTGCTGTATTTATTGTAAAACAGCTTCAGCCTTGTAGCAATCCAGCCGAGTGGAAGTTTCAATTAAAAAACATAGGCAGCATTCTCACTGATAAACGGCAAGGATTTGCCTTGTAACCTAATTAGCATTTGAAAGGAAAGTTTAAAAGCTATTTTACAACAGTAAATAAAGCCTAGTGACAACCTTTATTTTGCTTTGTATATGTATATGTATAAATATATATATATATATATATATAAATTAAACTAACTGTAAAATGCATTAAAATATTGATGACCAAATGTTGTTGTTTCTGAACCAAAAGTTTTCACAGTTTAACTTTTTAAACTCAGTTTGAAATTCCCTGAACTTGTGTTTTGACCATTTGAAAAAGAACATCTCAGCATAATTATGCAGATATCTGAGAGATAAACAGTGGTTTAAATAATAAATAGCATAAAAAGCACAGAAGTCACTGTAAAGCAGAACAATGAAATGTCATTACCATTCAGCGGCTGAAGTGAGGAATCTGACAGTAAATTACATAAGCTAAACTGTTTGGTAATATTTGGGATTTTTCCAAAAACTGACAATTATATAATACTTCTGTTGAAAGAAACCGCATGGTGAGTAACTAACCAACAGCGGCTAAGTTTTTTGCTAGCATATGATTTGAAAATACTTTTGCTTTTCTAATTCCAAGCTAATTTTGTTAGTGACTCTGTAGAGCGACACTGTTTTTGAGATAAACTGGTAACACTTTATAATAACATTCAGTTGTAAGGCATTTATAAGTGATTAGTTAATGATGAACTAATCATTTACAAAACATAACTATGTGTTCATAAA
>JAUCMT010000002.1:5309205-5320471 GCA_032357475.1 Enteromius thamalakanensis
ATCTGCTGACCTACTTATACTCGCGCCGCGATTGGGTTCAGCTGATCCTAATCAGCGTATGCCAATGAAATTCATTGCCGTGTTTACATACACGCAGAGTTGTTTTGGCATCTCGAAGCGAGATTCCTATTCGCCGGTCACCGACGTGACGTCAGAGTGACCGACTGAAAGGGAACTAGTGATTCTAAAGCTCAAAGTGGCTGAACTAAATGTAATAAAATCTATGTTAGAACTAATTTGCTAGCATAGACATTTATAGACTCAGCTCAGACCTTGTAGAAGCAACACCAGTCTAAGGCAATAACCCATTTCTTTAGAAATACCAAAAACTATTTTATCAAGTAGAAAGATTTTTGAGCTGTATCTGGAAAGTGGGCTGTAAAGTGCCTGACTTAACATCTTACCAATATCACTTTGTAAAGTGAGAAAAGTGGTAGAAAATGTGTGTCAAAGTAATGTGATTTATGGCTATTTTTACAGCATATAGGGTTTAAAACATTTCTAGTTACCTGTGATAGCTAAAACCAATATATCTGAAACCATTTCAGATATTTTGTATCATACCGAAATTATACAAATTTTCATTTTCACTTTTCCAAAACTTTTCTTCCTTTCCACATAAAAGGATGATTTACAGGTACAATTTTGATTAATAAAGGCAAATTCTCACACAATTAGTTGCAGAGTGTTATGATTTAAACATTTTTAACATCCTGCGTGATTTGAAAACTGATACATTTTCATAACATATGCAGCTTCATGTGTATGAGTTTTCTATATTAGTAGGTTTATTCGGTAGCTCACTTAATACAGCGTTGCACTTAATCGGTGAAATCCTATGTAAAACAGTACAACAGAAAAGCTCAAATCAGCGTAAGGAAGTAGCATGGCTACATCAACGAATACATTTTTACATTACTTTTTGCATTTGTTAACACTATTGGGTAGGTTTAGGCTTGGGTTTGGTGTAGGGGATATTTCCAACATGATAGCACATTAATCTTCATCGACACTCGCTGGATATTTGAATTCTGAAAAAACTTACCTCAAGCAGCATTATAAAAACACCTGTACCAACATAATACAAACGTGCCATGGTTATGTATTAAACGTGTGTTCCCTGTCGACACTTCATTCGTACTGCGTCTGGTAAGAAGCTATGGGAAAAACTCCTTTTTTCCTCCTAACTGAAGCCTACTTAACACGCAGTAACACTGCACAGCCATTGGTTGTGCAGTGGTAATTTTTTAACCAATTGGCTGGCCCCCCGTGCTGCGGCAACCAATGGCTGGCTAAATAAAGCAGGACCTTAGATTTCTTCTCCTTCAGCGACGTGCATCTTTGCTGTCCCTGGCTCAAGCAATTATGGCGTTGAACACGCCACTGCACCTGGACGATTCTCCTGTCGTCATCCGGCGTCTAAAAGAGCAAATTTCTACTAAAGCTTGAAGACGCCCTTGCAGCTGAATAGTTCCCCTGCCGGCATCTGTCGAGAGAGAAAGGTAAGACCTAAAACTCTTCTGTAATACCCCGCTCCTGTTTCCAAGTCTCTCACAGAGTTCGGAGACTGAGACAGTAGAGTTTGTCTTTTGTTCTGCCAGTTATTATGTAAGAGTAAATAAGGCCCTTTCGAGCAGCTTTATCAGTAAAAATTAAGCAGTCGGTTTAAGGGCTCGCATGCCAGCACATTTATGAATATCTGCCTCCTCAGTGTGTTTCATGTGAGGATTAGAGCACCTCGTTGCCGAGCTGCACGATCCTTATAAGTGCTCTAAAAGCCCCATTCAGCTTCATCGTCGTCACCACTTCAGACGACACATTTTGTCCCCCTTTAGAAAGAGAAAAAGGGTTTTACAGCCAGTACTTTTTAGTCCCCAAGGGAGATGGCGGTTTGAGACCTATACTTGGCCTGAGACATCTGAATCACGCCCTGATACGACAACAGTTCAAAGCCATTCTCTCGCAGATAAAGCCAACAGACTGGATGTTCACTGGACCTGAAAGATGCATACTTTCATGAACAAATAACCCCTCAACACAGGCCATTCTTGAGATTCGCCTTCAAGGGGACAGCACTCTAATGCACGGTCCAGCCCTTTGGTCTCTCCCTGGCCCCACAAGCTTTTACAAAGTGTACAGACGCGGCACTTTCCCCTCTGAGACAAATGAATCCGTGTTTTAAATTACCTCAACGACTAGCTTGTTATAGCCAGCTCACGAGAGGAGGCAGAGAGGCACAGGGCATTCTCCTCTGCATTTAGACCATCTCGGACTCAGGGTGAAATTTGCTAAGAGCATGCTGATGCCCAGATACAACACAAATACGTTCCTGGGCACTGTAATAGACTCAATGCAAATCCGAGCATTGATCTTACAGAGCGCACCGTGACCATAACGCGTTGAGCCTGATGGGTCTAATGGCCACAGCCTCATCAGTGTTACGGCTCGTCCTCTTACAAAGATGGCCGCTGCAATACTGGTTGAAAGAACGGGTGCCACCCAAGCTTGATGTCACGGACGCGTTCAGCTCAGACTGGACGGAAGCCTGTATTGCAGCTCTTCGCTTATGAGAAGGCACCCAGTGGCTGCAAAGAGATGTTCCCCTCCACATTGTGTGCAGAAGAAAAGCGATTGCGACAGACGCCTCCATGAAGGGGTGGGGCGCGTTGAACGCGGGCCTGTGATCAGATGCAGAAAGTAACCTGCACATAAACTGCATGGAAATGCTGGCAGTATGGCACGCTTATTACGTTTTTCTGCCGCAACTGGGGAACGGTCACGTCATGGTTCGTTCAGAAAGTATGACTGTGGTGTCATACATAAATCCCCAGGGGGGTCTGTCATCGAAGGGCCTATTCAGACTAGAACTTTTCGCTCAGTCAGAGGGCTCAATCTGGCACCCACAGCCAGTCTGTGGGCTCTACATGTTTGGCAGCTTGATGGCCTATCTGCCTCCCCGAGCACATACTAGAAACCATTTCTCACACTAGAGCCCCTTCTATAAGACATGCTTATGCTAGAAAAGGACAGTTTTTCCCAGATATCTTTGATTCAAGCCTTCTGCAACACCTGCTGGACAGGGGTCGCACCCCATCCACACTTAAGGCTTATGTGGTGGCCATAGCAGCCCACCACGAACCTTATAGCAGGCCAGACTGTGGGCAGGGATATAATTATTATCTGTTTTCTAAGAGGAGCTAGGTCGGCTCAGGAACTTTCGCCCTCGCTCCATCCCCACATGGGACATGCCCACCGAGCTATAAACCCTCAGAGGTGCTCCCTTTTAACCCCTGCAAACGGCTACAGTGAGAGCGCTGACGCTGAAAACTTCTGCTGCTGGCTTTGGCATCAGTCAAGCGAATAGGCAATCTGCAAGCACTGTCTGCTAGCCCGGCCTGCCTGGATTTCGAGCCCTTCTCTATGTAAATACTCGGTCACCGTGTTTGGTCGCCAGCCGCCCGAACCGAACCAATGGCTGTGCAGTTTCACTACGTGTTAAATAGGCTTCAGTTAGGAGGAAAAAAGGAGTTTTTCCCATAGCGTCTTAGCAGACGCAGTACTCGTCCGCATGTCTTAGGGAACCTAGGTTACGGAAGTAACCTATTAGTTTTAGTGCCACTCTACATAATTACAGGGTTGCAGAAATGAATGTAGAGGCACGTATTTTCAATGAGCCTGGCTTGGATTTTTTACATTCCTTGATACCTTCAGGATCCAAGGAATCATAATGCATGATATACAGTAAGTAAAACACAGTATAAATCAATGAATAGACACATAATTGGCTGCATTAATGTTAAACATGCTAAAATGTACCAATGGTACTATAAGTACATTTAAAAAAAACAAAAAACAAAACAAATCTCCATAAAAACACTTAATGCATGATATATTCCCCTGTAGTTGGTCAGAAAAAAAGAAGAAAAAAATGCATAGGCTGTTTTACATACAATATTAATCAAAAGCAAGAAACAAAAAAAAATCTGTGATGCCCACTGAATGTCTTGATGTTAAATAGTGACTCTTTAATAATGTATGTTGTTCTAAATTATTTACTTGTTTTGTCTTGGCAGAATGCTTACAGCATGGTGTACAATATTTGTGTTTGACAACTAAGCTGGCTTGTAATTGGCCAGACCAGTTCCAAACTGTTCTGTTTGACAGAGATCTACAAACTTTAACGTCCAAAACAGCAGCTATAAGCAATCTCAAACTCTTTCCTTTTTCAAAAGTTCAAGTTGATAAAAAAAAAAAAAACGTGCTTGACACCACCACAAAACTATTAAATGGGTTTCTGTGTTCGTTTTCAGACAGATTTTCTATTTATATAAATAGCTTTGACTTGTGTCAAGGTCACATGCAGGCCCCTCCTGCTTTCCATATTAATGCATTCACCTTTAATTGAACAGGCTCTTAAGTACAGCTCACTCTAGAGAAGAGCCTTCTGGAAGACGGCATTAGTGATTAAGCCTCTGACAGGTGACTATTAGGCTGTGTACTAGTGCTGTCTCTTTGCTCTCTTTGGATCTGTTTTCCATCCCTATATCTTTTCTCCTATTATTTGATTAGCATCCGAGTTATTGTGCTCACAGTGTGGTGTAGTGGGTGTTATGTTCGGTTGATCAATACATACAAGACAGCGACAGAGCAATGCAATTAATGCCTTCCCTGCTTTTTCAGCAAGCTGTTGAGAGCTGTAAATATCCTCCTTTTTCCATTGCCAAGTTTAGTTACCCTTCACCGCTCGTGATAATTTGTGCGTGAGCTTGTAGCATGTGTATGTTTATAAGTCTAGGTGTCTGTGTTTGAACCTATGTTCTTAGAAGATGCATAGTGAAAGTTTGTACTGATATGCAATACAGTGCATATGTTGTGATTTTAACGGTTAAAAAACTGTGAAAATGCAGGATAAAAACCTGATTAATGGTTAATGATAAGTTCCTGGAAAAATGTAAAACAGTAAAAAAAACAGTAAACTGACATTCCCAGCACTGCATTTCAAATTTTGTTTGAATTTGATGTTTTTTCTTTGAAATAACTGTTTCATATTTGTTTTTTCCTATCTGTTATGTTTATTGAGGGGTTGTATTTTACATGTAATGTTATTAAATTGATGTTTATTGCATATTTCAGTTTGACTCACCATTATGGTGTTTAGCACCTTCTATATGGGCTTTGGTTCATTATGTGACTTTCTCATCATCACCTGCATTTGGTGCTTATCAGTTTGTTTCAAAGGACAAAACAGATTTCAGTACTTTAATAGGTTCGTATATTAACATAATCAGTTAATGAAATTACGGTATTTAACTGTAAATGTAACTTAAAACCGTAAACCTAAATTGTTGTTCCCATATTTTTCCCATAGCTTTTTTACTGTAAATTTTACAGAAGTTTTTTTTTATACAGTGTATTATATTTTCTATAACAGTTATTTCAAATTTCAAAGAGTGCTGGTAAGATTGCATCACTCTGGTCTTTGTTTGTGGTCTGTCATTGAATTATTTAATTGATCAAACTGTTCAAAAACTCTGATTTATTTATTAGCTGTTTTTGTTGCAATGAGTTAATGTGATGGGAGTGAGTTAAAGTTCAGATAACTAGTAAAGTAACTCATTACTTTTAATTTTACAAGGAAATATCTGAGTTAAGCAATGCAGTGTAATTCAATCATATAAATAATGCAGGTTACTTTGTTTTCCCATTTATCCACTGTACTCGTTCCAATGTTGAGAGAAATTGAAAGTGAGGTGCAACACACTTCCTTCAGCCTGAGACTTTTTCATTTCACTTTGGGTGTAAAAGGGCCTTTAGCCAAAAATATAACTTTGAGTTTTTTTGTTAATAACAAAGGGGACTTTTCATAAAAAATAGTTACTTTTTGGGGAGTAAAGATTGGGTGAAAAGTTAATTTCATGAAAACTTTTATGGTAATTTGTAAAAAAAAATAGATGCTGTTTGTCATAATGAATTTTTTTGATTCATGCTATATTTAATTTTAATTCTGAAATTAGCTAAAGTTTTTGCAAATGTGACTAGCATTGTCTGCTTTTGATTAATTAAAAAAACAGAACCAGTTATAATGATTTTTTATGGGAGTCTGGTTTATTATTATTATTTTTATATTATTTTAAAGCTGTAAATACAGATTATTTGAATATGTTTTACAATAAATGTAATTCTATGTTTCAGAAAGGAAGTGGAAATATTAACAAAAATTAATAAAATTGTGAAAAAATGGAAAAATTAAACATCATTAACTCTGAATAAAAAGTACAAAATTTGTCACTGTGTTGACCTTTTCAAAAGTTTCAAATATGCACCTAAAAGATTTATCCTTTGGGGTAAATAAGGTACAGGTGTGTACCTTTTGAAAAAGTACCACCTCAGTGACAATTTATTTCTAGAGAATTTAATATATAAAAACTTGACTTTTACTTCTGATGTCTGGTAAAACATCACATTTCCTCCAGACGGAAGACTTTTAAAGGCAATCAATAGAAAGACAACTCAACCCAACCCATGTTAAAGTTCTAAATCACTCAAACAGAGCAGGCAGAAATGACCAGTTATGAGAGATTTCCTTTATTACTCTTAAAATGTCACATGCTTATTGAAGATATTGCCAAGGGAAATGCATTTTTTTCACACAAGAAAATCACACAAGGCTAGAACTTTTCCTGAAACTCAGCGCGCTATATTTAATTTGTGAACTTCAATTCAGAATGCCTGTTTTGATATCTGGTAATCATGAAATATTTATGATGCCCTGGGAGAGATACGGCTACGAGAGATTGAGCCATGTAGTTGGCTTACATCAGATTAGCAGAAGCTCTTGGTGTTGTTTCAAGACAAATGGGTGACAATTGGTTTCCTGTCTGGGCTTGGTATTTAACGGATTATCACATCTATCATTCACTTTCTCTATTTAATCAAAAGACTACTACATATGAGATTTTTCATTTTGCAGTGATCTGGTAGTTTAACCTATGCAGTTATAGATAATGAAATTCTCACTACAAGTCCTCCTAATATCATACATTTATCAGTGGTTTAATTAATAAATAAACATCTTTCTGTACAGCATCTAAAACAATATTGAATTAAGCTATGCTGCTAGCAGTGACCTTGTTTTGCCGTCGTCCATCCTTTGCCATCGGCTACTATCTGTTTGTTCCTAACTACTTGCTGCTTAAACTGGATAATCCCCTTCTAAAATTTATTCCATTGCTTAAAATTATCTCCATGTCTTCAATGCGGCAAGAGATCAAATAAAGCCATAGCATCCTTAATCCACTCATATCACGACTGCCAATGTGCAAGTTCCAAGAATTTGTTTTTTCATTGTGAAAATCTTGTATAAGCCAGCCAAGATGGAACTGAGTTAAGGAAAATAATAATAATAGAAGAGAAAAATAGCTGTTCTAGCAAAAGAAGCATATCATATTGTTTTTTTTTTTCACTTGTGGATAATCTGAATCTAAACAGTTCAAATGCATCACGAACTGTAGTTGCACCTTGTTAACAGAGCTTAATAAATAATTGACTTATGGAGCATAAAATTAGATGGATTCGCAGACCGGAAGAAAACTCATCAACATACATTTATTTCACGTTTCCAAACCAGCTCTGAGTCATTTGGATTTATCCACAAAGATGGTTAGAGAAAAAAAAACTATGTTTCAACCGTTAAAAATAAATTAAGTTGGTGTTTCTATGTGGCTTTTAACTCTTTGATTTGTTTTAAAACATGAAGGTCAGGCCAGGCAGAGAACAAGAATAGCTTGAAACAAACTTGCTTTTCAAACCAGAAAATGAGTCGGAATAATTGCTTTACTGCATGAGTGTTTTCTTAGTTCAGCTGCTGTTCTTTTTATTTTTTCACTTACACTAAGTGCTTATCAAGACATGAGAAATGATTGTCAAAGAACCTCAAGAAACCAAATAATCTGAACATAAAAAACTTAACTGACTAAAAAACCCCATCCTGCTTATTATGCAGTTTTAGTAAATAAAAAGGCATTAAATATTGATTGAAATGATTGAAAAATGTGATCAAATTGATTTTAAAGTTGAGACATTCAGATAGATTTAGCTCTGTGAAGCGATATTGAAGCGATACCTGTGATTTTGCAAGGGGTCCGTTAAATTATATCTAGAAAATGTATTTAAAATACCTATTAAAAAATATTAAAATATTTACTTTTCAAATATTTTTAATTTAAACATCGGAATTCATTCTGTAAAGTAAAAATATAACCCTGCCCAAAACACATTAGAAAATGTAACCTAATGAATTTAATGGTTTTAATGAGAATTGTGTTGGTGTCTGATGAAATGTTAAGTCGGGGAAAAAAATTGAAAAAAAAAGGGCTTTTATTGTTTTGTTTGATTTTTAAAGCATGCTGAACCTTCATAATTGTTCTGTCAGACAATAATTCCAGACATTAGGATGTAAAGCAATTGAACAATTTGCTCAAAACTAGTATCTTATTAATGGAGTATCTTTAATATTCAGAAAACAGTCAATCAATGGCTGTTGGTAACCAAACGTTAATGGTATACGCTGGACCTCTCTTGCTATTGTATAGTGATTAGCAGGGTATCATTTATGACAGGGTGCCATTCACCAACAGTCTTGCTTGGTAGGGGGGTGTTCTGGCATTCTGCTAGTGTTTACCGCAGCACGTTTGCCTCCGGGTCACCTTTATTATGACTGTAGAGGACCTGGGGGCGGGAGCGCACAATCATCACGGTCTGTGATATTTCTCAGGGACGGAGCAGCTCTGAGACTCTCTACTGCGGCGGCGAGCACAGCTTTTCTCTCACGCAAAGCCCTCAAGACTCAGTCTTTTTTTGGTTTTGCTTACCTCTGGTACCTCTGGTCGATAAGCTACGCATGATTTAAACATTATTGTTCCAGTTATGCGAACCAGAACAACTTTTGCCCTCATCTTCAGTCAGTTGCTTGCTGCGTAACGAGAATCCATTCATATTCCGTTTGAACGACGGATGACCATCATGTTAATTGCTGTTGGATGTACACTGATTTGCCGTGTTGTTGGATTAAACGGGGGACGCAGCGCGTTCTAAAGTGTTTTTGCGAGATGGAGTCGGATCGATAATGATTTTAGTTGGGCTTTAATACAGCTCGGACCTAAAGGTAAAAGTCTTCGTTGGAGTGGACGCTGAGAGACTCAATATCTGTGCAGTAACCGCAGGGATTACACGCGAGTGGAATCAAAAGCGCGCGGCTGATATGGGTGAGTACTTGACATCCTCCTGGGATAAAGTTTATTCATTAGTATTGATGGGGATTCATTCATTTTAGATTTCAAATCGATGTTGTATCATTTGCAGATTTAAAACATTAATCTGTCCATTTGTGTAAAGGGAAAGAGCCTATAAAATGCATTCTTAAATTTTTACGTTTTAAAATTTTTAAGTTTTCTTTTCATATTACTCATGGAAATATGAAAATCATCTCAGGGACAGGTATTAGCATATAGCGTCGCATTTCTAAGAAATGTTAGCTTGTCTGTCAAAATGACTGGCCTTCATTGTCATTTCAACGTT
The DNA here is from genome assembly GCA_032357475.1 of Enteromius thamalakanensis. Taxonomy (NCBI): domain Eukaryota; kingdom Metazoa; phylum Chordata; class Actinopteri; order Cypriniformes; family Cyprinidae; genus Enteromius; species Enteromius thamalakanensis. The sequence continues at coordinate 5,318,782 of JAUCMT010000002.1, forward strand.
CAAATGATGGGAAGTTCGATTTTCTCGAATCGGTTCTTTCGAACAAAATGCTTTTAAAGGAGCAGTTCGAAAAACTGCGTTTTACGCAAGCACGTGGTCTCTGACATTGTGGTATAGCCTAATGCAACTAGATAAATCTCTTTATTACTGTTCTTAAGATTGTGTTTTGGTTTATGTAGAATTTTATTTCTTTTGTCCCAATTTAGCTTGCATCAAAATACCCTAAATATAACTAGTATTAAACTGTTTAATTAAAAAAGAAAATTAGCATGTTTTTTTTTTTAAATCTATATATTTTCACTAACTTCTAAAACCGCTCTTCAGAATCGGTTTACTCGGTTCCCACTGTGTTGTCTGAAACTTGGTCAGAAGGTAGTACTCTTGCTGGCTACTTAGGCGCATAGAACCGGCCAAAACAGCCTAACGGGTGCCACAGCGCAATGTTTTATAAATTTTTGGTCATAGATTGTAAACTTTACATTGTTGCAATCCTTGCAAATCAAAAACAGTTGCTGCAAAATTGGGTGTACTACGCAAAATGTTTATGCAAATTCAACATGTTCCTACTTTTGCGTTTTTCGCCCGATCGGAACCAAACCACTGCAGAAATATTCTGTGGACATTGAATATCAATAATTATAAAAAAAAAATCTAAAATTTTGATTTTGGCCTGAAACAGCAGCCCAGCGAACACAACAACGTTGTTAAAATGTCGTGATAAAAATTTTCCTACGTATTTAATACAACAAATATCGGGTTTTTTAAAGGTTATAAATTCGTTTTTTTCACAACGGTATTTACCACGAACAAACTGGTACTTTACATGCTGCCATCAAAACATTTTCTTTACAGTGTTAAATCGATCTCATTACCATCGCTTTTTTTCCCCTTTAATCTTAGTTGTAGCGTTGCTGACCTCTGGTTATTGTACATTGTATAAGCTTACGTTTATGTAAACCTAATAATTTATACCACCCACAAATTTAGTCACTCCACTCATTGTATTTAGGCTATTAACAAAACAAAAAAATTAAATTTGACATGGGTTGTTCACAGAAAAAGATTCATGACAAAATGCAAGTATATATACAATTGAATATGAGCACATTATTTAATCTTTTAATAGAAAAAAAAAACAGCATTTATTTTGTAAAATGTAAAAAATGTAATTCCAACAAGTTAAAGATAATTGTATCGCAGTTACAATAGTAATCATAATGCAGTCATTTTACTTTTTTGCATTAAAATGAAAGCTAATATTTTAAGAGATTACTTTTTAACACAAATTACAGAAAGCACAAGTTTACATATATAATAAATGTAGTTTATAATATCTATTATTGTTTAATAAATACTATTTTATAATTTTGGCATATCTGATTTAGAAAAAAACATTGTGTTAGCCATTTTTCAGTGCTTTTATTGCATGTTACATTGTTATGCCTGTAGGTGGCAGTAAGGGACTGTCTTAATGGGTTAGTTATTAGCCCATTCTTTCTATTGATTGATTTATTCAGTTGGCGAATTCTGTGACCCACCAAATTATATGACTCTAGTACTGAGAGTAGGTTAGGAACATAAAAAAAACATTATTATTATGGTAATTCCATGGTAACCACAAATTACCATGGTTTTGCTACAAAAAGAGCATTGTTTTAACTATGGTTATACAAATAGTAATCAACACGGC
>JAUCMT010000002.1:5322710-5335480 GCA_032357475.1 Enteromius thamalakanensis
ATCAACTGGTAAAGTTTCATGGTCCTATTTGTAAGTTAAAAATGTTACCCTATTCACCTGTAGTGTCTCGCCTTAAGTAAAAATGACGGGGAAAGGGTGTTAAAATCACTGGAAGCCTAGCAAATCTTAAAGCGCTACTTCACCCCGAAATTAAAATGTTGTGATTTATTGCTTACCCCCATGTCGTTCCAAACCCGAGAAAACATTCTTCATATGTGGAACACAAATTAAGATATTTTGGATGAAAACCAGGAGGCTTGGGACTGTCCCGTTGACTGTAAATAACACAAGGTCCAGAAAAGTTTGAAAGACATTGTCATCAATGGTTCAACTTTAATGAGGCGACAAAAATACTTTTTGTACAGAAAGAAAACAAAATTAACGATTTTATTCAACCATTTTGTCACTGTAGCATCACCACAGCACCATTTAACAGTGTCTCTTTGGTGTCAATTGTAACACATGGTTGCACGGTTTACTTGACCAGTGACAAACCGGTTTTAAATCAAAAATATCTTAAGTGATTAATGACGCAATTTTCATTTTTGGGTGGTGTAACCCTTTAAAGAGGCAGTCCACCTAATAATGAAAATCCTGTCATTGTTGACCTCATTAAGTTCCAAATGTGTATAATTTACTTTCATCAGTGGAACACAAAAAAAAAATTTGTCCAATACAAGCAAAGTCAGCTGGGTCTTGTTATTTTGATCCCCATTGAATTTCACTACATGGACACAAAAAACAAGAAAAATAGAAGTCATGCAAGTTTGGAATTATGACCATCCCTCGCAGCAAAGTATACAGCAAGTTTCTATTTTAAATATTGAATGAAGAAAGATAACTGGTCTCTGCATGCACGTCTTTACAGTTATGATGTTATTAGAGCATGTTTAATTTATTTGCGAATAGTCGCCACAAGCTTTCAGCATTTTTAATCCTGAGCGCCATCACGAAGTCCGTTACTGTGTACAATTCAAATGTACAGTATATCTGTGTTACTGCAGCACAATTTATTCATAGCAGTGGATTAAGCAGAGTTTACAACCTCAGTTGTGCTATAAATAGTGCTTTTAGTATAAATCACACTTTTGTACATCTCTCCACATCCTGACTAAGGCACAGTTACTCTTCAATCTCACGATTAATGTGTGTTGAATAATGTGTATGCTTAAGTATGCGGGAGGTCCATCATTTCAATATTGCTGTTTTGGTTTGACCGTGTGAATTATGTGCTTGAGCTGTGGTCTAGTATGGATAGAATCCAGCATCCCAACTCTGAAATTAGTCGAGGGTTGCTATCCCATCCTGCTGAGTGATCTCTTTATTTAACCACCCTAAAATTTAATTATCCTAAAACTTTTTATGATCTTGAAATGCATTAAGCAGGTGTTTAACATTGTTATAGAAGAGCCACTGTGTGCTCCGTCCAAATGAAATAGGAGTTTTTTTTATCCTGCTTTACCATTTTATTGGGTTTTACTTATTTTATTACATTTGACATTATATTTACTTTTAACTTTTTGGACCAAAAACACATAGATCAAACACTCATTCGTTCAGTTTCACCGCCTGTTTGTCCGGTACTTAAAGTCTATGTAAAGTCAATATTAAATTCTGAGTTTGTCACAACACAGTGTTTTTAACCACCCAGCCAAATTCAAATGCTAAAAAAAATGCATGGCACGGCAAAGCTGCCCTCTTTTACAACTGTCTTCCTCAAGCAGCTTGATTTAAATAAGGAGACCAAGCTTAGCTGTTTTGTAAATGATAGCAACCATGTATCAAGAGTAAGGCATAGCTAGATGGCAGACTGTAGGCTGTAATATCTAACGGTAATGACAGTAACTCATAATTGAACGGACGAACCACTGACGTTTATGCGCTCTAGTTATTGTGTACGTGTTCGACTTGAAGCAGCACTGCACAGAGCGATCAGTGCTTGACATGCTATTCAAAGCATAATGAGCGTCTGCTCTCTGTAGCTCTCACTGTACTGATGTCACACAGCGATCAGTCTGTGCAGTCAGTGCTGCTTCATGTCCAACGCAGCTCTTATAGTTTCACTGGAGGGGCAGTGCTTGGGTGGCTCCATTGCATCACAGAGCTTCTCAATTTAGACCCGCCCAGCAATGCATTTCTAACATTTAGAATGGGTTTACAAACAATTCTCAAAATTGACTTTGCACTGTCTTTAAGAATTTGTGAAATTAAACGAGTCTCTGTTTGTATCTGTTCTATAATTAGAACAAATTATGCTTAAAAGGGAGATTCTATAGAGGCTTAAACACATTACGCAGCAGCTGTGATTCGAGGGGAACCTTCTTAAAGAAAATTAGCATTTATTTTTCATTTGCATTTCCTCTGGCCACTTTGGTCTCAGGTAAGTCATTAATATTGCATTTGCACTCAGATTTCTGCTCAAAACTTTAGTGTAGAGAGATATAAGTGCAGTTCCTCCATTAAACATTTACCCAGTCAATCATAAAGCTGACGTGCCATTTAAAATTAAATGAGTTTGATGCAAGCAGCAGAATTTTTTGTAATTTTATTAAAGTATTAGTCTGCTGAAACTGATATAAATGGGAAACGTATTCATCAAAACCATTTGATTCCATTTTATTACAAAAGTTCATGTTTCATCCAGTTTTTTGCTATTATCTTGGCACTTTGGGTAATAGCCTTAGCTTCACCGTAGCATTTATATGAAATATCAGGCTTGTCACAGTGCCAAGGAATACGACAGCTGACTCTGCTGTATCTGCCAGCATCTTCCTAGCCGTTTGAACAGGGTCCTGCCACAGTCGTACAATGTTTTAAATGAGTGGCTTTTAAATGAACTAACCTTGGATGAGCTATTGCGCACAGACCTTCAGAGTATTTTAGTTTGTTGAGTAAAAGAGTGGTGTCTTGATCGATTTTTATATGCAGCATTACTCACAGGTGGCAGATTCGCCACCGCGGTCTGTCATAGATCTCGGATTCGTTCGACACCAAATGACATTTGAAGTCAAACACTGCTGTGCCGCTGCATATTTAAGTGGCTTCTTTGGTGCTCTCTTGATTTGAGTTGTATCATAGGCAGAGTCTGAAGTTTATAAGGTGGGTGTAGTAAATATTTAAACTGGAGTGCCATTGATTGACACTGCCTTGGTAGATAAGCATACCGAATTAGAGGGTCACTGCAGTCAGCTGACAGTGTGTTGGTTTGAAGATAAAATGTTGCAACTGAAATATGAAAATCCTTGATGTCAAATTGCTGTGAAATGGTGACCTAGATGATTTTAGAATTGCAACATTGTAATGTAGCTTAATTTAAACCTGATGGAAAAAACATCAAAATGAGTAAAAGCATAGTATTACAACATTATGTATTTGTATTATTGAGTTTTTGAGTCTCTTATGCTCACCAAGGATGCATTTATTTGATTCATTTGTATAATTGTACAAATGTTATATTGTGAAATATTAAAATGTAAATTGTAAATGTAAAATAAATGTTAAATTGAATTGATGCCTGTAATGCAGAGCTGATTTTTCAGCATCCTTACTCGTGTCACATGATCCTCCAGAAACAATTCTAATAGTTAAGCACCAAATTAGCTTATTAGAATGATTTCTGAAGGTAGAATAATAAATGGTAATATTGTTTTACATTGTTACGGTTTTTATTTTATTTTTGATCCAAGAAATGGAGCCTTGGTTTGATTGAATTTGATTAAATCAGTGAGACTTCTCATTTTCTTTGTATTTATCAATAGTTGATCAGAGTCTTCTTTGCTTTTGAAGCCTCTTTAGTGCGCAGTCTTCTTAGTTTTAAAGTTTTAAAACATTTTTATGACTGTTAGTTCTCATTGGCTCAGACTTCTGAGTTTGCAGGGTTTTTATTCATTTTTGTTTTGTTATTTTTAAAATAATGGCCCATAACAGTCATCTTTCATGAATCTAACTACAATGCTGCTTGAAAGAATATCTCAGTTAAAAGACCATGTCCTTCCTTTATTTTGCAGTACAATGTCTTTTTTTCTTTTTTGTCTTATTTCGTTTAATTCAGCCTGGCAACTCACATTTATGAAATTTGTGATTTCTTTTGCTATGTGGCACTGGAGAATCACGAGAAATGTTATTTGCAGCGAGATGGTCTAGTTAGGGCATGTATGAGCCGAAGACAACAGGGCCACGTTTTCGAGCCAATCCCTGACCCCTTGGGTTAATAATTTCCATTACAGTAGGAAGCATATAAACAGGTAATTCTTACACTTTTTCATGGAATTTGAAGCAGAGTACAAGACTACATTAGTAATGTTCGGGCTGCAGTATGTGGACAGCTCTGTGTGCTTTTAGGGAATCATTGTGAAGGTTAATCTGCCCTCGCCTATTGTACATCTAATGTTTCCCATAGCTCTTAAGGCTCACGAAAACACATATAAGGAAACATGAACCAAACATAGTGTCACTTTACAAATGCGTGTCCTTGTGTAATGGACTGCCAGTGAAGCATAAGAATTGATAATAGTCAACAAGTCATTTGGAAATACAGAGAAATGGCCATGGGTCGTTTTTTCTCTCCTCAAAAAGCCTCAGAGGACAGTTAGTAGCTGGTGTGATGGCTTTCATTGCCATCCATATGTTTACTTGGACATCTATAGCAAGTCACTGCATGCTAACCACAATGATATGCAATTATGAGATTGATTGCTTGGACTCTTAATAGTTTTTTTTCCACTGATGTGGAGAAAGAGCCTAAAAAGTTTGTACTGTTTGAAGATATAATGACAGTGATGTCTAGTTTTTTTTTTTCTAGGCTTCCTCTGAAATTTTCTTAACAGCATCAGAGGGATTACAGTTTGGTAAAACTGATGAGTCTGTAATTTGCTGTGTATGCTTGGATGGCCTCCTTCCTCGTTTTTTAAAGTAGACAATGAGTTCACAGTACACGCTGTGCAGATCTTCAACTGAATGCTTATGCAGTACATTAAAACTTTGATCAATTATTTTTCTTATTCTTTGTTCCGCATATTGCTATATTCGTTTTCCTGGCAAAGAAAACTCCTGTTGCACTTATAACGTATGAGATGCAAAAGATTGTAATGAAATTGTCAATTTTGCATCATCTTTTCTGGCATGGATGACACAATAGGAAACACATTTCGGATAGCAGAGGTAATAGCTTCAGAGTAATTATGTTTGATTTAATGATTCAGCTCTAAATTGACTAATCAATTTCCATAGAACAGTATAAAACAGTATAAAATATGGTATTAAAGATATTGCCGGGCATTAGTCACATCTTAAAGTTGATTAGTGCATAGGTGTTGATTACTTTAAAAAAAGCTTTTAAATTGGTTCCTAGTAAATTAATCCAAATGATTCTCTTGAGACTCCTTATGCAATTCCAGTGTAATTCAAAAGAGAGTGCCAAAGGCACAGATTTATAGAGATTATAGAGCTGTGAGCTGTAGAACTTTTAAATAATGGGCATTGCATTACCAAATAATATATGTGCAGATGTCATGACAGCTGGATGTGTACAACATCTGCCATTGGTCGTTTTGAAGTCTTCCTAGAGTATGAGATGATTTATGAGATCTATATGATACCATATTCTTATATTAGATCTCATATTCTGAGACAGATGTCAGATGCAAGCCATTCAGTTAGAGCTGTGTGTGATAATCTCGATGGGGAGTGGGAGGGTTTTATTCATGATCATGAATTAACCTATTACCTCTTGGTTTGAAGAGACAGACAAACCACAAATTTCAATTATGTAGGCAACTAATCCTGAAATATATAGCAAAAAAAGGAAAGTCTGAAATAAAATTTTGTAATTAAAAACTAAATTATATACTATAATATATACACACAGAATTTGCCACTATATGCAAATAATTGCGAGTAACATTTAACTAAATATCTCATTTATAAGGACCAGGTGCAGTTTATTTATGTTTTAATATTATTCTCTTTTTTTATTTAATTTAATATTTATTTATTTGATTTATTTTTAGTATCCATCATGTACAATATAATCAGCTTCACATAAATCTACAGTACTTATAAAACAGAAAACTGTCCTATTAACAACCATTTTTATTAATTACTATTCCAATTATGTTCCTATTTGTCACAAATTAAGATATTGTTAAAGTTTAAGGCCCAGAAAGGTAGTAAGGGCTTTGTTGTTTATCATCCATAATGTTATAAAGCTACGAGAATACTTTTTGTGGACAAAGAATTCAAAAATAATGACTTTACTCAACAATTACCATGTCATATGCATGTGCATTCCCCCACTGCATTGCAGTTGTGTTGTTGTCTATGTAGAGTATAAGAACACTCTCAGAATTTATCAAAAATATCTTTATTTGTGACAAAGATTAATTTATTTCTTACAGTTTTGGAACAACATGAGGGTGATTAATTAATCCCAGAATTTTCTTTTCTTTTTTTTTATGAACTACCCCTTTAACATTTCTGTGAATGACAGCATTTCAGTCTTGGGTGAAATTTGACTTGAACTGGTTTCGCCAGAATGCTAATTACTTTTCACCAAGATTGCATATGAGTCATACAGAAGATTTTCAAACTAGATAATGACCTCTTGACCTGAGAAAAAATATTATAGGTGTGAATGGTAGCAGCAATTTAATCATGTGAGCCTTGACAGCTTAATATTTTTCCTAGTAAATGTGGTCTTCTTGTTAAACATGATAAGCTGATGTTGTGCTCTCTTCCTCTGCAGGTTCTGTTATTTGTGACAAGAGATTAGCGGGCCTCCTCCTCCTTCAAGCCACCTCCCTCCTGCTGTTCAGTTCTGGGGAAAGGATGTGCCCCTATAGCTGCCGTTGCGAGGGAAAGATTGTCCATTGTGAGTCGGCTGGCTTCCAAGACATCCCAGAAAATATTTCAGTTAGTTGTCAAGGTCTATCCCTGCGTTACAATGAGCTGCACACAATGCTCCCTTACCAGTTTGCTCATCTTAACCAGCTACTGTGGCTGTACCTGGACCACAATCAAATCATGTTTGTGGATAGTCGTGCTTTTCAAGGGGTGAGACGATTGAAGGAGTTGATCTTGAGCTCCAATAGAATTTCACAGCTTCATAATGTGACTTTTCACGGAGTACCTAACCTACGCAGCCTCGACCTCTCGTACAACAAGTTGCAGGAGCTACAGCCGGGCCAGTTTTTTGGTCTGCGCAAACTACAGAACCTGCACTTGCGCTCTAATGGGCTGACGACAATCCCCGTCCGGGCATTTTTAGAGTGTAGAAGCTTGGAGTTTCTAGACTTGGGCTATAATCGGCTTCGGGTTCTTACCCGTACAGCTTTCCTGGGTTTGTCTCGACTTATGGAGCTCCACCTGGAGCATAATCAATTTTCACGAATCAACTTCTTTCTTTTTCCTCGCCTTGCTAACCTCCGTTCCCTGTATCTGCAATGGAACCGTATTCGAGCTGTCAACCAAGGCCTTCCTTGGAGCTGGTACACCTTGCAAAAGCTTGATATCTCTGGGAATGAGATACAGGTACTAGATCCTGTGGTGTTTCAATGCCTCCCCAATCTTCAGGTCCTCAATTTAGAGTCTAACAAACTGGCCAATGTGTCTCAGGAGGTTGTGGCTGCCTGGATCTCCCTAACAACCATTAGCCTTGCAGGCAACATGTGGGATTGTGGGCCAGGCATTTGTCCTCTTGTTGTCTGGCTCAAGAATTTCAGAGGCACCAAGGACACTAGTATAATCTGCAGCAGTCCTAAGCACCTTCAGGGAGAGAAGGTTATGGAGGCTTTAAAGAACTACATTGACTGTGATGACTACGAAATTACTGCTCAGTCGCCTTTGTATCTGCAGACCTTTGATCCAAATTTTGACCTTACCTTTGAAACGATTGACCCAACAATGGCTCCTACAACACCTCCCCCACCCCTGCCTTCACCTGCCTCCGAGGCGCCATTTCCACCTCCCCATCCTCGACCACCTCAACGCCCCACCTTCCCCAGCCATGCAAATCCAGATCCCAGAGACTCCCATCAATGGACACCCTCACCATCCGACAGCTTGTTAGTCACGCCAGCTACTGAGCAAGACAACGTGTCATTTCACAAAGTGGTGATGGGTGGGGTGGCACTGTTCCTCTCTGTGTCCCTTGTCTTGTCTGTAATTTATGTCTCCTGGAAACGTTACCCCGGTGCCACCCGGCTGCTGCAGCAGAGTACAGTGGGTCGTAAACGGAGGAAAAAAAGTCAGGAGCCAGAACAGAACCTGAGCTCCCAGCTCCAGGAATATTACATGAGCTACAACCCTGCAGCCAATCCAGAAGCCTTGGAGGTGCTGGGCAATGGGACAGGTACCTGCACCTGCACCATATCCGGCTCCAGGGAATGTGAGGTATGACATGTGAAAGCAGCCTAAAATCAAATCAGATCAAAACAAATGAACGACTCAGGAAATAGAGGTAATTCTTCATTGTGCATGCTGCAAATGTTCATCAGAGCAAGGGTAAGCACCCTTGACTCCTTAGGTTCTTGAAATGACTCCTTTAGTCTACTCTCCTTGCGTCCCCTCTTTAAATGAATAGACACACTGTCTTGGTATGCACTTGTGTAGGCATTTCTGGCTTATACCAAGAATAATTTATATATTTTAACCAGTTTATTGGCTGATTTTAGTTGATAGTTGACACCTTATTTTAAAGACTCAGACGTCTACATGACGTGATACTGATACCGAACATTATATGAAACATATCTGCCTTTTTACTTATCAGACTGATAAACAGTCACATTACAGTGATCCCAGTATGACCACAGACCACAGTGTTAAACCCTAAACCAGGAGTCAATGGTTTCTTTACCAAAAAGCACTGCCCTGCCGCACACATCTGCATCTTGGTTTTGGCCTCATTATTTCACTTGTGAAAGGCTTATTCATTTTGTTTATCCTAATGATTATGATTAGTATGCTTTGTGTTTGGGACACTGATATTCACTTGAGATGGAGGCTAAAAGGGTTTCTAAAAAACCTCTGATTTGATTATTATTATTATTATTTATTGAAGACAGCCAAAACCCAGCTTATTGCAGCCTATTGGGAATACGTTTGCATCATTTAGCCTCTGAGAGTACAGCAGAAAGAACTTTTAAAAAAGACATCTGTCGATAATTAAAATTGCAGTGAGGGCTAATGATATATTGATTGTCACCACCCATTAGAGCATGCAAAATGGCCCCTACTTTACTCTCTAATGTCATGTGTTTAAAAGCATCGCTCTTTCCATCTGTCTAAGTCCATAATTGGTTTTTATTCAGCTCTTGGAAGATTTTAAAGGCTGCATTTAAATGCAGGCTATATTTAATGTGCAAAGCAATGACTGTTATCTTTTAATCATACTGGGATGACATAGGTGATGAAAGGCGAGGAAATAGTAAAGCTTGTCACCAGTGTTCAGAGTGTGAAGTGAAGTGAAGATGCTGTTTTTAATAGTCATGCAAAATCCCATGATGCGGATCTGGTTCCGTTCAGCCAGAAATAGTCTGTAAAAATCTTGTGTAAAATCGTGATTTGCGTCTTCCCGTCTTTGATGCTGTAAAGAATATCTCACCGCAAAGAGATAAATCTTATCAATGGATGTGCACAGGGCATGTCTGAACAAAAAAGGGTTTATTTGCACTTAAAAGAGAATCTTTATATTGCAAGGAAACCAAAATACTCAACTGAAAGTAATCTACTTATTCAAATTAGCTAATGGAAGTAACCAAACATCAGTGAATACGAAGGCTATTAAACTCTGTAAATGTTTGGTTTGAGCAATGAAATCACTGAGTTTTATTAATGAGATAATGAACATCCATAGTAGAACAAACAATAAGAAGCGCTGATACAATACCATACAATACCACACAATACAAGTTTCCTTTTAACTGGTGCTTCAGTTTTCAGTGTTATTTCTGTGTAAAACACCACCTCCATAACAAGGTGGGTGGTTACATGGCATATTCATTTGCACCTTGTCAGTGCACTTGGTGTTACCCCAAGAAGATACGTCTTGTTTTGAATTGGGAGAAAGCAAGATAACACAAATTCAGAAATTTCAGGAGCTATACTTTTTTTTTAATTTTTTTTAAACATATCTGATGAGAGAGTAACAGACCCTAATGGCATCAAGAAGACACTATTTAAAAATAAAGGTGCTTCAGGATGATACATATTGAAGAAAATTTAGTTTTAACCTTTAACATCTGAAAAACCTGTCTGTTTCACAAAAGATTCTTTGTGGTAAAAGAAGGTTCTTTAGATGATAAAACGGTAAGAAAGAGATTCCTCTTTATAGAACCTTTGACTGAATGGTTCTTTGTGGAGCCAAAAAAATGGTTCTTCTATGGCATTGCTGTGATATGGTTGAAGGAGCTCCATGATATGGATGCTTTCATGATTTCCAAAAGCCTGGAGAACATTGCCTTTAACTACCTGCAGCAGAATGAGATTTGGTCTTGGACTGAGGTACCTTTCTTGATTAGGTTGGAGCTCTGTGGCACCTCCTGCCTACGGCAGCCTTCTCAAGGAATATGTTTTTGCTACCCACTCCCATCTATTGACCAGGGAGACCCCATGTAGGTCTATTCCACCCCAGTGTCTTTGCCATTTATGGTGAAAGGGGTGAATGGAGTTCTTTACCACCCAAAGTCTCCTTACCATTCCTTAGTCTAAGTCATAGAAGAAGATTTTGAATAGAGGCAATGGATTCCCATGGTGCTTTTCACACCAAATATGAACTATATCGCCTGCTGACAAACTGAATTTTTTTTTCTCTTCTTTGGTGGTGTGTTCATTTTTTCTTTGTTCAGCATTGAAATGCATCAGTTCAACATCTACTGTGGATATACATATCAGGGTATAATTTGTTACTGACATGCTTTAATAATTAGATAATTGAAATAAAATTAGAGTTAAAGCATATATTCTACAAAAATCCTACCTGCAGAACATTATACACAACATAACAGCTAAAAAGAGCTCTTTTGCAGAGTAGCTAAAAATAAACACAAGGTCATTAAACACTGCATTAAAAATGATAAAACCTCTTCATCCACTCCTCATATTTCAGTACCACCTGCGCTACATCACATTTTATCCATAAAGAGTCTTTCTACAGAATAAATCAAAACATGACTTATTCTTCTATTTATTAGATTAGTATATGCTTTTGCTTAACACTAGAAAACCCAAGGAGCAGCCATTAACTCACGTTAAACCAGGATTGTCAAACTCAATTCCTGGAGGGCCGGAGCCCTGCACAGTTTAGATGCAACCGTAGTTAAACACACCTGATCCAACTAATCAAGTCTTTCTGGCTTAATTGAAAACTGCATAGCATGTGTTTTGGAGCACGGTTGGAATAAAAGATATTGGTATTGCTTCAAATGTGCAAACTTTTGTACTGAAAGTCGCCTCTAAAATTTGTAGTATAGTTCTTTATTGCAGAACTTTAGCTTTTTTCTTCTACTGATTGTATTGAAATTCATAAATGATTAATTTAATTCAGTTATGGAGATTATTACTGTTCAAAATGTGTAAGAATCAAATAGTTTTGTATCATTATTATTTTCACAATTATTCCAAAAGTCAAATTCTGTTGGGTTTTTGTCAAAGGAGTCAGGGTGACGTTATTCCCTGCCTCACTCTATATAATCCATACAGAGTATGGATAAACCTTTTGGGAGTGAGCCTAACGGTATAATTTTGTGAGTTGGCATAACTTTAGATTTTTGTTTCTATATTTATTATGTCGTTGTGAAAGTGAAACTACTTCCAAAAGAGGACATAACTAGAAGTTATTTTTAAACATACTCAATTAGTTACCCAAAAAATTTACTCAAGTAAACTACTACCCACACCTCTGTCTTAGTCATCGTCTGGAGCTGAATGTCTTTATTCTTACGACATCTCATTATGACTCAATAATACTATAACCTCAACAAGAGCAGTGAATCTTTTAAGGAATGAGCCTGCTTAGTATAAAATCTTTTTATTCCTATGATTAAAGCTCCTTGGCAAATCTGGCAAAAGAACTGAGGGAAAAAAAAGTACAAAAAAATATTAAATCAAAGCGTGTGACAGAAATGCTTTAAATATAACAGCATCACTTACTAGACCTTTCAGGTCCTTAATCTCAGTAGAACCGTTGTTTTTGTTATTGTATTGGTTCCTCGCCATGTTTAATAATACAAGAGCAGGCGTCCATTCTGCTTATGCAAGCACAGTGTTGCTGTGCCGGCCTCAGAGCTTTTCATTTCAGGCCATGCACAGTGGAGGCCATCCCTGTGGATGCCGTTAAGACGCGCTGATCATGAGCAGTACCCATGTATCACAGTGTGCCGAAGCTTTTGGTCTGTTTTGGTTTGCAGTGGCGAGCAGGAAGGGAAAAAGGAATGAAAGGCCAAGCAGCTCTTTGGACTTGAATGAGCTTATTCATCTCTTCCTTTCCCACAGAATGCATTAGTACGATTCAGATATGTCGGCTCTGAATTTTCAATATGTGAAAATAAAATCACAGCGTGGATGGGGAACATGCTTCAGATATCTCAGGGATAGAGTCAGCAGCTCTTTACACTTCTGCGTGATTTAATAAAATGTGTTTGATTTAGGATTTTTGGTAAAACGGTAAATAAACTGTTACATTTTGAAGCAGAAGACCGAAATATTCAACATATACTGTAAGCTCATTGGAAATATTTGCCTCTAAATACGAAAAAAAAAAAAATATATATATA
>JAUCMT010000002.1:5352341-5362660 GCA_032357475.1 Enteromius thamalakanensis
ACGATTTAGAATAAATCGTATGAATTCGTACGAGTGAGGTCATACAAATTCGTACGAATTAGCCACCTCGTAAAATACGTATGAATTGCCGTGAGATCAGGTTGAGTGAGTCATTTCATCATTTATTTAGTTGATTATGACTGCATCTGGATTTTCCAAGTGGGACTTTAGTAGACACTGTAGATTATCAATCTTTCTATGCAGGATATCTTCATCTATTACTATCTTTCATTTCATCTCAATACAGGAATAGACAGACACGATCATGTCACGGTGTAAAAATATTCCTTATTATGGATAGATGAGAATTCAGAGAGTCATTTGAAAAGTGTGATTGCATCACAGATGATTGACAGATGATCTCAAATTGATGTGGGTGTCAAGTCAAGTGACAATACTGCTGCAAAATATTAGGCCTTAAGGGAATAAATCTTGTGGGGAAGAAAATTTACCCATTTTTGATCTTTAGCAGCACATGGCTGCACACTCTCCGGGGAGCAAGAGGTTGGAAATACCTACAGTACATTATGCAACATCCAGCCAGAAATCACCTTCTCAGAACACATACAGTATCATAGCTAATTAAAAGCTGAGATGATCTAGGCTGCCCAGTTCACCCACACAGTACAATATATACTTAAAAAGACCAAGAACCTATTAATTAATATGAAAACCACTAGCTGTTTTACCCAAAAGCCAACAGATAATGTTGCAGTGGTTAAAGGAATATTTAAGCCAATTTTTTTTTATTTACTCACCCTCAGGTCATCTAATATGTAGGTTATCTATTCCCAGAATCTATTCTGGGAATAGATTTTAAGAAATTTAGCATCACTCATTCACCAATGTACCACATGCAGTGAATGGGTGCCGTCAGAATGTCGCAATATTTGTTTAGATTTGTTTTGGACTGTTTTTGCTTGTAAACAATGCTTGATCTTTTGTATATTTCTCTCCTGATTCAGATGACACAACTTTTGTGCGGCGTTCCTTTTGTGAAAACAACCTTATGGATACAGGAGCCATGATTTGTTTATACAAAAATTCAGACAGCTGGTGAGTAAGGAAATTATAAGCAAAGTTTCGATTTTGAATGTACTATTCCTTTAACGTCTCTTTAATATCACAGAGTAAATGCTTATACCCTCCAAAATAAAAGTTCTCCTAGACCCTAAGTTTCTCCTAGATCCCTGTGTTTTTATTGAGCATTTAACATTTAATTATTGGGTTAATATTTATTCAAGAGCAAGGGCTTATGGGTATTCCCTCCAGTCACAATGCTCACAGTGTAACAATGTGAAGCGCTTTGTGCTCATTCTTAATAGCTTTATTAAGGTTTAATTTAAAGGAGCTTAATTTACACAGATTGACTCGACAGTACAGTCTCTTGTTGCCACACAGTTTTTAATTTGATCAAAAACAGACTAAGGGACAAATTTACTAAACAGGGTAAATTAGTGTGACAGCGCAATTCCATAGAAGCACAGTTGGGAGTGGAAAGGTCTGCTGGTGATCTTCTGAGAATGCATAAATTAAAGAATGCAGATGCAGCCTGCACATTTCCATAATAACCATGTCAAGCACAAAATAGTTTTGGGGCATTAAATAATGCTGCAAATAATAGTAAACTACAAACCTTTCTAAATCGTGTTGGTTTAAATATTGCAGCTGTAAATATTGTTCTAAAAAGAAAACCTCTCAAAATGTAAGATAAGCTTTAAAAATAAATGTTTATTGCTAATATTTCACTATTTGGTTCTTGAAGGTTGTTTTATGCCACAAATAGAGGGCGCTGTCACAAGCTGTTAATAAATTTTTCATTGTTATGTTTTTTTTAACCTTTGTCTCTCTTTAGCTGAACGAACTTTATATTGTGCATGAATGAACTTTTGTAAACATTAGGTCTCATTTGACTAAATGTACTATTTCTTAGACAAATTCTTTAACGCTCCAACCACCAAGACTGTTCTGAAGTTATGCTATATTTTTTTCTGATCCAGCTTATAATTTTGAAAAACTAGACTTTCATGTTAAAAACATCCTAAACAAGTTAGAAACATTAGCAACAAGCTAACTGTATGCTAATAGTGTTAAAACATGTTTAAACGTGTTATCAACATGCTTACTACAGTATTTGCTAAAATATGATAGCGACATGTTAATCATGCTACAAATATGTCAATTATGCTAGAAACGTGCTAGACATATGCCAATTATGCTAAAACATTATAGCATGATATGCTAACATGTTAACAACATGTTATGATATTAAGATGCTAACAACATGATAATCACATGCTCAGCCTTGTTAAAAAAACAGCTTATGCTGGTTATGTTTGGAAGCTGGGATGCTGGTTTGAGCTGCTTAAGCTGGTCCTTTGCTGGTTTATGCTGGTCCTTGTTTGGTGGTCATGTTTTGGTGCTGAGCTGGTCCGACCATCTTAAAACCCAGCAAAGGACCAGCTTAAACAAGCATCCCAGCTTCAGTCATACCAAACAGCACTTGCTGTTTTTTTTTAGCAGCGTCCTAACAGCATGATATCATCATCTGTTTAATCTATCTAAACTTACAAACTTCAAGCTATAAATCCTTCAAACTTTCAATCAAGGTTTTTTTTTTTCCTTCAAAGTTTGTTAGCAAAACTTGTACAAAAATTGTAAAAATGTTTCATAATATTAATGTTTTTACTGTGTTTTAATCAAGTACAGTCTTAGAAATCAGACATCCTTCAACTGAACCTGCTGCATCAGGCCTTAATATATGCACATGCACCTTAATATATGCACACGTCTATTTAGTTCCAGTCTACTGTTCTTTTGGTCTTGCTAAGTTGGGTTCTTTGACAACTTTGTGTCCTCGCTTTATGTATTCCTGCTGCAAGACCAGCAGGTTTTAGGCAATGCTGCTTTTTTTCTGCATAGAAAATGCATGGAGCGTTTCCAGATCGGCCATCGGCTCCTTGTCAGTGGAAGAGGGTTTGCGAGGCTAGTCAAGAAAGAAATACACACATAGGCTCTCTTTTGAGAACCAGCTTTGTGAGCTGTCTTTTCTATGGGTCTTTTACATCACAATGAAATATGAAGTTATTTGAAGAGTCCTGAGCGCATTGAACTTGGTATGGAATTTTAAAATAGGCATTTATGCAATACTCATTTTAAATATTTACATTTAAACTGGTGGAATATTAATTTACAGGTTAAATCTAAATATTTTAATACAATTTTTAATTAGATTGCATGAAATCTAAAATGCAAGAAATATGATAAAAGCATCATACATTACTGTAGGTGATTTACTGTCTGTGATGGCTCTTGTGTGCACGAGATTCAACCCCCCCCCCAGACATTCATAAGGATGTCTTTATGAATATTACAAACTGCCGTGTGTTACAACACGTCATATCCCAAAAGAAGAGCCCAAATGACCCCACGAATTTCCTCAGGGGCCGCCTTCTGTTTTGGCAAGGATACACCTGATCTAAAGTTTGTATGTTGCTTTGAATCAGACATCTTCAAACCGCAAACCGACACAGGCGATCTGCCAAAGCCTGGGACAAGCTGTTACATTATGCAATATTAAGGTGGTGGATCCTTTGAGACGCACACAGCTGCTTGTGGGACGTCCAAAATAATAGCCAATCCACACGGCAGAGTAGCTCTAAATGAAGACTTGTGGTCGGACGTGGAGGTAATCTAGCAAATGGAATGGAAAATCAGATTCACAATCACAAGAGACTCATCTTTTCCGTGGCTTCTGGCCAGAGCGAGTGGAGGAAGCGC
Organism: Enteromius thamalakanensis; assembly: GCA_032357475.1. NCBI lineage: Eukaryota > Metazoa > Chordata > Actinopteri > Cypriniformes > Cyprinidae > Enteromius > Enteromius thamalakanensis. The sequence continues at coordinate 5,356,122 of JAUCMT010000002.1, forward strand.
CGGCTGTGTCATCTCGCCACCGCTGGAGCCCATAAATTGGACGCTTACAAAAACATGTCGCTCAGCCCAGGGTTTGATCTTGATTGGGTGGGCGTGCAAGCAGGGAAAATGAAGAGTTGATCCCCCCACGAGGCGGCGATAACGAAGACAAATAATGCTCGGTTAGGGGCCGCCGGAGGAGTTAAATCGCTCCTTGGAGAGCATCTGAGCTTGAGCTTTTTCTATAATCTGTGTAATCAAGCACTAGCGATTAAATCACTTTCACAGGGACGTTTGTGCGGCATGAATGGCTCATCCATCTCTCACACTCCTCGAGACGTGTCTGCCGTGCATGTGTGGGTGGCCACACGTGTGTCCGTGAGTGTTTGATCTGCTGTGCTGTACGGATAAGTTTATTTCAAAGTCGCAGTGGCAAGATTTGCTCGAAGTTTCTTCCAGATCTGGCTTTGTCTATATTTAAACCCTCCGCTTTCCTTTCTTTTTCCGTCTGCATGCAACAAGAGCAATTACACACGTTTAAAAAGGCCTTGACAAACTTGTTGCGTGTCTAGCGTACTTTATTCTACTAAAGCACTGAAACCAATTGACATTCCCATGGGGTTGACAGAGAGAGCACTTACTGTGCATGACAATAACTTTTATAGCTCACGGTGTGTTTGCTTCAGCTCTGTGCTTTGATGTTTCGTATTCCCTTCACATAAGAACATCGTAATTATATGGCAGGGGCACCGAAAGCAGCTTAGAAGATCAAATATGGAAATTTCACAATTTAATAAGATAATATGACTGATGTTCCGGTTTAAGTTGATTTTTAAAGATGCGTGCTTCAAGTCAACAGTTTAACTTGCTGCGAATATCGAACACTTCTTTTCTTTTAACCATCTGGCTCTATAGAGCGCAATAGTCAGGTTGTGCAAGTAAAAATCCCATTCATTTATTTTCCCCACAGGGGAATTGATTTTTAAAGATAACTTCTAAATCGTTAAAGACAGACCAACTAAGAGCTACAAGGTTGTTAATCGATGTTTTTGATGAAGTTGTCAGCTCACTTAACCTTTTTTCTTTACAAAAAAGTGCTGTTTTTGACTAAAACCTAAAAGTACCGTAATATGTTTGCAGAGGTGTAAGAAACAATCATGTTAATAATCTGGAAAAAAAAAACAATGCTTAAGTCAGCTATTCTCTTTTGGAAATGTGCATTCCGTGACTGTGTCTGTTTTGGTCTAAAACTTTGTGTAACCCGCTCACTACCAGTTTACTCAATTGTATCCTGGTTTGCCAGTTGACCAAAATCAAAGTGTATTTAATTACGATCGTTGTAGCTGCTAAGGAAGGTACCCTCATTCCTCATCTCAATCTGGCAACCAGTGTGTTCTCAAGTCTGAGCAGGAGGAGCCAGGGTGAAATATCCCGTTCAAATATTTTACATTGCGACAGGAGTTCAGTCCTACATACAGCACCTTTAATAGTGGAATGCTTGCTGAAAAACTGCATTACCCATGGTTCTGCAAAATAACTCCACCAATCAGAGAATCGTTGTAAAAGCTCAGACCACTCCCATGAAGCGCTGTGAATGTCTTAATTCAGAGCTTTAAGTAAAAATCTTGTTTAACTCAGAAAATGTCACATCACTGAAGTACAATGGGCGATGTTAACAGCTGTGCGATTAGTGAAAAAAATATTATGTTAACAGCTTTTGTGATTTTGTTAAAAGATCATGAAAATTAGGCAAAAGTCATCGGTATTATGATTTTATTTCTTTTTTTTTTAAACATAGCGCTGAATAAAGTATAAGAAAACTTTTACTGCAAACTATCATCTATGCAGTAAAAATCAAAATCACAATATGGATTAAACACTTTATTGTGCAATTACATATCAGTCAATATTGTGCTCCGTTATTTAGCATTGATTATTTACCACTAAATTCTTTCAAGTAAAAATAACACCGATAACAGATTAGAAATATTAATTGGCTAACATAGTGCATTTCCAAAGGTACTGGCACAAAATCTGATGGAATAAATGTAATATTAGCTGCACCTTATAATTTGCATCAAAGTTAACAAACAGTGAACATGTTAACAATAAGCAGTCCGGAAAGAACACGCAGCAAGTTTTGTGCCAAAACTTGTTAATGCTAATATTGTATAATGATTGTTCCTAGAATATTGTATATGCTAATTTTTTTTTTTACAAATTTCTTGTTGCAGTTTTGCCGGCTTATAGTTTAACACATTTTCACTGACTATATTATTATTATTAACTAAAATGATGTGGCACAATGAGAGCCAGTAAACTCATTTGACATGTTCAAAGAGGCCTTGACAAACTTGAGTGTCCAATGTGCTACATGTTCCTAAAAACAATAGACATTCTCATGGAGTTGAAAGGAAAAGTGGCACTTGTGCTTGATGAAAAACTTCACGTACCTCACTTCACTTCTGTGCTGTTATGTTTATAGTTGCCATTATATGAAGCACCAAAAGCAAAGTGAAAAAATCAAATATGGAAATTTCCCATGTCAGCTTCATAATTTAGTACAAGAAGTGATTATACTGTAATGATGTTTGATTTTAGAATGCTGATACTTAAACTCAATGACTTGACATATTTACTATTAATTCATATTTCCTTTGCAAAAAACACTGTCTGGGTAAACTTTCAACAAAAACTTGCTGTGCATCTGAAATGTTTTTTTTTCCCCTTTTTGGCTGACATCTCCAAACCATCTTCTTTCTCAACACCTTCCCACCAACCATCTGGCTCTATTCTGGTAAGCAACTTTCCATTATCCAATTAAATCCCACTGTTTTTTCTTTGAAATGGCTGTTTCATTCAGAAAAGTGTTGTAAGTAAATAGATAGATAGTAAAATGGGTCAAGATGAATCTGTAAATTACTGTTATTTTAGTTGTGTATTTTAAAGCACAATGGCTAAATGTGGCCAATAATCCTTTTAAAACCATTGAAATCTCAATTCTGGTTTGGCCAACAGGTAGGCTGTCACCAGAACAGCTGCTGTCATTACCATGCCAAAGACATAGTAACACTTGGATGATCTGCACTTTGAACCCTTTCTTGGGTCGCTGTGTTTCAGGGAAGCTTTCACTGCTTCTAGTTCCTCCCTGGACAGAGAAGAAGGACACATCTGAGCCAGGACCTCCATAGCCGCCCTCTGACCAGCCTGAATTGCTCCACTGATGTATCCACACCATTGTGTAGCCGTCTCTGTGCCTGCCCAATGAATCCTGACAAAAGAGACGGACAATTAAGAGACAAGACAATTACAAAATGAATCATGTTTAAAGTGTTTAATCAAGTATTGCAATGTCCTATATACATTAAAACAACTAGGACTGAGTGGAAAATGTCAAGGTGACTGGTAATGTAAAGACTTCATGGTTGATGCCTATCAAAATGAATAATGACTATATTAGTTTGTGCTAATAGCATTCATAAATCTTTAGGTAAGTATGTCAATGAACACACAAAAGACCTTAGAATAAACTATAGCATCTATAATATATAGCAAATAATATATATGATTGTACAACAATGTGTGTGTTTGTGTTATTATTTTTTTAATTTTGATAATTAGTAAGAAGTCCCTTAAAGGATCTTTTGCATTCTTTCGCGTTACCCTGAGAAACTTTTTGCATTCTTGCACAAAAGATATGGTGCACATATATATATATATATATATATGTGTGTGTGTGTGTGTGTGTGTGTGTGTGATGTCAAATGATTAATATCACAATAAACATTTTGATTACATAATATGAGTGTGTACTGTGTATAGCAGTATGTTGCTTATATATGAAATGGGAAAAAAATATAATAATTTATATAGGATTTTATTTAGCAAAGAAGCATTAAACTGATACAATAATTCAGAATAATAAGAGATTTTGATTACATATCAATTCTGATCTTCTTAAATTCTTTTTAATATTAAACAGATTATTAAAATTAATTCTGAAGGAAATTATGTGACACTGAGAACTGGCATTACATAATGTAAATGTATATAATTTTACTATTAATTAAAAATGACTACTTTATATGAACAATATTTAAAGTAATAATTAAAATCTAAAAATCAATAGTAAAATTTACAGTGGTAAAATGTAGTAGAAGCGTCAGATTAATCATTTACATTTATGCATTTAGCAGATGCTTTAGTCCAATGCAGCTCATAAAAGAAGAAATAAGCAAAAGGTATTTATTAAAGCGAATAGCTAATTTGACATTCCTATTGACTCAATATAGTGCTCAAATTAAGCCCATATAAAAAAAAAAAAAAAGATTGGAAAACCTGCTGTAAATTTAACAAAAAATTACTTTTAACTGGGTTCTCAAAAATGCTTATCGCTGCATCAACAACATATTTCCCATGCAAGGCTGTTTCCCATCCACCACGCAGTTTAGTCTTCATGCATTATGGAATGCGTGGTCTTAGTTGTTCATGAAACCCTGAGGGATATCCTTTACCCACAGTGCTTTTCACCCATGCTCTTTGTCAGTGTGAGTCACTAAGACATAAAAGCAGTTTGTTTTCTATTCCACCATCGATGGCAGGCAAGATATGCTCTTCTAACTTTGGAAGTACTGCATCAAAAGAATCCAGCATAATATCTTAGAGACTAGTCTTACAGTTTTTAACTTTTCAGGCCAAGCATCACCTTAAAACAAAATCCAAACATGCAAGTACCACCTTGTCGTAACTTTGCTCTCTCCAGGGTTATTATACAGTAGTTTACTAAAACCGAAACCATAAAAATAATTTTTTACTTAAATTAAAGTTGAAACTAAAATACACATTTTTATCAGCTGAGAAAGGTAGAATTTATTTTTTTCAAATTAAAAAGTTAGTTCACCTCAAAATCAAAATTCTGTCATTACATACTTATCCTCATGTTGTGCCAAACCTGTAATGCCTTCATTCATCTGATGATGCTTTACTGATGTATTTACTAGTTTTTGGATCTGGGATCATTTCAGTTGTATTGTTGTCTATGGAGGGTCAGGTAAGTCTCTGATTTAATCAAATATATATAAAAAAAAATTTAATTAATCTTAAAAAAGTTAAGTCGCTCATCAGTCACATGGACTGTTTTACCGATTTACAGATTTCTGGACCTGGTAACATTTCAGTTGTGTTACTGTCTATGTTGCTGTCTAACCCTTTTAAGACACGTTTAAGACACAAATTAACATGTTAAATTGACAGCCCTAATTTTACAATTTTACAGAACATTTTTATGCATTACGATGTACTACAGAACTCTCGGCTGAGAGGCTTCAGAAGTTCCGTGCTAGTAGACCAGTTATTAATTCATGCTTTAGTCCTTTCAATTATTCACATCTAATAGAAATCATTTAAATTTTCAGAAGCTACAGCGAGGAAGAATGGATGGAGATTTAATGCATGAAAGAGTCCTGTAGCATCAGAGAGATCAAGAGCTTCAAGATCTCGTCTGTTTCCAAGTGGGTCAAGGACAGATTACAGCCCTCCTTCAGGAAGCGGCTCATCGCCCGCACAGGTACTGTACCAGACATAATGGGATGTCTGTACATGCCTCAGCCACCTTTATATGATGAACTTGTTTTTCTCCGTATGGTTCTAATTCTATTATGGAAATTTCCCCTCGACTCTAGCCACCGCACGCTTTGGCTTTCTCTCTTGCCTGCTCTGTCTGTACGTTCTCCTTGGGCGAGCATTAGTTCAGCCCTGTCAATCGCTTAACCGGGCCATTTCAAATAGCTTTTGAGACATTTTCCCCTGAGAGTGCTGTCCTTTTGACATCAAGTCATGCGTTTGGGTATCATTTGCACTTCTAGGTAAAATGGCCATTTATGTACAACTCTCATTTTATCTTTACAGGTTCTCTAAATCTCTACAGGTTTGCTAAAGTCGAGATCTGTAATGAAAGCAATAGTTCTCCCAAAATGTAACTTTTATTTCATTTCGATTGATTGATTGATTGATTGATTGTTTGTAAGTAAGTAAATTCAAGTAAATTTAGAATTTTTATCAAAACCCAGTCAGGTCATATGTCTGTGTTGCTTGAAAAGAACAAAAAGTAAATAAAAAATAATAACTGCTATTATTATTATTATTAGACTTTGTAATAGTAATATCAATTGTTATTCTTAATAACATTTTTTATTACAAATTATTTTACCTGCAATTATAATAAATAATAATTAGTAGTAGTAGTGTTGAATAGTAATCTAATAGTATCATAGTGCGTGATTAATAAATACTACTACTATTACTACTACTGTAGGGCCGGGACTCGATTAAAAAAATTTATCTAATTAATTAGAGGCTTTGTAATTAATTAATCGAAATTAATCGCATATTAATATTTGACCCGAGAACAGTGAGAATTTTTAGTATACCTTTGAATAATGACTGAATACATAAGCTTAAGCAACATAATATTGTTTATTTTTTTTCAGCCAAGTCCAACAGACCAGTGCAATATTGCCATTAAGTGTAGCAATAGGATATTTAGAAATATAGTAGCCTAC
>JAUCMT010000002.1:5364584-5380391 GCA_032357475.1 Enteromius thamalakanensis
TTCAGAGCGTGGTCACGCTGAAGGCGTTCCCATAGCGTTTTCGGACGCAGTGTTGAGTTCCTGAAAAGGAACTGCATTTAAATAAATTGAACCAAGGAACAAGTTCTTAGTGAAGCAGTGGACATTCAATGAAAATAACGTTAATTCACTCCCAATTGTTGGGATCAGAAGAAAGGCAATGCACAGACTGTTTTCCCACAACTTGGCACAGCGTCTTGTCTTACGAGCCATCTTTATCATTTGGTTCTAAAACACTACAGCCATTTCTCAAACAGAAGGCTGAATCCTCCGGAGGTCGCATTTTGCAGGCTGCATATATCATCAAGCCTGGTTTATTTAAGTTAATTTAACTGAGTGTTACATTCTCTAGTCATGAGAAAAATTCAACAATTTACAGTGGGTGGGGTTACATTATAGTGTAGATAAGCACTGCCTCTGTGGAATAATGCCTGCATCAACATTGCTACCTGTAATATATAAGACTAGAACATTCCAAAAGTTTATGTTTTGTCAGACTGCCTTCAATATAGGCTGTTTTTAGACTAACAACAAAGGGTGCATCTCCATCAGTTCCCTTTCATCAGTGTTCAGGTCACTGATTGGGCATTTTAAAGGTGGTCTTAGTTGCGAAATCCTTCTCGTGCTCTTGAATGCTCACTACCTACCTTTGCAAATTCTCGGGGAGCATCAGTACTCACTAACCAGAAATCATGTCACATTTCTGAAGCGTGAAACCACACAAGCGAACTCGGTAAATATAATGACAAAATTTGAAAGGCCAAACCGTATTCATGTCTCTGAGTGAACAATGTCCCAATGTAAAGAAAGAAAGTATGTTTTAAATAGTGAAATGACCTCTTGTATGTCAAAAGAGCAAGGGATTTTTTGCCCCAGTTCAAGACCCCTTTAAAACAAAACCAGGTAATGCAAGTAACATGAGGGTATTTCTCCAGTTTTGACACCAAAAACAGATGTGAGTAAAACATATGCATAAACACTGAGTGCAAACAGACTAGTTTATTCCCTCAAGACGCTAGGTACACAATCTTATCCTTTCCGTATTTTCCAATTTTCAAATACTTTCTATCTTTGAGTCAAATGTTTTAATGTTGTTATCCATTTGGGAGCTGGCTAGCATGGTTCATGGCTTCTAACAGTTTACTGAAGAATTTTTTAAAGGAAAACGCGTAAGAAAAATAATACTTCCAGGACCAACGTTACATAAAAATACATACAGGTGACTTATGCCAGCTGAACGTGTTTTGATATCTCAACTAAATGAATATGATTACCTAAAAGCCAAAAGTACAAAACAATTACAAAATACCAGGGATATTTTAACAAAAGGCACATAAAAGGAAGCTTGGATACTGTAGAGAAGGAAATTGTCACGAAGACCATCTGTAAAGTATTTAGCAGATCACCCAACATCACTCAAGTGGATCCGGCACAACGCATAAAAGCATTTTAATTGGAATGGATGTTAATAAATGTCTCTATTCCGACAATGAAAAATCAAACAAGACAACCAAAGCGGAAAAGCGTTGGCGTGTAATTTTATTAAGCGACAGCAATCAGAAACAGATATTTTGATTACATTATGTATCACCGATGCTGCTAATTGAACAAGAGGCTCTGATTAGCACATTTCCGTTGGGTTAACTCTCTCCCAAAGGATTTTTCCAACATGTTAATGAATAAACCGCACAACATGCCAATTCATCTTTTCCTAACCGTGATTTATATGTGCAATCGTTAACATGTGACCGACAATCCCATGTCAACCCACACATCTGTCTCTCTGAAGGGCTGTGATGGCAGACGAGGGAAACAGATCTAATTTAGCCGCAGTGACTGAGCCGTGGAGTTGGTCTCATTGATTGAGAGCAATCGCACTGCGCCTGGCAGTCCATCATAACTGTGTGTTTGTAAGCGACAGCGGCTGTCTGCTTACTTCAATTTGTTAGACGTTAGGAAATAGCATTGCCACGATACCACCTTTCTGGCAGACAAATAGAAGAACAGAAGGTTGAGTTCATTCGCGCAGCTTTTGAAGAAATTAGATGTCTGTGTATGTTTTATATAGATTGTGGCAGCAGTAATTCATCTAATAGTAATCAACTGATGGAGTGAGTGTTAAATAGACATAAACCTTATCTATTTCGACAACTGATTTAACAAAGCTTTTAATGAGTGATGCTGTACAGGCCAGTAAAGTACACCAGATTGCTGTAATCTGCTGTATCTGAGGCACAATTTGAGGGATGGAATATATTGTGCAAATTGCATTCAGCACATTATTTAAACATGTTTGTATTTACCTAATTTTGCATGATTCTTTTACTAAAAGGTGTGTTAAAACAACACAGAAAATGAATAAATAACACTACACACATGCTTTGAGGCTGCTGCATTCTTTGGTTAATTCCCTAGATATTTTTCAGCCCATATTTTAGTTCCTCTCTGAGTTCTGTCAGTTTATCCCCTCAGGATTTTTTATTTTTTAGATATGTGTGTTCCCCCTCACTCGTTGGCATCTGTCACCTCCGTTACTCAGGTAGCCGTCAGTGGTGGAACAGACATTTATAGCATAACCTCAGGCTAATGGGCCACAGGTGTTCGAAGCATTTCTGTAGGATTCTCCCACCTGCCTGAAGCCTTGGGAAAAACTGTACTTAAAAAAAAGAAGGAAAAGGACAAATAATGATAATAAAAAAAAACTTTCCACCAAAACTAAAAATTCTGTACATGCTGGATTAAATGCTTGTTTTCAATATCAGATTAATAAAAAAAATATATAAATATAAATATAAAATATTTCTGTATATACATGTATATAAATACACAGACCAAAGATACTGATGATTCATTTTGGCCTACATTTAAGATGGATGTATTTGATGTATTTGAGCTGCATATTAAATTTACATCCAACAAACAAACAAATCAATAAATGCATGCTTGATGTGATGCATATCTGTCACCCATGCATAAATAAAATTGACAAGATTGCTGTAATAGTACTAATACATTTCATAAATTCACAATAGCCAGGTTTATATTATATTATATTATATTATATTATATTATATTATATTATATTATATTATGCCTGGATCTCATAGATCTGAACTAATACTGAATATTGTTTGTTTGACAGCCAGCCATCATAGCTAATTTTCATGACTTTTAACCAAATAAATGTAACTGTTTTCAAAATTAGCCAATGCACTACATTTACAGACATCAAGTTATGCATGGTTAAACATTTAGAATAATTGCTTTTTTTAAATATTATTGTTTAAATTAAATTTAAAAGATGGAAATCAATGCAATGTTAAAATTGTTTATTTTATATTTGTTTAGTGAGTCTTACTTTGATGGTGTTCAGTGTTTGTGTGAAAATCACTTAAATAAACAAAACAACAAACTTAACTTAAAATAAATTAACGCCTTCTATATATGTTTGTTTAAAAGCTGCATGTTATGGGCTTTAGTTCATCATGTGACTTTCTCATCACCACCTCCATTTGGTGGTTATCAGTCTGTTTCAAAGGTACAAAACAAATTTCAGTACTTTAATAGGTTGATATTAACAGTATATCAGTTAATGAAATTATGGTATTTATCTGTAAATTTAGCTTAAAACTGTAAAACAGTCACATTTCTTTTTACAGTCGAATTCCAGCAACCACAGCTGCCGTTTTTTTACTGTAAATTAAATTCTTTTATTTTTTTGTGAAAAATTATATGCAATTTAAATACAAATACAATTTTGATTATTTTTTATTTAATTATTTATTTGGATTTTTTTTTATGTGTCCTGTCCATTGCCCAAACTTCCAGTCTGAATAAGAAATATTTCCGCACAGGAAAGAAAACTGCACTCAATAAATGTCAAAGCATTTTTAAACTTTAATATTTCAAAGCGAACAATTTGTTCCCCTCAAACTAATCTTTTATTGGGTGTTAAAGTGTTCACATTTTCCTGTCTTTTTTTTTTTACTTGAAAATGCAATTTCCAGCTGCAAACTCATGGCCAAAATCCGCAGTATCCTTTGTTCCCATTCACACACCCACCCACCCTGCCTTCATTCATCTGTAAATGGCAAAGTGATACCAGCAATTTGCTAATTAAAGGTTTGGGCGTAGAGCCTGTGTCTTTGAACACATTCCCAAAACGCTGAACTGAAACTGGAAACAACCCGGCACTCTTAAAGCAAAAAATCAGCTTAAACTTTGTAGTAAACACCCTTAAAAATAGGTCACGGCAGTCAAACGGATGCTAATGCTTCCCTGCTATCTTACAGTATAAACAGGCCTCTAAGCAAAACTCTGAGTGACGCGTCTGTGAGGTTTCTTGCCACCGCTGTAGTCCGCCGTCACTAGAGATGCTCTCTCATCAAAGTGGAGTCGATGGGAGGCCGGGCCGGGGACCGTTTTCTCTGCCAGTCAGCTCAAATTGCATGCAGCTGCAGTGCCAGCTTAGTCAGGTACAGCGTTTTGGAGGAAGACTTAGGAGTTAAATATAGCATCCAAACAGCTGCACCCGGTTATGCTTCGACACGCCACAAACCCACCGAAGGAATGCGTCCAAACTCGGTTGAGCATCTGAACCAACCAAAATACCAAGACAAAAAGGACATACATCCCACAACCTGACTAATCACAGGCATATTGGAGGCTTGGTGCAGCAGAGCATGAATACTTCATGGGTTTATACAGCTACACACATGCCCACGCACAATATTCCCAGCAAACACACACACACACACACGTTCGTTTCTCATGGTTGCCAACGCACACCCACACTTCGTATTCTGTCCTCTCGCCGACTGACAGAGAAATCCAGGATTGTGTATAAGGTTTTAAAAAGCTTATTTAAAAAGATCGCTAGAAGACGTCCATCTTACTGACTTTTCATGACAGGCATTCCCTGTGACTTCTAAAGTAAACAAATATCTAAAAACAGGGAAGGAGTCATTTTAGAGAAATAGTTCACTAATATTAATATTCAGTTATTAGTTTCATCACCCATATAATTTCTATCTTTTGTACAGAAATGCTACTCGCATGATTGGATGGCAAGAGCATTTGTGCTTTCAGTAAAAAATAACAATAAATACGTTTTGGAATGATACTGAAAACACATTTTAAATTTTTGGGTGAACTGTTCCTTTAAATCTTTAATAATTTATGAAAACTCAAATATATAGCGAGAGGCCGTTCTTGCGGGCTGCCAGTAGAACAGAAGTATTCTATAACCTGCCATGGCAAAATGAAGCACAATAAAGTACTATCAAGTCAAGCAGTTCATTAATCATTGAAATGGAGGTGGTGGGGGAGTGACTTCACTCATTATAAAAGATAGATGGATGGGAGGTTAAAACATTGGTCTCCATCAGCCCAGATGACAAGACGATGCACAGTGGGACACACTAACACTCCAGTGAATGAATCAAGAGGCGTTACAAACCCTGTAGCAGTTTGATTCCACGAGCAGATCAGTTTACAGTACATGTCAAAAAACTGAAAATAAATTAAAACATTATTTAGACACAGACACACACACACACACACACACACACAGTGGGGCAAAAGCTATAGCTTTAGTCAGCTATCAATTGTGCATTCTCCCGCTTAAAAAGATAAGAGAGGCATGTAATTTCCATCATAGGTATCCCTCAACTACAAGAGACAAAATGAGAAAAAAAAATCCAGAAAATGACATTGTAGGATTTATTTGAAAATAATGGTGGAAAATAAGTATTTGGTCAGTTCCAAACTTTCATCTCAATATTTTGTTATATACCCTTTGTTGGCAATGACAGAGGTTAAACGTTTTCTGTAAATGTTCACAAGGTTTTCACACACTGTTGCTGGTATTTTGGCCCATTCCTCCGTGCAGATCTCCTCTAGAGCAATAATGTTTTGGGGCTGTTGATGGGTAACAAAGATTTTCAACTCCCTCCAAAACATTTCTGTGAGGTTGAGAACTGGAGACTGGCTAGGCCACTCCAGGACGTTGAAACGCTTCTTATGAAGCCACTCCTACGTTGCCCAGGTGCTGTGTTTGGGATCATTGTCATGCTGAAAGACCCAGCCAGGTTTCATCTTCAATGCCCTTGCTGATGGAAAGAGGTTTCACTCAAAATCTCACGATGATGGTCCCATTCGTTTCTTCATTTACACAGATCAGTCGTTCTGGTCCCTTTGCAGGAAAACAGCTTCACAGAGCATTCTTTCTTTTACCAAAAAGTTCTATTTTGGTTTAATCTGACCATATGACATTCTTCCAATCCTCTTCTGGATCATCCAAATGCTCTCTAGCAAACTTCAGACGGGCCTGGACATGTACTGGCATAAGCAGGGGCACATGTCTGGCACTGCAGGATTTGAGTCCCTGCCAGCGCAGTGTGTTACTTTGGTCCCAGCTCTCTTTAGGTCATTCACTAGGCCCCCCGTGTGGTTCAGAGGTTTTTGCTTACTGTTTTTGTGATCTTTTTGACCCCACGGGGTGAGATCTTGCATGGAGCCCCAGATCGAGGGAGAATATCAGTGTTTTTTTGTATGTCTTCCATTTTCTAATAATCAGTCCCACAGTTGATTTCTTCACACCAAGCTCCTTACCAATCTTCCCAGCCTGGTGCAAGTCTACAATTTTGTTTCTGGTGTGACCGCTCTTTGGTCTAAGCTATAGTGGAGTTTGGAGTGTGACCATTTCAGGTTGTGGACAGGTGTCTTTCATACTGATAACTAGTTTAAAAAGATGCCATTAATACAGGTAACGAGTGAAGGACAGATGAGCCTTTTAGAGAAGAAGTTAGAGGTCTGTGAGAGTCAGAAATCTTGCTTGTTTGTTGGTGACCAAATATTTATAATAGGAATTTACTAATTAACTCATTAAAAATCCTACAATGTGATTTTCTGGATATTTTTTTTTATTTTTTCTCTCATAGTTGAGGGATACCTATGATGAAAATTACAGGCCTCTCTCATCTTTTAAAATGGGAGAACTTGCACAATTGGTGGCTGACTAAATACTTTTTTGCCCCACTGTAGATGCATTATTAAGAGGACCTGTTCTGCAGCTGCACTGTAGCTAACATTAGCATCAGCATACATAAGACCATTTATGATATTTATAGTACACGTTTATTTAAAACTTACTTTAAACCATCATTGAGTGTTTGTAATAGCTTCCTTTTGCAATCACGTGTGAAATTTGTCCGTTTACTGTTGTTACAGTATGCTATTTATAGCCTTTTTTGTATCGCTGTATAAATGAGGATTTAAGATGTAAGTTACATATTTCTTATTGTTATGTTTGTAAGTTGCCAGATATACATTCAGAGTAGTGTTGTTATGCACGTCCTGATTTTGCCAAGTACTATGTGTCCCTAGGTCAACATATTTTGTTGACCACAAAACACAATTTTAATACAATAATATAGTCTTGACCATATCTCTACACCTAAACCTACCCTTACCCATGAGTAATGCCTTAAATCTAAGGAAATGATAGATGACTGACACTGATGTGCAAGCAGCAAACACTGTACCAATTTTGGTACCAAAGCAAACACAAAAACATATATATAAAAAAAATCAAATTAAACAAAAATAATATGTACAAAAATCACGGCCATTCTTTACTACTAGAATTGTGTTTCAAGTTTTTTCACAAGTAATAAAAATTTATAAAAATTTTGAAATTTAATGAAAATTTATGAAATTTAAACCTGTTTTATTTTTTGGTAAATAAAAGTGGATTTTCAATTAAAATAAAAAAATAAATATTGTGTGATTATTTCTTAAAAAATAAGAATAGTTAATTTTATTATTTCTTAAACAGTAGTAGCCTATCACATACATTATTTTAAATGATAGTAACATATTTCTAGCCCAATGTCTAAATGGAACCTTTATTTTGATGGGTTGCTATGAATATCTGGTCAAAAATTGTTTATGTATTTATGTCCTCATTAAGATGGCAGATCCTGTAATCACAGAGAGTGTCACACACGCTTTAGCAGTTAACAAAACCACTTGTCTCTGCCATTCATTCATTCACACAGAGTCACGCAGAACATGGTTTGTTCTACCCTTTTCACACAATGATAAATAACATACTTCTAACTTTATCAAAAAACTATTCGCAATAAAAAAAATAATTTGTGATTAATCTCTGTGTTAACATTGACAGCCCAAATAAATACTAACATACAAAATATCAGAATACTAAATAACCATATTAAGAACATAACATATATTAAGAAAAAAAAAAGTATATATTATATACATTATTGCTGTCAAACGATTAACCACGATCACAACAAAAATAAAAGTTTTTGTTTACATTAAATATATATATATATATATAAAGGGACTATTTTTCAAAATATAATAATGTTGTTGTCATTCTCACCCTCAAACAGTTCCCGGTATATGTATTTATTTTGTCATTCATAAAACAGACATTTTAAGCAGCTTTTTCATTCAGGTAAAGCAGATTAAAACCAAGTTCATAAAAAGTATGAACAAAGTACCCTAAAAGTGGTCTGTATGACTTGTTTCACTATATCCCAAGTCTGCTGAAGTTAGACTCGTTAGAGTATATTGACAAAAAATTACCCTCATTACTCTCACACATACTTTGTGTAAGAATTTTCCATTTTTTACTTCAATGTTGGCATAAATTTGCCATCAAACTGCATTATATGGAAAAGCTTTCAAGACACTCTGCTTAAGATCTAAAATCTTCACTAATAAAGCATTTTGTATTAATTATTAGTCACCAAAAATAATAACAATAATAATAATAATAATAAAATATTATATTTCCATTTTTTTTTTATGTCTTTTAAAGTGTGTCAAAAAAAATCTGTATGAGTTAGTCTTTTTTTACGTTTTTTCTAACAGGAGAAGACGAGCCTGACGGTTGACTTTAAGCCACGCTGCCTTCATTATTTAATCACTGAATGCATTTTGGACGGCTGTCTAATCTCAACAGTGTCTCCAGTTTTTAAGAGTTCCCGTCACCTGTCAGCTTGCCATCCACAAATTCTAATTTCGAGCCAGAAGGACGATGGCATTTCAGGCACTCTGAGTAATTCAGAGCTGTCCTTAGATTCGTCACATTAAAAGTGTCCTCGCCAGACTCGGCTCAACAGACTGTGCCGTACTATCTGTTAAACAAAACGTGGCAGCCAAACTTGCAGCCAAAATGGCGGTGCTCCCAGAGGAAGTACACTACAGGGGGTACATGATTGACTGCTGTTTTGGGGTCAGTTCGGCAGACTGTTTTATACGAACCATGTGATCCACATTGACTCGTGTGTGCATGTGCACTAACCTGCCAAGTGAGAAGGACACGCAACAATGACAGCTTTACAAGTGACTGTGCCTGCCGAAGTCGTAACTTCTATGTTCTCTGAATTCTGGAAGAGAAAAACATATTAGAATTGATTAAAAACGGAAACCCGATAAAGGCTGGTATTGTGAGGTTGGAACCAACTAGAATGGCAAGGATACTGACAAAGACCTGTTGTGAAGGAAACACAATAAGAGAATTGTTATGTGAACTTTATTGATCCCTGTGGAGAAATACATGGAATTATGGATTGAACGTGGAGAGTAAACTCCGTACACACACACACAAACACAGATATAGCCCTTGAGAGGCATGTTGGCATTAATATGACTTGCTGTCATAAAGCCGTCCCAAACAGACCATGTTGAGATATGAATGAATACTGGTTGTTACAGTATGTAGGACTCCCAAAGGTGCCACAGATAGAAATATGAGTGCTACTTTTAATAGACAACTATTTCTGATGGAGACCAGCTACCAAATCTATGGCAAAACGCCTGGATGTGCCATCATGTGGGACATACATTATCCTGGGCTATGGGAAGAGGGGATCACATTAAAGGGATATTTCACCCAAAAACTAAAATTATGTATTCAACTACACACCGTGACGTCTCTCCAAACCCCTGAGACCTTTATTTATCTTCAAATTAAGATATTTTTGATGGAATCTAACAGCTCTCTCACTTAGCAATGATATTACCATGATCAAGGTCCAAAAAAGTAGTAAGGACGTCATTAAAATAGTCCATTTTAACTGTGTGCAAAGAACACTAAATAAGGGATAATGTACATCCGGCAGGTTGTTATCGCAGCCCGACGGAGGGCTGTTGTATAAGACTGAAGGGCTTTATTCTGCATTAACAACCTACTGGATGTACATTGTCCTTATTACACGGCTTCTTGTCAAAAAAGTAAGTAATTAGGAACAAAAATTTGTCTTCTTCTTGTTTGTTCAGAGTTAAGTTTTAGTTTTTCTTGTTTTTAACCGGGGAGTCAGTCGAGTCATCTTCTGTCCACTGCTTTTCTCCTCCATTATAATTTGTGTTTTAAGCCGCAAGACGGTGCCAAACTGTCGACAACAGCGGAGTTATACATATAATTAATAACGGTCAAGATGATTTGTAGTACCTGTATGAGCCTTTGTTATTAGTTTTACCGGTTGTTATCTGGGAATAAAAACCTTCGAATGTGGCGACTGACCAATCAGAATTGAGAATTAAACGAAGCCGCGGAACAATAATAATAATAAAGTAAATTAAAATGTTATTTATTCAGCTGTTCTTTTCGTTTTGGAGGGTACCCTATAATGTAGTCAAAGTAATGAGCACTGTTTACAGCATGCACACACCGTCTATTGAACTTGAACAACCTTGACTCTGGGGTATTCTGGGTTATTATCGTTTTCTTTGCGCACAAAAAGTAGCTTCGTAAAATTACGGCTGAACACCTGATGTCACATGGACTATTTTACAGACGTTGTTGCTTTGTTTCCATGCAGAGATCGCGGTAAAATCCTTGGTTTCTATGGAGGATTAGAGAGCTCTTCATTTTGGTTCCGAAGATGAACAAAAGTCTTAGAGGTTTGGCACGATGTGAGGGTGAGTAATTACTGATAGAATTTTTTCATAATGCATACAGCTGACAGCTTTAGTGATGTAATGTAAAAATGTTTATTAATATCAAGGTAAGACAAGAAATTACCTTTTACTTTAGCAAGGACAAATGAAAAAGAAAGAAACATACAGCATATACTAGTGCAGTAACCTCGAGTACACATAGCTGCTCAGATATCTTCACGGCTTCCTGCTAACCTTTAAGGCCTTAAATGGTCTCACACCTCTATATTTGTCAGATCTACTTCACCCTTAGTCTCTTGGATCATCTGAACTTGGCCTATTGTTCGTTCCTAGAGTCTGACTGTCTAACGTAGGTGGGGTGGACGACCTTTTTGTTCTGGAACTCTGCTCTCTCTTTTCTTTTTCTGCTTGTAAGTATTAGCTAAAAACCTCCTAATTTGATGACTTTTAATTCATTTGAATTGCGTATGCGTATGTTTTTTGTAAGCTGTAAGTTTTGTCAATCTTCTACCTTTGTTAATTAACCTTGTGGGATTTACCATGTACAACATCTTTTTAAAATGGTCAAAAGTGGCAGTTATTCTACAGCAGATTTCCATTTTAAATAAATGTTGTTCTTTTGTATACTTTCTATTCATCAAAGAAAAATGCTGTATCGTAGTTTGAATAAAAAATATTAAACTGCACAATCATCGTGTGACATTGAAGACTAGAGTAACGATAATGAAAATAAATGACATTAAAAATCAAAAAGGTTATTTAAAGCTGTAATAATATTTCACAATAATGTTTTCCGCAATTTTGAGCCTTTTTTTGAGGTTTCTGAAGAGACCTGTTTCAAAAACATGCTCCACACAGACTCCAAATGAGCTTTTCTAGGTCATACTCATATAATCAAATTAATTATTAAATTAATTAATTCAGTACAAGCTATGTGTCACCCATGAAAAGTGGCATACATAAATTAAAAATTAATACATTATAATTTTTATCAATATTAATAATATTTTATAATTTATAATATTTTTAGTAAAATATTTTTTTTGCCTAAAGGTTTTAAAAGTGATGTTAGCAATTTTATCCAATTAAATTTAACTCATTTTCTAATTTTCGGATTGGCTTACGTAAAACAACAACAACAAAAAACTTTTAATTTTTATTGATTTGCTTATTTTCTGATTGAATCAAAACAAAAAAATGTATATTAAAATATTAATAAAATATTAATAAAAATTAATAAAATATTCTATTGCCTAAAGGTGCTAAACAAAAAATTATGTTAACTATTTAACCCAACTTTTCAACTCCTTTTCTAATTTTCTGAGATATATATATATATATTCAAAAAAGGATTATTTCTCTTTTCGAGAGTATATAAAGATAGAAGCCAATGAGTTCATGTGGATAAACAGTGGGGGTGAGTAAAACTTTCTACTCAGGCATGTCGATGTAACACCATTAAGATGGTTAATGGATTTTACCTCTCTATGTGTGAGAGCGACATTATAGGCTAATTCCCTGACGTGAAGCTTTCAAAAGATTTTGTGTCACCAATTCTCAAATGAGAGCGATCTAATGGAGTGAATTTGATTTAGCCTATCTAAATATTTTAGTCTATGACAAGCACTTCAGCGAACCATAATGTATAATAAAGAAAAGGGAAGGAAGAGGCAGTGCAAAACAAGTGAAAAGCACACAGCGGGACCCAAGTCTTGGTTTCTGAACAGTATCTTGTTTAAAGGAAAGGAACTTATCACTCGCACCGCTGGTGGAGAAATGCTCGTTATCTCTGTGTCAACCCCGCGCTGATGGAGTCATTACCTGACATATGGTCGTTACGGCGGCGCCCAGCCGAACCCATTCTTTGCCGATCTGCTCCACCAGCTTCTTTGACAGCTGCTGAGTGCCCCCCTGTGGAGAGAGATGGCCATCACACTGTGTTCATTCACAGCTCCTGCTCTCAACACACCAAAAGCTCCACAACACCTTCTTACAGATGTCTATGTTGTAGCACGATGCCCCAGTGGGCTTCTTCTCTGCTACAGTGATTATGAAGTTACTTTTTTAAATATCTGGTGTACAGAAAAAGTATCATGCCAAGATGATATTGTGCTTTGTTTTATATGAGATTGCATTGCCTATTTGCTGCAAAATTGCTACGGAAAATATGTATTGTAATAATATGCGGCACTTAATAGGTAGATCTAATCTGGTGGAGAGATAAACAAGGCCGTCTGTGCTGACAGAAAGTAGGTAAAAGAGGAACAAGAGATAAAAGCTCTTCTAAATGAGCTGCTTTTCAACCTTTCCCCTATCAGCTGCTGATATCTTCCAAGCTGGCCCACATTACACAGACCCACATTTGGGAGAATTTCAGTCATGATATTTAAGATGTTTTTATTAGAAGTTGTGTTTATAATTTATAATTATTTATTGTATTATTTGTTGTTTAAAATATTGTTATATTATTCAAAATAAATGAATAATATAAATTTTTAATATTATCCATAATATGATGTATTGTTTGTTTATAAATTTAGTAATTAAATCCTAAGTTTATTAATGTTTTGTTATTTATGCAATTTTTTCATTATTTAATTGTATTTTTATATTTTTATATTTATCATTGTGTTGTTTCTACAATATTTTACTATTATGATTTTTTTATTATTAATATTTTGTTATTATTATTATTTTATTATTATTATTTTTTACAATATTTGTATTATTTATTAGTGTTTTATATGTAGCTTTTTGTCATTTCTTGTTCTTTGTTGTTATTTGTATCATTAAATTATAGATGTTTCTTTGTTATATTACAAAAATAAAAAATGGGGGTCATATTTACAGTTGTGGCCAAAAGTTTTGAGAATGACACAAATATTAGTTTTCACAAAGTTTGCTGCTAAACTGCTTTTACTGTAGATCTTTTAGATGTTTCTGTATTGTACTGAAATATAATTACAAACACTTCATATGTTTGAAAGGCTTGGAGGATTGACCACAAGTTCTCTATGGGATTAACATCTGGGGCCTGTTCCATAAATCAAGTTTACCAAATAAACCAGGCTTATGCCAGATAGTCTGACTTATTTTAACTGGCAATAAGTCAGACTAACGGAAATACGCTTGGTTTATACTCTAATCTTGGTTTATGGAACAGGCCCCTGGGGAGTTTCCAAGTCATGGACCCAACATGTCAACGTTTTGGTCCCCGAGCCACTTAGTTATCACTTTTCCCTTATGGCACGGTGCTCCATCGTGCTGGAAAATACATTGTTCTTCACCAAACTCTTGTTGGATTGTTGGAAGAAGTTGCTGTTGCAGGGTGTTTTGGTGTCATTCTTTATTCATGGCTGTGTTTTTGTGCAAAATTGTTAGTGAGCCCACTGGGATGAGAAGCACCCCCACACATGAATGGTCTCAGGATGCTTTACTGTTGGCATGACACAGGACTGATGGGAGTGCTCACCTTTTCTTCTCTGGACAAGCATTTTTTCCAGACGCCCCAAACAATCAGAAAGAGGCTTCATCTGAGAATATAACTTTGCCCCAGTCCTCAGCAGTCCATTCGTCATACTTTTTGCAGAAAATCAATCTGTCCCTGTTGTTTTTTTTTTGGAGAGAAGTGGCTTCATTGCTGCCCTTCTTGATACCAGCCCGTCTTCCAAAGTCTTCGCCTCACTGTGCATGCAGATGCCCTCACACCTGCCTGCTGCCGTTCCTGAGCAAGCTCTGCACTGGTGGCAGTCCGATCCCGAAGCTGAATCCTCTTTAGGAGACGATCCTGGCGCTTGCTGGACTTTCTTGGATGCCCTGAAGCCTTCTTAGCAAGAATTGAACCTTTCATTGAAGTTAATCCTATAATCCTATAAATTATTGATTTAGGTGCAATTTTAGTAGCTACAATATCCTTGCCTGTGAAGCCATTTTTATGCAACGCAATGATGGCTGCACGCGTTTCTTTGCAGGTCACCTTGGTTAACAATGGAAGAACAATGATTTCAAGCATCACTCTCCTTTTAACATGTCAAGTCTGCCATTCTCACCCAATCAGCCTGACATAATGATCTCCAGCCTTGTGCTCGTCAACATTCTCAGTTAACAAGACGATTACTGAAATTATCTCAGCAGGTCCTTTAATGACAGCAATGAACTGCAGTGGAAAGTTTTTTTTTCGGGATTAAGTTAATTTTCATGACAAAGAAAGACTATGCAATTCACCTGATCCATTCTGGAGTTTATGCAAATTGCTCTTATAAAAACTTAAGCAGCAACTTTTCCAATATCTAATATTTATGTTATTCCCAAAACTTTTGGCCATGACTTTATATATATATATATATATATATATATTTAATGTTATGAAATATTATTTCAATTTTAAATAACTGTTTTCTGAGTGAACATATTTTAAAATGTAATTTATTCCTGTGATACAAAGCATCATTACTCCAGTCTTCAGCATCACTTTCAGAAATCATTCTAATATGCTGATTTATTACTAGAATTGTCAATGTTATAATTCTATTATATGCCAAATATATTTTTGGAAGCTTTTTATTTTCCCCCCAATGATTCTTTGATGAATAACAAGTAAGAAAAAATGTATTTTTTACCAAATATAAAACATTTCTAAAATGTAAATCTATGGTATCACTTTTTCGTTCATTTAATAGATCCTTGGTTGATAAAAGTATTAATTTCTTTCAAAGAAGAAAGAATAAAAATGTACTGATCTCAAACTTTTGAACAGTAGTGAAACAGTATACTACTCTAACAGTAGTTCTGAACATTATTATCCATTTTAAATAAATGCTTCTCTTTTTAATATTTTAATGATCAAAGAATCCT
>JAUCMT010000002.1:5421521-5436697 GCA_032357475.1 Enteromius thamalakanensis
ATGTTTTTTTTCACTCGCTTAAAAAGTGTATTTTTTGGAAAAATACATTGAATCCAATTAGGGTCAACTTAACCCGGGCCGTACGGGAAGTGAACTGATTTCGAACAGTACATGAGGGTTAAACATGAATCTTTTAATGTGGCTAAAAAGCATGAAAAAATCACAGTGATTTCATTATTAAAGGGTTGGTTCTCCAAAAAA
Organism: Enteromius thamalakanensis; assembly: GCA_032357475.1. Classification (NCBI taxonomy): domain Eukaryota; kingdom Metazoa; phylum Chordata; class Actinopteri; order Cypriniformes; family Cyprinidae; genus Enteromius; species Enteromius thamalakanensis. The sequence goes on from JAUCMT010000002.1 coordinate 5,421,723, forward strand.
TTAAAATTCTGTCACTAATTACTCAACCTTGTGTCATTCCAAACACATCAGACCTTCATTAGTCTTCGGAACACAAATTAAGATATTTTGATGACCTCAGAGAGCCATCCCATCCTCCATAGACAGCAATACAACTGAAATAATCCAGATCCGGAAATGTTCTAAAAACATCGGTAAAACGGTCCATGTGACATCAGAGCTCTTTAAAGAGGACCCGAGACCCGACCTGGGACCCGCGTGGGTTCGGGTATATATTTTAAATGGTTAGCCGGGTCCAAATATATTACTTCGGGTCCCGTGTCCATTTAACACTCTGTGTAATACTGTACCTGACTCGATCGGAAAACACAACACCTGCCAGAGTCGACATTTTGCAATAAAATAACGCACAGTCTCACGCACACAAAAGTTAAAAAAAGTATTGCATTAGTCATTAGTCACCGACCGTAACCACGAGTAGAACTTTAAAGCAGGAATAGTAGATTAAGAAGGGTCTTTCTGTCGCAAAGAGAAGAACAGCCTAACATGGATGTGAATTTGATGCCAAATAAGGAGGTTTGTACGCATCACAAGAGGTCAGGGGGAAGGCTACTAACAGTAGTTATGCTAAAAAGTTGTTTTTTTCTTCTTCGCAACTTATTTCTAGTTGTTAATAGCAGTTTCCTTTGCAATATGTGCCGATCGGGTACATTCGGGTCTTTCTCTTCCCAGCTGGGTTCAGGTCCAACTAGTACATTTAAGGTATTTCTCAGGTCTTAAAGGGTTCGGTACCACTTTAAAATAAAACACAGGACCGGGTCGGTTCCGTTTAGCACGTTTACGGGTCCGTGTACAATTTTGGACCCGTGAAGACTTCGAATTAGTGAATCAACTTAAGTTTTGCCAAGCTACGATAATACTTTGTTGTTTTCTTTGTGCAAAAAAAAAAAAAAATTACATAATTTAAATTTACATTTTTCTGGCATTTTAGAGTATTGTAACGCAGTACTTACGCAAGCTTTAACGTAACCAGCCTTGTTTACATCTGGGAGAAAGCATATGCGTGATACGTGTGATACCTCCCGCCATTTTAGAGAGTAAGTCACAGGAGAAAAATGGTACAGTTAAATTATGCTATTTTTGTTTTTATTGTGAAAAAAATAAATAAAAATTCTCCTAGCATCACAAAACTTAAGTTGAGTCACTGTTGTTGTTTGTTTCACCAGTGTTTTTGTTACGTTTCTGGATCTGGGATTTATTGAGGGTCTGATTGCTCATCTAAAATATCTTAATTTGTGTTCGGAAGATGAATAAAGGTCTAAAGGGTTTGAAACGACTCGAACCCTTTAATTTTTTGGTGGCCTTTAACCTTTTAAAGAACAAAAGAACCAGTAAAAAAAAAAAACGAGAGAGCATAACAAAATTTTTTGTATTTATTTTTTGACATGCATCAGTTTTTATTATCTTATCTGGTCTATAAATACCCTTCAACAAATGTTCAGTTCAAGTTAATTTTATTAAGCAAGCTTAAAGATTAAGGGCTTACTAAATCTGGCCAATTAGCGTAAGAGCACAATTACAAAATGGCACTGTTGGACTTGGAAATTTCTGCCGTTGATCAACAATGTGCAAATTAAATAACACAGACACAACATCTCATTTACAAAAAAAACTGACGTACAGTAAAGTGCATCGCAAATTAGCGTAGTCACAGTAAAGAATAAATAAATAAATAAGCCACAGTAGTGTACCTTGAAAAGAACCAGAGGCCATTTTGATAGAGCTGTTATTCTGAGAATTTTAGTTGAGGGTTCCAAGCTGTCTTTTATTTCCTGAAGCAAATTAAAAATAACATGGCTTGGCAAACAATATTTTCAGACAATGTGTTGTTCTGGCATTCCAAATAAATGAATACATGTGGAAAAATCCTCTCCCTTCTACCACGCTTTCTCTGTTCCCTGCAGTTCATCCTTCTAGCATCAAAATGCAGCCATTTTAAGCGCAAAATAGTTATTTATTACTATTTATTTTTTAGACATTATTTTTTATTATTTATTACTAGTTATTTTTTTAGACCTTATTATTTGGGGTGTTAATTAATGGTGCAAATGCCAGTAATTTGACGAGCATGAACTGTAAAATGTGTGGCGTGATTCATTCTTCTATAAGTTTTGCATCTGCAATAATTTCTTACTGCACATCTTTAGTGAAAACTGACAGTACAATTTTAACAGTAGAGTTTTGTATTTGTGCTGATGCAAGCTGTTAGTAAAACTGGCCCAAATTATATTTCTAAGTATGCCCAAATCACTGTTCTAGTAAACTAATAAACATTGTAAATGTATTATTTTAGTGTGTTGTAGCCCTTGTGCCAAGAAATATGATTGGATAAACACTTTATGGTCTTACAGCTTCCACAAATACACACACACACATATATATATATATATATAGTAAATACTTTATACTTAGTAATTACTTTTGAGATATAAAGAGACAAGTATAAGAAAAATGTTTTTTAAACAAATTTATACATAAAGGCATTGTATGAAATTTAAAGTATCTTCTACTTGCAGAAGAAGTATATGAAGCATATTATCAGCACAGAAGAATCTTTTATTAGGTAAGGGTATAATTGTAGCCTTATTTATAAAAAATAGTCAAAGACATTTTCAAGATGAAATTGGGTTACCCTTGGTTTCCTTTTGTGTTGACTTCCTGTTGCCTTTTAGTTTTGTACACTTGTCAACCTTGTCAACTTGTTAGTCTGTGTATACATACTGTATAGCATTTGCACTTTTTTTAAATTTTATTTTGGAAAGTCTTGCTTTTCATTTTGTATATGAGTATTGTAACTGTTTTTATGTTTGCATTTATATCGTCAAGTCTCAATAAGATCTGTGTATGAGTTGTGACTGTCCTTGAATCAACTGTTATTGCCCTTTTGATGTCTAGTGGAAAATGCATGTAAAAAGAAGTGTACCTCCTATGGTTCTCCAACATTTGCAAAATAATTTAGCTGATGTTACACTATAATACAGAGCAGCATGCACCAGAATAATAAGCATTAATAATAATGTAGCAATAATGAATGTTGTCAACAATACTATTTTTTGGACTATATGGCTCAGCAGTGTTAACACATATGCCCAATATGCAATATTAAAATGCAGCATACTGTTGGCTTGCATGCTTTTGAAATAGAGAGTTAAAGTCGAGCCCATAAGAGACTGAATGCCTGAAGTGCATATAATGTTTGTATTTATTGCTATATTGTTGTACGGTCACATTTTCTGCCAGTGAATACAAGGCATTGTACTGCACATAATCTTCCTAGGGCTAACTTGTACCTAATAACTTACTCTTGCCTTTAGTGTGAATATCAGGCCTGCCTTTATCAAATCCTCTGGCAGCTCTTAAACATTTGATAACCTCAGGCTTCTTCAGCGATCAAGTAAAAAAAAAAAATGCATGAATATTTACAACACTTGTGTTTCCCTTATCAGATGTGGAAAATCCCAGTTTCTGGGTATAAACTTAGCCAGAAAAGTTGGTCCAGAAAAGTTTTGATTTATAGCTTAGACAATTAAAGGGTTAGTTCACCCAAAAAAGTAGTACTACCACGGTACCATATTTACATATTTGATGACTCCGTATGTACAATGCATTATTATTTCTCGAGGTGGCACTGTTTGATACACAATTATGACGTGATGTTTTTCTCATAATTACCGCAGACACAAAACAAAAGGATATCATCAGCAAAAACTTAAATCGTTTAAATAGCTTTACTGTATGCAATAAAATATAAACGTCACAGTCATTTGATGGTGAATGTTGTGAATAAGCATCCAGTAATCAAAATGTTTTCACTCTTATTGAAAACGATACTTTTGAGAATATGGTTAACATCGCAAATATAGCCAGAAGGCTTCATGTACTGTGGACGTGCACTCTAATGATGACAGTGTTGGTGAACGCCCAAATGTGTAGTAATGATTGGCAAAACATTCATGCATTTAAGGGCTAACAATGTCCTTACTACCTTTCTATGCTTTTACCGTAGTAGTACCATTGCTGTCTGTGGAGGGACTTCATCAAAAATACCTTAATTTGAGTTCAGAAGATGAACGAACGTCTTACAGGTTTCAAATGTCATGAGGGTGAGTAATAACAATATGTTCCAAAAACTATCATTTATAATTTTCTTTGTGTTGTTTCTTTGACCTTTTTTGTGTAGTTCCTTTTATTCTAAGTTGTTAACCCAAAAAATTCTATCATTAATTACTCACCCTCATGTCGTTCCAAACCAGTAAGTTCGTTCATCTTTGGTACACAAATTAAGATATTTTTGATGATATCAGAGAGCCATCTGTCCCTCCATAGAGTACAACACAATGATTTCAGGACCAGAAACATAACGTTAGTTAAAACACTGGTAAAACTTGGCTATGAGTATGTTTTTTTTTGCGCAAATAAAATTTAAATAACATCATTTACATTTTTCTCTTTTGTCATTTTTTTGTCACTAGGGCTGTGCGATTTATATATCGTTCGATATATATTCATGCGCGTCTCGTAAGTAAAGCCAGTTCTTTGATTAGCTGTAAATCTCCATCAGCTGTTTTCAAATGGACCAACAGTTCGTTCACAGAGCAGTAGATCACTGAGAAGCTACGCCAATGAGTTAAACCCAATGTGATTTTGTGTAACTTGTCAGTGATCTACGGCTTTAAAAACAGCTGATGGAGATTTACCGCTAATCAAAGAACCGGCTTAACTGACGAGATGCGCAAAAATATACCTTACATATATATATCGCGCAGCCCTAGTGTGTATGCTTTCCTCTATGTGTAAACAACCACAGATTACGTACATGTGCATGCTTTCACATGGATGTAAAAAAGGCTGATTACATCAAATACATTAAAACTTGCGTATGCGGTGCAGTGTGATACGTCTTTAGCCATTTTAGAGAGTAAGTCACGGGAGATGCTCAATGATGCTTCTTTTAGACACTCTAAAACACAATGAGGGTGCTTTCAAAGGTAGCATAACCACAACACACAATTATGTCAGATGCATATGGTCTCAGGTTATGTAAGGACACATAAAGGCACTGTTCCTAAAAGGGGAAATCCAGGAAGATTTTGCTAAAACTCAATGCGAAGCATTCACTTTTGTAATTATCTTTAGAATAATGCTCCTCAGAAATCGTCTCCAGCGCTCTTACCTTTAGATTGTCAGCGACCCACTTGAAACATTTTTGCTCGGATTGATCTGTACTGACATAGTCACTTTCTTCTTCTTCTTCTTTTTTTTTTTTTGAGGAGCAATCACAACCCATTTAATTTTAAGCCCTGAACTGTTCAGACAATTGGAGAAATCGTTAAAAACCTACCGACGACACATTCAGAAACATAAGTAAAGGCAGGTTGTCAGTCTATGCGATCGAACAAGTACTTACTGCAGCGATTTGGATAATCATCCTTTATATAAGACTTATTCTCTGTCGATTGTGCAGACAAAAAGAGCTATTTCTCAAAAATGTGAGATTCTCTAATATGTGACAGTCATCTTTGCCTTTTGTTGCTTTGTGCTTTACAGATTAAAAGAGTAGATTGGTTTTAAGTCCTTTGTGTTGACGAAGCGTTTTGAAGTTCCACGGCAGTTTGGTCTTGTCTATCAGGAAAGGTAAAAATATATGAATGCTAAAAATATCTGGCGATAGGCACAAACCCTCAAGTCTCTACAGAGGTTTTTCATTAAGAAGGTCAAGGGCTCGGGATTAATCTACATGTTACTGCAGGAAATTTGGGCTAATTCTTTCAACGGTCCATGGGGAGTGTTTGCACGGTAGCCATTAGCGCTTGTTAGAAAGTCACTGCTAGTGCAAACTAAATCTGATTCAGCACGCTGTGGGTGTGAGAGAGATTTTTAGTTTGATAAATAGAGAATATATGAGCGGCTATTTCATCAGCTCGCTCTTGTAGCTCATGTTTATACAGAGACACTTTGGAGCTTTTTAACTTGCAACGCTATTCTCTCCATAACTGGCGGTCTGTCGGCAATTATTGCGTGGGCTTGGCAAATTCAGACCCCATGGAGTGACCGCATTTTGGCTGTGACGTTACGCTAGCTTTGTGACAAGGCTTTTTATTTCAATTATTCTCTCACACGCTGTGTGTTTGTCTCTAATCAGCATCCAGACTAATTAAGCACACATTTCTGCAGCTAAATGTTAGTGTTTGTTGGATCTCAACCAATCCATTATCTCTTGTTTTGAGAGTTCCCTTTAACTGGCACCTTAACGTGCCATTTGGACCCCTGCAGGATGTTGAGTGAGACCGTCCTATTCATCATTTAGTCATTAAGTCCGATTTGATAACAGAAACTAGCAGCCCACACGGTCGTAGTCATCTACAGTATGACATATAAATGACACACGCGTCCTCTAAGAGAACGAAGTTTATAACGCGGGGTCTAATTAAGGCAGTCTTTCACAACGCAAAATTAATCAGTTCACAGAAAAGTGGCATGCATGACAAAGTTCACCTGTCACAAATGCTATTTTAGTTTTTTTTTTTTGCACATATTTCTTTCTATTCACACGTCTGGATGATTCTAACAGACCTTTTGTATGCAGTTTCAATGTGAGTCACTCAAAAGTCACAAGAGCACTTTGGGTAGTGTCTGTATGCTAAATAAGAGCATAATTATAGCTTTAAACTTAACAGGATAGGTTCGAAAATCCTTGCCGTATTCAAAGAGCATAATAAGTAATTATTTTTTGACGTCATTCCTGAAAGCATGCTGACATTTATAAATTCCATTCCTATCGTGAATCAAAAATCTTGAGGGGGAGAAGTCTCTTTCTTATTAACACCTTTTTCTACACTAATCAACTCTGAGAGAGTGTCTTGTAAGCATTTTGCGGCATCCGGCATTAAAGAACGGCAGATCAAACAGAGTCCAAGCAAACCAACATTATAACCAGCTCCGTAGGGAGTGAAATAAAAAGTCTCAGCGTATCTATTTTATTTTTCTAATGGAAATACCAAAACACCCCACTCACAGATTCCAAGTTCTTCACTGATTTAGTTTAGGGAGAAAGGGATTGTTGGAAGTAATGTGTTTTAATAAGTTAGAAATCACTTGGGATGGATTTGATTTCAAGCTGTTTGTTCCCTTTATGGAGCTTATTAAATGGGAGCAGCAGATTCGGGTCCATATGCTCATGCTATCTACAACTTTATGCGGCTGTTGGCATTCGCGGTTAGACGAATTATTGAATTGGTTAACGAAACTCATTAAAGCATACTGCACCCGAACATGGGAAATATATTTTGCTTCATCCTCAAAGCTGTTTGAATAATGAACAGCTGAAACTATTCAGCAGAGCTTGTAGCGAGTAAGTGAGTATACTTGCTCGTTCCTCAACATTATTGACAATATATTAAGCCATGAGACGGGTAACAAGCTTTGCAATTTCTCGTTCCATATAGCTTATGAAACCTATAGCTACAGAAACATCTAAATCTTTAGTGACAATCTTCTTGTATCCTTGTCTGAATGGCAGCTCAGTCACAAGAGCTATATTAACGTATGCTGATGATATAAATATAAATGAAAAGATTTTGACAGTGAGTTACAAGAGTAGTAGACAACAGTCAAGTGTCATACACACAGATTGATTTGAAAATTCAACAATATCCAACATGCTTCAACAATATTTTGGGTTTAATGATAATATACAGTGGGTACAGAAGTAAATGTTTTTTTTTCCCTCTTTAATGTACACACAGCACCCCATATTGACAGAAAAACACAGAATTGGTGACATTTTTGCAGATTTATTAAAAAAGAAAAACTGAAATATCACATTGTCGTAAGTATTCAGACCCTTTACTCAGTATTTAGTAGAAGCACCTTTTTGATCGAATACAGCCATGAGTCTTTTTGGGAAAGAGGCAACAAGTTTTTCACACCTGGATATGGGGATCCTCTGCCATTCCTCCTCTCAGATCCTCTCCAGTTCTGTCAGGTTGAATGGAAAATGTTGGTGGACAGCCATTTTTAGGTCTCTCCAGAGATGATCAATTGGGTTTAAGTCAGGGCTCTGGCTGGGCCATTTAATAACGGTCACAGACTTGTTGTGAAGCCACTCCTTTATTATTTTTGCTGTGTGTTTAGGGTCTGAGGTCCTAGGTTCATCTAGGATATCCCTGTACTTGGCCACATTCATCTTTCCCTCGATTGCAACCAGTCGTCCTTTCCCTGCAGCTAAAAAACACCCCCACAGCATGATGCTGCCACCACCATGCTTCACTGTTGGGACTGTTTTGGACCAGTGATGAGCAGTGCCTGGTTTTCTCTACATATACCGCTTAGAATTAAGGCCAAAAAGTTCTATCTTGGTTTCATCAGATCAGATAATCTTATTTCTTACCATCTTGGAGTCCTTCAGGTGTTTTTTTAAGCAAACTCCAAGCTGCGTTTCATGTGTCATCTGCAGTGAGGAGAGGCTTCCGTCAGGCCACTCTGCCATAAAGCCCCGACTGGTGGAGGGCTGCATTGATGGTTGACTTTCTACAACTTTCTCCCATCTACCGACTGCATCTCTGGAGCTCAGCCACAGTGATCTTTGGGTTCTTTTTTATCTCTCTCACCAAGGCTCTTCTCCCTCGAAAGCTCATTTTGGCCAGAAAGCCAGCTCTAGAAAGGGTTCTGGTCATCCCAAATGTTTCCGATTTAAGGATTCTGGAGGTCACTGTGCTCTTAAGAACCTTAAGTGCAGCAGAAAGTTTTTAGTAACCGTTGCCAGATCTGTGCCTTGCCACAATTCTGTCTCTGTGCTCTTTTGGCAGTTCCTTTGACCTCATGATTCTCATTTGCCTGACATGCATTGTGAGCTGTAAGGTCGTATATAGACAGGTGTGTGGCTTTCCAAATCAAGTCCAATCAGTATAATCAAACACAGCTGGACTCAAATGAAGGTGTAGAACCATCTGAAGGATGATCAGAAGAAATGGACAGTACCTGAGTTAAATATGAGTGTCACAGCATGAACTGAATACTTAGGACCGTATGATATTTCAGTTTTTCTTTTTTAGTAAATCTGCAGACATGTCAACAATTGTGTGTTTTTCTGTCAATATGTGGTGCTGTGTGTACATTAGGGATGGGAAGATTCCCCAATTCGCTTGGTGCATCGGCTTAAAAAGTTAATGATGCGATGCATCGGTTTAAAATATGTGCATCGGATACAAATTGGCATTTGTATTCGCGACGAATCATTTCTATCGTATCCGCATCGGTAAAACCTGATTTATTTCTTTATAATTATTAGTAGACATACTATATTTCATTATTTAGATAGTGGAATTTGTAAAATGTTGTGCCACGAAGAAACTGACAACACGCTTGAAGCGCAGACACGGTGTTTTCAATATTTGTATGTAAAAAAAATAGCAGAGCCCATCAGGAAAAAATATGTTTGACCCTTTTCACATTTTGTATAAGAAATATTACATTTTGCCATGCAACAGAAGGCCTGCATGCAGATGCTAGATTGAATTGGTTAAGCTTTGAGATCCAAGACAAATTTTGGAAAGAATTCCAACAATAAAGTGTATTTGGATTAAATAATTGAATTTAAAAACTAATCTTAAAGCTAACAAATGCCTTCCGTTTTATTCATTTAACAGGCCTTTGAAGTTTGGGAAAAACTTGTGTAAATTATGTGAATTTGTGCATTTTATATTTTCATATGGTGAGTGACAATAACCGACGCAATCGCCTTTTTTTTATCTGTAAAGACATTGAGCCTTACAGCATTACAGAGAACGAGGGCTATGCATCGAGATGCGTATCTCATCGGCTACACTTATGGAGATGCACATCCCTAGTGTACATTTAATGAGGAAAAAAAAAGATTTTAGCAAATGGCAGCTATATAACAAAGCGTGGAAAAATTTTAAGGGGGTCTGAATACTTTCTGTACCCACTGTAATTGGAAAGACTTGCCTGATGTGCTCAACATTTGCGCTTACTGAAAATCACTATAATTATGAGCTCAGGCGAGTGCAGACAAGTTAGATAGCAGCTAAATTGGATTATGACTTTATTTATTGTGCTGATTTGCCAAATGTGCTGTATGGTTGGTTGCAGTTTATGCTGAAATACGGAGTGGTGAAATTGGCTTTGCTAGTGCTGCAGTTTTGTATTTCTGTAGGCAAATTTGCAAACATTCAGCTTTATGTTGGAAATTTTTAAATGATAGGTTATGATCCGTGATATCATTATGGTCTCTTTGCCTCATAACAGTGACCTCAGTTATCAGCTAGCTCTAGTAGTGACACAGATCTAGTTTAAGGACTATTAATCACTAGGGATGGGACGATACACCTACCTCCCAATTCGATACGATTCCAGTATTTGGGTGCAGATACGATATGTATTGTGTTTTTTTTTTATTTATGTATTTATTTATTTTTTTAAGAATTCCAATTCTGCAAGTATTGCAATTCGATATTGTAATGTGTTGCGATTTTGTTTTTTTTTTCTCTAGACCATATGGAAAAATGTGAATAGTACACAATATATACACAATAAAAAAAAAAACATTTGAGCATTTTTCCTCTTTTATATCAGTTTATAACAAACTAAATATTTTGGCATAAACAAACACCCACTAAATGTCCAACAGAACAATACTTACAATAACGTTACAGTGACATAAGACTCGCGAAGTCCATGCGTCACGAGAGGAGGCGTCATATTTGAAAAATGGCGGAAAGTGGTTACGTGGCTCATTTCAAGTGTAAGTACCTAATGAAAAAACTTTGTTTATTGTGATTAAATTACAGTTGTTTAATACAATCTAAATAAACAAAAGACTTGTATATTGAATGAAGGTATTATTATTGAATGTATTCTTTGATGAGCGCTAAATTTCCGTCAGCTGTTTTGAAAAGGAACGCCAGCTTATACAAAGAGCCGTAGATCACTGACAAGCTGCGCCATTGAATCACCCGCGTAGCTTGCCAGTGATCTACGGCTCTGTTCATAAACTGGCGCTGCATTTAAAAACTAGTTTTCATGAATGTTTGTAGTGCAGCATTAATGTGTGTGCGTGTGTGTGTGGGGGGTAATGTGTAAAAATTGGCCATTAAACACAAAGTAAGAGAATTAAACTTAAAGAAATAGTTCACCCAAAAATGAAAACAATGGAATATTTTAATCACGCCCAAGACACCCTAGGTGGATATGATTTTTTCTTTCAGACGAACAGTCTTGTGTTTTGTAAAAATTTATCTTGGCTCTTCCAAGCTTGGTAATGTTGGTGGGTGGTGGCCATGAAACCGTGTCTTGGCTGACCTCTGAAGCTACATATCCAATTTACAGAGCTTCAAAATCATGGTCACCATCCACCAGCATTACCAAGCTTGGAGGAGCCAGGATTAATTTTAAAAAAAAGATTTTAATAAAGAAAGTTATATACACCTAGAATGGCTTGGGGGTGAGTAAAATATGCCGTAATTTTAATTTTCTGTAAACTTTTCCATTAAGTCTATTAGTGCTCGGCGATATGACGATATATATCGTGGGGATGATAGAAAAGTGTCTATTGTCTTATTTCTCTTCTATTGTTTCTATCGTTTCTAACCTAAATTTATCAATTACTAAAGAAAATATTGCAATAAATAGGCAATAACAAATGTATGATATTGTTTTGTCGCTATGCAATGCATAGTCTACCATATCGTGATATATGATTTTTCAATATCGCCCAGCACTAAAGTCAATTAGTCTTTTCCAATTGTTTCCACTCTTACTCAAATAGCTAAACACTTAAATCTGTTTAGGTAGCTGAATATAGTAAATGCAAGCCATTCTTTCTTGGTTTTAAGCTAGCAGCAGTTTTCAATCAAATATTGACACCACAATCATTATTACATTTTAAATCAGACTAAAATGTTTTTCATAAAATTGATGTTTTGGTAGCACATGCACAATTCAGTTGCTGGTTCTACTCAAGACTGCAGACCACATACTGAACTAATTAAGTACACATAACACCGCCAACTTTTAACGCTAATACTACTTCACCACTGATGCATAACAACAACAGAAGAGATTTTAAATAACATTGGACCCCACTGACTTTCATTTATGGACAAAAAATATATATTTTAATCTTTTTGTGTGCCGCAGAATAAAAGAAAGTTATCAAGGTTTGAAATGACATTGCATGAATCTCTGAAGCGCTGCGTTTAGTTGATTGTGGGTAGTGAGAATTAGAGAGGTTCCATTCTGTCACTATGCAAACTGGAGCATAGTAAATGCTTAATGTGGACGCGGTTACAGCATTGCTTTGAATATTCATGCTATGAATATGCATGCATTAAAGCACAACGGTGACCCCAATGCATCCGTTCTTAAGGTGAAAAAATTAATATTTAGCCGCCTTTTGCCATGGCACATTTCACTTAGAAGATTTTTCTTTAGTTCTACTGTCTTCGTTCTTGCTGATTTCTAATTTCACGTTCATTCAAGATAAGCAATCATGTGTTCTTCGGCATAGCTGAACATAAGAATAATTCATAAGCTGTTATGTGTCTTATTTTATCTAGTCATTGCTTTAATGCAATGCTTCAATGAAGAGACAAGACTCATTATCATTATTCTGTTGCCATGGGGTCCTCTTCTAGGCTGTTTTGGAAGCAGTAAAAATGAAATGATATATTCAGTTATTGATTTTCTAAATCGTTATTCAGTGTAACCTAGCTTTTACATTTTAAAACATTTATAGAATAAAATGATGATTGTTAAAACCAAGGCTACACTTCTTGTGATCAAAAATACTGTGAAAACAGTAATATTGTGATTATATTATTACAATTTAAATGATTGTCAATTTAAATATATTTTATAATGTGATTCATTCCTGTGATAAAAAAAGCTGTATTTTCAACATCATTACTCCAGTCTTAAATGTCACACGATCCTTCAGAAATCATTCCAATATGCTAATTTTGTGCTTAAGAAACATTTATTATTGTCAATGTTGACAATATTTTTGTGAAGACCATGACCATACACTAACATAAAGTCATTTCTAATTTTACAAAATATTTCCATTTTAAATGTTTTTCTGTTCTAGGATCATAAAAAAGCCTGGTATTTTTCACAAAAATATTAAGCAACACTGATAAGCAAAAGATTATTGTTAATGGAGTACCAAAACGTGTTCTGAAATATCATTTGATACTGAGTAATGATGCTAAAAATTCAGCTTCACCATCACACAAATAAATTCCATTTTGCATTGTAATAAAAACAATTATTTGTAATTGTATTTTATGATTTTACTATTCAAAAAAGCAGTTTTAATGATACACCACTGGCCTCATTAACAAGCCAAAAGCTTGAACACAGCGGTCAGCCTGACTCCCGACAAAGGGCCATAACATCCCTCCGGCATCACGCTGTTCCTAAAGTAATGCACAGTGTCTGGGTTCATTGCTCCTGGTAAATATCTTAACAAGTGCTAACATATATTGTTAGACTGTTACATTGAAATTACACTTCCTTCTTGGGTGTAAATGCCTGCTGCTTCTGCCTGTTAAAGTTCGCAAAGGTATATTTAAGATGACAATATTAATGAACTTCCTTTTGTTTGTTTTTACTATCATGTTTTTTAAGCTGGTCATAAACCTGTTGACATTTTAGGGAAATCAGTTGGAAAGTGAAAGCAAGGTTGACAAAGTCACATTTGCATCAGGCAGTAAAAGACAAAGCAGTTGTACCGAGACTTGTGGATGAATCGTTTTCTTTTATGAAACGTGCATGGTTTCATATTGTTAACTGTAGGTTATGTGTATTAAGAGCATTTGCTTAAGTAAACGTATTTGCGAACATGAACATCATCCATTTATTTCTCTAACTGCGCACTTTTATGTGTTTTGTTTTGTAAATGTGTATTAATGGTGTTTGTCCAAAATCTGTTAACCTGTGGGAGGACACCAGCGCTCAGAAGAGTTCTTTGTTTACATTAGTTCAAATTAACTGCTAGCTTTAATGTAAAAGAAAGTAGTTATGTACCTTGATAAACTTTACTGATAAAAAAAGTTGATAAACTTTAAAAAGGTTTAAGACTCGAGCTTCAGTTTTTGAATCTTTTAGTGACAGTCATTTCTCCATTTATGTCAGGAATTAATGAAAAACGAAGTCGGAGCTATGGCCATGGAAAATAGACGTGTTGCAAAATCATTGCTTTTGCTCTTATTCATAAATATTCATTTAATAAATATTCATAAATATTCATTTAAATTTAATTAATATTCTTTATTTTAGTTTGCAAAAATGTATTTATTTATTTTTTTGCAAAAAGCAACCTTAATACTTTAATTTTCTTTTTCAAAACTTTATTTTGCAGTGCTTCAGTTCTTTGGCAAATATATTTGGCCCTGTATTGACTCCATGGGTCAAAGACGTTATGACGTCTATATTAAGCAATTTGTCTTTTAATGTTATAAATACATTTTTGTTGTAAATATACCTGACAAAATTGTGATTTATTTATGATTATAATTATTATTTTTTTGCTCAGGAAATATTTAAACAAAAAATGCATTTAAATTGAACAAAACATTTTTTTATTTTGGCAAAACAAGAACAATTTCTGCATTCCTACTACTACAACTACTACACACACACACACACACACACAGACACACTGTCACGCTCTGAGCAAGGAGGAGGAGACTTATTTGTAAGTTGCAAAGAGTTTATTGAAAAGAAAGGGAAAAGTCTTTGAATACTGAACTCCGTTCAAGTGGATCACACAGTTCACAACGTGAGAGATGGTGTTCAGGTGAGTCGATTCCCAACTTCCCGTGATATTGAAGTGATTCCTTTCCGTGAAGTAATGAAGCTTTTATTCCTTTGCAGGAGGTTCCGGTGGATAACGAGTCCTTCGGACTGAGGTCTGA
>JAUCMT010000002.1:5449440-5466117 GCA_032357475.1 Enteromius thamalakanensis
ATTCGAAGAATAGAGTGTCCGTAATGTATAATGACAAGATTAAACGCTTAATTCTCAGCTAAAGGCATTATTTAATGGAAAGACATAATTGTCTAGATCAGCTCAGTTTCAGTAGGATCTATGTAATCAAATTGACGATAATCTTAAGAAATGAAGTGTCCCCAACTAAGCAAGCAAGGAACCAAAACTCCATTTGTAACTGAATGTAGACAGAAAAAGCCCTAGGAGAAACCAGGCTCAGTTGGGGGAGCAGTGCCCTCTGGACAAATGTATCGTAATATATAACCCATAGCAAATGGATTTTTAAATGGATAGTTTTCCATTTTTAAACTGAGAAATATTTTAAAAAAATTAAAAAAATGAGCCCAATATCAAATTTGATGCATGCTACAGGTCTCAAAATAGTTGGGACGGTGACAACGAAGGGCAGAAAATTTAAAATTCAAAAAGATTCAGCTGATAGGACATCTAGCAGTGGAATTTTGGTTGTATGTTTTATAAAATCCATTAGATTTCTGAGCCTGCATAAAAAACATGAAAACAATAAACAATAGCGACTTGTTTTCCTGTGTGCAAAGAAGACAAAAATAATGACAATTCTTCCATTCTTCAGTCTCTGCACACGGTTAGGAGAGTATCACAAATGTAGCAAAATTGTCCTCACCAATTATTATTATTTTTTTTTTGTGTGTGTACTGTAAAATGGTCCATTATGACTTTTAGTGTTAATCACAATAAGCTTAACATATTCCCGCACCACTGCATCAAATCAGTGACCCTTTTGGTCATGGCTGCTTACAAGCACAGAAACTCTCATTGACCGGCTTCTGAGAAACATTGAAGCCTGGTTAACATTTGTCAACATGTTTCATGGCAGAATTTTTTTTTGTCCCAGCATCAGTGTCAGCATGACAAAACCCTTTTTCTTCTGAATGAGCTTGGCCAAGTATGATCTTGTCCTTACGTGTACTTGGTAAATTATTCATCTGGGCTCAGCACCATTCACATTCATGGCTGCTGATTACTCTAAATGCTTTAGCCCTGGGGGCTGAACAGTCCCCTGGCTGCTCACATTAATAAAAGCTAATTAATGGAAGGGTTAGGAGAGCAGTACAGGAGTGATGAGTGATGGTTAAAGCTCTGATCAAATACTCAGCCATTAATTGGTTTTACAAAGTCATCCTCAACAATCACAGGATCTGCCATGTCATTGACTCTGTGCTCTGAGCTCAAATTGTGCTGTACACATTACTAGAAGCATGATGAGAGATTTAAAGACTCATACTACAGTAGATAAATATACAGTATATAGCCACCATAGAGTGCTGCAGGAATGATGTTTTTCTGTAGGTCGAACTGTAAGTTCGAATCACCCTGGTTTCCTCAGCAAAAACATAAAAGGATTTGTATATTACATTTTGAGCTATAGAGAGTAGATGGATTTTCCTGTTCATTTTGATGTCTATTATCCCTGACAACCTTTATTTCAGATATTACTCAAGAGCCTTTTCAAAAACTGAATTAATTCAAATTGACGGAACCAGTGCAAAAATATAATTTTTTGGGGATATGACTTAGAAAAATTACATCATCCCTGTAGCCACACCAAAAAACAATAACTTTGTTTACTGGAGTGCTGCTGCCCATTTAAATGACCTCTAAAATTGGGTGGATTCTGATTGGCTGTCAATAATTTTATGATTCATCAGCTGGGGTAAAAACTCTTGAAAATAAGATCAATGATATCATTCTGTTTTTTTTTTCCCAAAAAGAAAATACATTCAAGGATTGGAACATATAGTTTCTTCAATTACAAATATAAATACTTAGTATTGTAAGCCCCCATACCTAAAACAAACAAACTCAAATATTACTCAGGAGATGTATTTTCTTACTTTTTATCAACTATATACAACCGAATATGGGGAACTTTCGCAATGTAAACCATCTTGCACATAAGGGTGCAATTACACTTGAAATATTATCTTTCAGGAAAAAATCTGGGCATATTGGTTTAATGTAGTTGGTCCATTTACTCCACGTCTGTAAAAAAAAACAAAAAAACCTTATTTGAGTTCTTGATGAATTATGTGTTATACACTAGGCCTATATCAATCCACTCTTCACTTGTGGGTGACTCTGGTTTTGACCACTTTCTAGTAATTACTTTTTAACTAACTGCCAGTAGAATCTACAACAATTTTCTATCTTTATTGTTTCCACCCTCTAAAGTGATATTGCCAAAATCTAAGGATTCACAGGTAAAATTAATCTCTACTTTAAAAACAGCTTTTTATGTCCTGCCAGTAAATAGTTAGTTTCTAATAAATGTAATGCTTGGCATGCACATAATCTCCAGCAGTCTGTACCCTTCCTTCTTTGAATTTTCTGTGCAGGTGTAATAAAAAAACGAATGACATTCTTCCAACAAAATTCTCTCCATGTTGCTGAACATCTCTGTTACGTCAGATATGACCGACAAATCGGGATCTCGCTTCAAGAGGACCAATCTACTTTGTGTGTATAAAAACAAATCAATGAACATTGGCATGCACTGATTTTATTCAGCTGTGAGTATAAACAGGCAGCGGATGCGTGCACCATTGGTTTTTCTCACTGAGGAGCCGAGCCGGTGATGCGGCCGCTCGGCAGCATTATAGCACTATTGTCGATGGGACGTGACATCTCCGTTCCCTTCTTCAGGGATCTAATCTAAAACAGTGGGACGTCCCCGTTCATTGAACAGAGACGTACGGAAGTTCAGCCTTCCCATAGGAGGTCTCAGAACGAATATGGAGCTGAATCCCCTTCAGAGGAACTCAACAGGGTCTACTTGGACACTCTGGAGAAGTTACCTAGCCGACCAGAACCGGGCCTCTCAGTGCCTCTACCCCTTTGAGGTGAAAACACAGGAGGCCGGTTCCACACGAAGTCTATAGAATCTAGCAAACTTGTTAGAGGTCACCCAGCCCACAGCTCTATAAATATCCGTCAGCAAGGCACCACGTGCCAATGTCCAATACTATTATACACTCATGGTTGAGTGGGCTCGTAACCTGAGGGGGCAGGGCATACCCTGCTCTTGGTAGGCTAGGGTAATGGCATCCACTATCCAGTGGGCCACCCTCTGCTTGGAGATGGCATTACCTTTCTGCCTGCCTCAATGAAAGACCAGCTAGTCTGAGGTCTTAAAGCTTCTTAGTGCTCGAACTAGAGAGGACAATGCTAGGGCTGGGTCTGCCTCCTCCGAGGGCAGTGCTTGGAGGTTCACCACCTGATCTCTAAACAGAGTGATAACCTTGGGCACATAGCTGGGCCATGGCCTCAGTGTTACCAGGGAATCCCAGGCCCGAACTCAAGGCACGATTTGTCAACTGATTTGATTGAGGCCAGTGCGAGCAGGATCAGAGTTTTCCTTAACAAGGACTTAAGCTCGACTGCTGGCAGAGGCTCAAATGCTGTTGTGCTCTTAGCACTATAGACAGGTCCCAAAAGGATACAGTGGGAGGCTTTATGTGGAGGATTTAACCTTCTGGCCCCCCAAAGGAACCTGATGACCATGTCATGCTTACCCACAGATCTGCCATATATGGGGTCGTGGTTAGCAGCAATGGCAGCCCTGTAGACTTTAATGGTGGAGGGAGACAGACTTCGCTCCAACCCTACTGCAGAAACAAAAGCACGACTCTGATTGGGCATCTCCAGTAGTCTTTTAATTGAGAAGAAGACTCGACGAACAGGTTCCATTTCAATGCGTAGGCAGCTCTTGTAGAAGGCACTCTCACAAAAGAAATGTGTCGACTACCCCTAGGGGTAGGTCACCTAGAACCTCCACGTCCCGACAAGGGACCAGACATGAAGTTTCTAGAGGTCTGGACGCGGGTGTCAATTCTCAGAGAGCTTCCGGGTCGTGACCACCCTATTGCAGGTCTCTCAGTGCCTTGGCTTAAAGGACTTGCAACAATGCTGTAGCACGTTCTGCAAATGCAGCTTCACTGCAGGCCACACAAGCACTGCCGATCGGAGCCTACAGGCCCGGGAGGGGAGCACAGGATCTCTGCTCCGAAGTGGAAAGCTAATGATGCATGCATCCGCTGCCTGTTCAAGCTCATGCGGTGATTAGCTGCAGCTGGATGCAATCAGTGCATGCCAATGTTCATTGCCGTGTCTTCATACCTCTCGAAGCGAGATCCCAATTCGTCGGTCATATCCGACATGACTCGGATCGACCAACTGAAAGAGAATTTTACAAGTTTTCCCCCAATTATCCTTTGAAATATCTATTTCTTTACATTCTCCATTTGTCTCTGACATATAATTTATTCTCCTATACATTTTGCAGAAATCCATTATATAATTTAGAAATAATTTTATTACATGATTGAGCCTTGGACACTGATAGGATCACCTTTATTATTCCGGTCTCTGCTGTCTTCAATGTTTCTGGTTTGATGTTATAATCAATATACAGTAGTCAACACAAGTGAATTAAAACCTTTCATCAAAGTTGTCCTAAAATCAAAAACAATACCTATTCTTCTCAAAGCTTTGAATTTTACCCTTGTTAAATTATGTGTAGTAGTTTTGATACTGATCTTTGCCCATTTTCTAAAACGATCATCTATTTTGTTAGGCTCAAAATCCGTATCATAAGCACACCGTCTTAATATGCTTGTTGCTGCTTCCAAATAATCCAATTTCTTTACTTGGTGCCAAATTCTAAATATTAAATTGATCCATGGTTTTATTTCCTTAGTCATTCTGAGTCTTAGTTTGTTATCAGCAACCAGAGCAGGTAAGGGAGACTCTTCCATCATCCCTTTCTCTATTTCGATCCGTCTTGCTGAGTATACTGGACTACACCAACAGACTAACAGCCTTAGTTGAGCTGCATAGTAATACTTTTGGAGGCATGGGAGATCTAGCCCCTCTTTTCTTAATTGCAATGTTTTAAATCCTACTCTAGGTTTTTTGCCTTGCCATAGAAATTTTTATTTTAATTTATGCCATTCTGTGAACTGTTGGTTTATTTCTATTGGGAGAGTTTGAAATGGGTACAAAACTTTTTTGGAACAATTATCATTCGCACTGAGTCAGCTTTTGAAATTAAACTGTAAAAGGTTCCAGCAGAGTAGATCAGATTTTATTTTTTTAAATAAGGGGACTATAATTTAAATCAAATAACTTGGATTGATCACCAGACATTTTTACTTCTAAATAGTTAATAGACTTTGTATCCCATTTTAGATTAAATTTCTCTTTAATTTGTTTAGATGGACCAGAATTAAATGTTAATACTTGAGTTTTTGTGACATTTAATTTATAACCAGATATGGCTTCATATCTCTCAAGGAAATTAAATAGGACAAGCAATGAGTTTGTAGGTTGACGTATATAAATCCATATATCGTCAGCAAAAAGAGCAAGTTTATGCTCCCAAACCCCATTTCAAGCCCTATAATTGAGTGGTTTTGTCTTATCCAATGGCTCAAAGGTTCGATAAACAGGGCAAAAAGTGGTGAGATGGGGCATCCTTGTATTGTACCCCGTTCTAAATGAAAGGGATTTGATAAATTTCCATTGATTTTAATTCTTGCACATGGCCAATCATATAATGCCTCAATTATTGCTTTAACCTTATTATGATACCTTATTATGATTTGCTAATACCTTGTGTAGAAAACCCCATCATACTGAGTCAAAGGCTTTCTCAGCATCTAAGCCTAATAAAACAGCCTCCACCTTATGATTTAGAATGAAACTAAGTATGTGCAAAGTTCTTCTGATATTGTTCTGTTGCTTGCCTTTCACAGATAAAGCCTGTTTGGTCCAAATTAATAAGGTCTGAAAGAATCTTTTCTAATTTTCCAGCTAAAATGGAAATAAATAACTTAGCCAACATTTAGAACACTAATTGGGAGATAAAAAATTTATTTTGCTCCTCTGTTACCGTAGGTAATTTTAATGAATCTAAAAATTAATTTATTTGCAAATCATTATTAATTTTCGGTTGTGAATTTTATAGAAATTTTCAAAACATTTTTGAATTTGCTGTAATTCACAATATATCTTCCCTGTCTGGTATCTCTGATTTTAATAATGGCTCTGTCTGCTTGTGGTTTAGTCTGTATGATAACAATTTTAAGAAATATGATAACAATTTTAAGATACTATGCAGACCCACTCCATAGTATCTTTGTTTAGAGAACAGGATTTTCTTTTGTAGTTCTTTAGAATAAATGTCATCTATTTCTTTAACTATTATTCACCTTATTAGTCATTTTGGCTCTATGTTCTTCCTGTAGTTTTATTAATGTATTCTCAAGATTTTGTAATTTCTGTCTTCAGAGTTTCTTCAAATTTGCTGTGAGTGCAATGATTTTACCTCTTACAACTGCTTTTAATGCATCCTAAAGTATTGGTGGTGACACCTCCTCATTGTCATTTATCTTTAGGTATAATTTAATCTCATTTTCCAAATTTAATTTGATTTGGAAATTATTCAAGATATCTGAATTTAATCTCTATAGTGTAGATCTAGATTTTAGATCTATCCAGGTTAATAGACATGTACATAGGACTGTGGTCTGAAATGTCCATCAATCAGATGTAAATCCTTTAAAAAAAATTTTTTAATTAAAATCTATTATGGAGTATGTCATGCAAGAATGGTTAATAGTGGGTATAATCCCGAACTTTAGAATTTAATTATCTTCATATATCTATAACTCTTTGAGCAAGCATCTATATTTTTAATTAGTGAATTTGGTTCTCTAGTAGATTTAGAACTGTCCAGTTTAGGATTTAAATGTATGTTAAAGTCAGCTCTACATATTAAAGTTTCTTGAGCTTTAGTAACTGTTAAATCAAGACTTTGTGTTCTTTAAGTTCCACTTTAAGCCAGGAGCTCCGTAGACATTCAGAAAACTAGCTATTTTTCCCTTAACTTTCACGGTTATCATTATAAATCTTCCTCCTATGTCTTTTATCTCGGATATGTGCTCAAATTTGACCTTTTTGGCTATACGAATGGCCACGCCTCTTTTACGTGCTAATTTTGTCAGATTAAAAAAATACCTCTTTTAACCCCATTTTGCTTAGTTTTAAGTGTTCTACATCGTTTTGGTGGGTTTCTTGTAGGAACACTACCTAGGCTCCTGCCTTCTTTAGTTTGGACAATTTGCGTCAATGCATAACTTAAGGAGGCGAACTTGCTTCTTTTCTTTGAAAGGTTTGCAGCTTCTCCTTGAATGTTGGAGGCCTTTTCTGTTGTCTACCCTTGCCCCTGACATTCCTCTGCTAGGTCATATGCTGAATCTGCTCAATGAGAGTGTTTGGTGGGCTGATCGATTGCACCGGGAATCCTCTCTTTGACATGTCTTGCGTTGACGCCTCCACTGTATTATAAATCTTCACCCTATCCTCGTAAAGTACTTTCAAGTGGGCAGGATACATTGTTCTAAATTTCACCCCTTTGTCTTTCAAAGCATTACGTATCTCTCTGTACTCTTGTCTCAGCTGCAGTACTTCAGGAACGTAGTCGTTATCAAAAGTGATCTGCTTTCCTTGCCAGGTAAAACCTCTCATCTGCCACGCCCGTCGAAGTATCATTTCTTCTGGTTGTGAAACTTTGAAAGTTGACCACTATTAATTGTGGCTGAGCATCTGCTGTTTGCAGTTTACCCAGTGCTCTGTGTGCACGTTCAATTTGAAGATGTGTGCCTTCGTTCAGTTTTAGATTTTTAGTTTTTTCTAGAAAGGGAATCATTCGGGTACTCCACATATTCGGACATTATTTTGTCTGGAACGACCTTCAAAATCCATGAGTTTCTCCTCAATTCTGGTGTGTAGCTTTAATATGCCTGTGAGTACCTCTTCGATGTTTTGAGTCCTCTCTTCTGCCGTCGCGATTCGGCCTTCTGCCTTCTTCAATCTGGCTTTAGTATTAGTAATCTCTGCTATAATGTCCTCAAGATGAGTTTTATTATCTCTACTAAAGACCCTCAATATTCTAAGAATAAGGCTCAGATCAACAGCCTCCCTGGAAAGACTCGCTGGATTTCCCTCGTGACTGCTTGCTTGTGTGCTAGGAGGAGAGCGCTCCACTTCAACATTGTGCTTTTCAGCAGTTTGCACTAATTTCTTAGATTTGCACCTAGCTTCCATGTTACTCCCCTTTAATTGTTATGTACTATCTTACTTGCATCGCGAGTTTAATGATAGTAGGGATTTTTTAAAATCACTCTAATCTGGGGTTCTAGCTCTATGCTGCTATCTTGTCGATGTCCCAATGATATCATTCTTCAGTGTCGTTAATGTTTTAGCTGTGGCGCAGACTTCTCTATTCGCACAGAATTAGAATTAGTATTTAAACCGTACAATTATTATGGCATGCAGTACTGTTTAAGTCTTTAGGCCACTAGTATTTAAAACACAGAAGTTGTTTTAAGTCGGTTATTTGTACCGTGTCAGTTGAAAATATCTTTTCCAAAATTATTTTTATCATTAATTGTAATAATGCAGTGAGGTTATTGTCTGCACAAGGAGTCTGATAACAGCCAGTGCTCCACACAGAGATCTAATCTGATCATCATCCAGTCTGTAACAGAGCAAACTGAGAATAAGTCCAGAAGAACTGTGGCAACGTCTCCAAGATCAAACCTACATGGAAAGCTACAGTACAGTTTAAAGTTTTAGACACTCATGTCTAAATATAATGCAATGAATAGATTTAATTTATCAGTTAACTTCTCGTATAGGGTAAGTAGAATCATTTCGTGTCATTGAATCCAGTTAAAACAAAAATGTGGTTTTGAGTTAGAGTGGCTAATCATTTACAGCTTAACGCAAGGTACAGCCATTATTCACTCAAAGTGGCATGGGGCATATAGGAATAAGGTGAAAAGTTATCGTTCTTTGTGTGAATCATTCAGATTTGTTAGCTTACAGACTCTAAAGGCCGGGACATTCCAAGCTGATGGTCAGGCTAGTTGGTTTGGTGTGTTCCACTCGTCGGCTCACATTGCCCGATTCAACATGTTGAATTGACGTCAGGGCGTCGGGGAAAGTGAGAACTCTGATTGGATGCCTAGTTTCATAAGAGAGTCAATGGCAGAGAATTAAAGCAAAAGTGATTAAAACTAGAAAGTAAATAAAGACGGCACAGACAGAAGACTATTCTAATATTACGTGATCTCACTCAAACATTTTAATATATGAGTTTGGTAACACTTTATTTTGATAGTCCACTTTAGACATTCTACTAACAGTAAGTTTGCAACTACATGTCAAATAGCAGTCATCATACAGTAGTATTAGTTTATTTTGATGAGTACACAACATACAACAATCTGACCCGCAGTTATGTCAACTTATTCTACTAACTCTGAATCTATCCTACTGAGACTCAGTAGATACATAGTTGTAAATAAATGAGGATTAGTTGACATAACCTACTTAAAGTTACTTATGGTTAGTAGAATATTTAAGTGGACCTTCGTAATGAAGTCTAACTGTGAATATTATCACAATGTGAGCGACTTAAAAAGGAAGAAAGTTATCAGTGTTACTGATATTTGAAGTGTAAAGCAATTGCTGCTTTGTTTACGTTTCATATTTCTGTATTTATCGAATGCAGCTTTTTTGTTTTGACTCTGCCAGCACTAGGCGACACCATTAGCTTTTCGCCACTAGTTGGTTGGCGTAGGTGTATCCCTGCCTTAAAGGATAAATCATTTTGGTTGTGCACGGTTTGAAATTGGAACCCTTGCATAATTTTAGGTTTGTGAGACTTACTGTTCATTAGTATACGTACTAATGTACAGTACACTGCCATTCAAATTTTGGGGTCACTCATTTTTAGTGAAATGGGTTTTTTTTGTGAATTTTTGTAAAGTCTTTATTGCTCATCCAGTCTGCATTTAATTGATAAATACCAAAAAAAAACCATCAGTATTGTGTATTATTATAACAGTATAAAATAACAGTTTATTGTAACTTTCAAACAATTATATTCAGCTGAATTTTTTTACTCCAGTCTTACATGTCAAAAGATCCTTCAGAACTCAGTTTAATATGCTGAATTATGATCAATGTTAAAAAAAAAATGATGTTTATTTTTGCTTTTATTTATTTCTTGGAATCTGTGATGGAATTTCTAACAATATTTGTATATTTGCCATCACTTATTTATTTAACATATCCTTGCTAAATAGAAGTTATTAATTTCTTTCTATCAAAAAAAAAAAAAAGAAGGAAAGTCCTGTAAGACTTTCATTCATCTTTTGAACACAAATAAGGAAGCCTATTTCTGATTAAATATGAAAGCTTTCTGACAACTAACATTTTCAAGGATCAGGAAGGTAGTAAGACTAAAATTGTTAAAATGGTCCATTACATCAGTGGTTCAACTGTAATGTAACGAAGCTACGAGAATTATTTTTGTGCACAAATAAATTATTTGTTTAATTACTAAATAAAACAGTAAATTTACTGCACTTTACTGAACTTATTTCAATAAAAGTATTAATCTTTTTTTTGTTTTTTGTTTTTTTGGAAAAGGAAAGAGAAAAAAATACTGTTTTAATAAACACTGTTCTTTTTAATGTTATATTACTCCGATATAAAAAGTATCACAGGTATCACAGGTTCCAAAAACATGTTATTCTGTTGCCACTTATTCCTCAAATAAAATCTGAAGTAATTCAGCTGAGAATCACTATAATGCAAGATAAGGGTTAACACGCAAACCGTGAAAAAGTCTAGATATGTGTTATTTCGCTAATTAAAGATGCTTTCGTAGAACTGTGAGATCACACACATAATTTAAATTAAATGATTTGACATAGGTGCTTCTTTCTTGTCACATTTTCTCAATGTCCACTTTCTGCTTAAAAGCCTCGTGTACACAGATATTATCAGTTTCACGGTCATGTCTGCACATCCACACCACTATGTTTAAGTATATCTCATGTGTTTGCCATACCCTCTTTTTCACTATGACGTCTAATACTGTAACGTATGATCTGAGCAACCAATCGGAGCATAGTTAATGAATAAGCATCATGTGGGTAAAGAATAAAGATGTGCGTGTTATGTTTTAGTCATTGGTTCACAGTGCTTTTTTATCCTCTGCAATCAAGCAGCTATATCCAACCTCTCTTTCAGTCCTTTTATAGTCTTTCAGTTCGACACTCTCTTATGTGAAGATTGCTGTGAAGCTGCCGTTTGGCGCCACTGGAAGGTTGAGACCCTTTTTTTTTTTTGTAGAGATCTTTCTTGACATCCGTCTTCGTTATAAAACAGTGCCGTGCCATGATGATAATTACTGCCGTCATTCCCCAAAGGCACCTTTGGTCGCCAAATGCACTGCTACAATTGAGCTTTTACTGACCTGTCAGAGCAATGTGCATATCTCTGTCATGCAGACAGCATATCTCTATCATGGACTATTTTAGCATTTTTCCCACCCACCTACTCAGATAATGTATGCTCTCGTGTTTGTGTACGTCGTCCTTCCCCGGGGATGGCAGACCTGTCAGCTGTTGATTTGATTTTCTGCATTTGCCACTCTTTTTCTGTAGTTTTGCTTATTCTTGTCCACCCATTTCAGACTGCTGAGGCTCAATATTTCTGTCAAAAGCCCATCTACCCACTGAGCTGGCTAATTTCCAGCCTATTGAGTTCTTCCTCAATGTCACCTTTTGTATCAGCTTTATTAGCGGCATGCATGTTTCACGTCTCCATAATAGAGCACCTAATATAATATTGTTCGGGAATTCAGCACTCAGGGACTCCAATTTAAAGTGACAGAAATGTTCACGCAGTTATTTAAATGGGGTGCTTTCATTGAAATATGCCGCAATTTTGACCAAAAGCCAGAGTATGGCTCCATCCCAATGACTAGTGTGCCGCCTCGCTGCCTAAAATCTCAAGGCAGCATCCTAATGGTCATGAAACTTTCGCTGGGTGTTGATTTAGGGTGCTCTACTTAAGTAGTAGCTCAAACACTTTGCACACCAATTGAGGGACTTGACTAGCCATCGATTTCCGTGAACCCTTTTCATATTTCCAAGGTTCATAGTAGCCGGTAAACTTCTAAAGCAGTGAACAGAAATCACAACACACGCAAATTTAGATTTTCCATTTGCTCAAATAACAAAATAATCAGAGATAGCATTTCTATGACTTTACAAAAGGAAGGAAATGTTGAGAGATTGATTAACAAGTAATGCAATGTAATGCACAGTGTTTTAATTATAAATCCATAAATAGATATGTCTAATCTATATATATATATAATATACTATTTGTGTTTGTAATTGCTTGCTAGATTTGTTTATGTTTGTTAGCTGTGGAAATTAGTCTCTGAATAATGCTTCTGATCAGGATGCTTTTTTTTTTTTTAAATAAGCAGGTATAATGTTGTTTAACCAAGGATTAACTTGTACAAGCAGATTTAAATATTTAAATTGTTTTGAAAATGATCACTTAATTTTCCCCTGAGCGCCCAGTGTCAGTAGCCCCAAAATCTGGCAGTAGTTGACACTGCATCTTAGCCTGAGAGCATATATTCTCTAATCAGCCACTTTTGTCTGTCTGAACTCCCTCAGGTTTTCAAGATGGTGCTACTGCATGGATTAGACAATTACTATGATGCCTGTTTTCTCATTGCTTAGCAATTTGAGGCAGTACAGAATTTTCTTTTACTACTAAGTGTAGCTGTGCTAAATTAACAATTTAGTATCTGTGAAAAATGTCAGCATTTAATCTAAAGTACCTTAAAGGAGACATAAACTGAGAAATCGAAATTCCCTTGATATGTTGATATACAATTGGTCATTGTGCTATAAAAACAAAGTAAGTTTCAGAACTCAAAACGTTCAGTTTAGTGTAAAAACAGCTTATATTGAAGCTCTTAGTCCTGGTGGATGACATAAGACATCTTCATCACGTGAAAAAAATACTATAAACATAAACTGCTTCAAAGGTGAGTAATAGACAGGATCATTTTTATTTTCGAATAAACTAACCCTTTAATAGTGTAAAGGGCAAAATTAGCTCAAATATACAAATAAAAGTAAATCAGAATCATTTTAGATCCTATAGAAAATTTGAACAGAATCACTGTTTTACGACGGATCACTGAGTCGGTCTGCGATTCAGTGAACGAGCCGTGTAACCTCAACATCAGCACAGTAGCAAGATCGGCAGTTTAAGACACAAAACACAAATACTTCTCTTTCCAATTATAAATATGGCTTTGTTGGATAAACCTAAGACACATAAACTAAACTAACACATAAACACATGCATTCATATGAGTTGCAAGAAGAGACAAAGTAGGGAAAGAGTGAGTTTAAGAGAATGAAAATGCGAAATCCCAATTCTGCAGCAATAGGTGCTATTGCATCGACTTGAACAACCGTCAATCAAAAGATTAACTTGAATCTGGAGGTTTGCACTTGCATTAGTTTTGTGCGCTACGGGATTGCCTCTATGGTCCTTGTTGCCGAAAGGGGTTTGCCCGAGGTTGTTGATTGGCTGGAAGTCAGTCGTTGTGGAAGCCTTGGGAAGTGGGCGATGGCTGAAGAAGAGCGTGTTGCGGTCCGTTTGGAGTTGATGCAGTGCGGTCTAAAAGGCACGGCAGGCAAAACTTAACTCTTTGACCATTCTCTTGGTTATTTGCACTATATTGAAAATCTCCTACCTGAGTTGAGATTCTCAATATGTATTATTTTGTGAATGTTCAAGCTGTTCTCTGACAATGTCTGTTGGTCTGCTTGTAAAAGGGTATGCAACCGTTGATATATAAATCAAATCTTACGTGTCTGATTCACTCTGATGCAATACAATAGTTAACAAGTGTTACATACTCTAAAATGTTAACACACCTCCTATCTCAGGGAATCAAACTGGCGTGCGTCTTGTCTAAAATGTTTTGCAACATGTCATTCTGCATTTCATAAAATCACAAGTCATAAAAATGACATGAGGGTGAGTAAATGATGAGCTAAAATGATTTTTAGGTGAACTGTCCAGCTGAACAGCTAAAGGTATGCTACCCCATTGTTCAATATTCCTTAAGTACTGAGTACATTTAAACATGCAAACCCTTTATTTAAATAAATTACTATATATTTAAAAAAATAAAAGATTGCTGTATTTCCAATCTAATTCGCTAGCTAGTCCATAAATGTAGTCTCCATAAATGTAAATGTTAAAGCCATATTACTTTACCTGTAAAAATTAGTAATTAGTTTTTTTAAATGCATATTAATAATATCACTTCTTGCATTGATACCCCAGTGCTATTTGACACGTTTGCTATTCTTTTACATACTGTAAGCACTGCTTTATTTAGCTCTTTATTATGGAGTGCTGTGCAAATTTCAGCAGATGTTAACCAGCAGGCATGATGATCTCCCAGAAGGCCACAGGAAGTGCTTGTGGCTGAATAGAAGCGAAATGATGAGTTCACACATACCTGCATATGACTATGCTTAAGTGAGTACATCAGATGCAAGGCAGATTCGGCCAGAAAGTTGAGTATAAGTATTACGGGTTTCCATTTTACATGCAATTAACAGTTTTCATGACTACACCAGATATGTTTTCAGTAGAAATGTTATTGGATTGTCAAAAAACAGTTTTGCTCTTCATCTTTATATGCAAATATGTGATACAAAGTCTTTTATTCAAATATATTTACATAACACTTTACTCAAATTATTTTAATGATGTGATATACAATGAAAACAGTCTCAAATGACAAAATGAGTATATTGTTTTGCTGGCATATGAACCTAGTTTCAAACTGCCCTCATATCTGAACAACAGATGTAGGCCTATAGAACATATTAATTAGCTGTCATGTTTTGAGAAAAATTTGTGAAGAGAAATAGACACATGATGGTTAGATGATGGGGAATTGGAGCAGATGGAGATTCAGTGATGAAGGACATTAAGATGGCAAACAGGCAATAGCTAAATGCAGTATCTCATGGGTATATATTTGTCATTATGCATTACACTGGAAACTTACAGCGTCAAAAATTGACATTTAACCCCCATGTACCCTTAATTATAATTCAGATGTTGAATCTTAATGAGCGCCACTTTTAACAAAAGTGTGGTTGCAATGTGCTGGCCGAGCATCTGTGATAGTTTTTCTGTCTTTAACTTGAATAAAATGAGTAGGTTAAAATGCAGTATTGGTCTTAGGGAGAAAAATAACCCATGAAGCTCCAGCAGCAGATAAGCCGAAGCATCATAAAATAATAAAAGCAGCTGAATTGCCAAAGCTGGCAGGCACTTTGACGGCAAACATCTTGCAGCGGCGATGTCCATGTGTTTGTGTGTTGATTTCATTTGTAATTGCAAAGGATTATCTTCAGACCTTGAGCAGATTTCTGTAGGGCAGCGGTGCTTCTCGCAGCTGTTTACTATGTTTATATGGAGTAACAGTCTCTTGGGGAAAAAATCTGATCAAACTTGTTTCCTGCCAAATGAAGCAACATTTAGAACATTTTAATTGTTCACACATGACAAGGAATGTTTACACATGCGGAGTCAGAGAGGAATGTAAGCTATTTTTTCCTATGTGATGGATTTTTTTTTAATAAAACAGGATAACGTATGGGTTACTTCTGTAACCTAGGTTCCCTTAGACATGGAACGAGTACTGCGTCTGACAAGACGCTATGGGAAAACTCCTTTTTCCCCCTTAACTGAAACATATTTTCCTCCTGAGGAGGAGACCAGTCAAGTCCCAGCTCGGCGACAGCTTTTGAAAGGACGCGGAGAAGTTCGGCTTCTGTTCCAGGCTTTGCGGAGCTGATGGCAGAAGGGGCGGGGTCCTCAGAGCTCCGACAGCTCTTCTGCTTCTGAAGCTGCAACGGAGACAGGATCTTCCAGCAGCTCGTCGTCCGAAACCCTGAAGGAAACCAGGTCACTCGCGTAAGCGGAGGGACGTGCTTCCTCGTGGAGGTTTTGGACGGGCGATCTCGACTCTTCTCAAGGTGGAGAGAATCGTGGAGGCTGCGCCGGCATAATCTCGCCCGACTCGGAGCGCCGCCCCCGGCCCCTTTGTCTCTTGCGAGACGGGGGGGCACGAGGGCTAGACTCCCGCCCTGAAAAGGACGCGAGCCTTGCGCGAAGAGTTGCCATAATAAGCAGGTCGCAGAAGACACACTCCTCTGATCCGGAGAGGGCGGCTTCTGCGTGGGATCTCCCGAGGCAGGAGACACACTCCCGATGTCTGTCGGCGTCAAGGATGGGCGAGCCACAGGAACATCGGTGACCAGGCATGGTGAAAAATCAGGATTGAAGAATTGAAGAATTCTCTGCAAAGCAATGTGGTGGCAGGGGGAAATCCAGCTGCAGTTCGTAGAGAATAGAAGGCTTTCAGTCAGGGACAGCGAAGGATTCCGTTGCTGAAGGAGAATAATCTGAAGATGGCTTGCGATCCCTTGTCTTAAATAGACGAAATTTGCGACATATAACACCACTTTTGAGCCGGCCGCGGACATTGTGTTGCGGCTTCACGCTAAAGGGGTGTGGTCGACGGTATTGGCCCGTTGTTGGCGGGCCCTTCCCTAACTGGTTAAAATAAGGTCCCTTAGCAACTGCCCAGCAACCGTGCAGTATCACTGCGTTTTTAAAATAGGCTTCAGTTAA
>JAUCMT010000002.1:5466217-5481988 GCA_032357475.1 Enteromius thamalakanensis
TAAAATAAGGTCCCTTAGCAACTGCCCAGCAACCATGCAGTATCACTGCGTTTTTAAAATAGGCTTCAGTTAAGGGGGAAAAAGGAGTTTTCCCATAGCATCTTATCAGACGCAGTACGAGTGAAATGTCGATAGGGAACAACAACAAAACAAACAAAAAACATACATACAAGAATGGAGCCGAACCAAATGTAAGTTTGTAATTGGCTAAAATGAACCAATAGAGTGCAAAAGTCAGGTTCCAGAAGTAAAAATGGCATCAGGATATGGATTTTTAAAAATAACCAAAAAGACACATTAAAGGTGTTGATCAACAGCATAGGCCAGAATCACCATTTCTTATTCAGACCCATCTTGCTACAGAAAACTAGAACCAATCCATGCCCTTAATTTTTCCAAACAGTTTTGTAGACTTGCTGGTGTTCTTGGAATCATTGTCTCACTGCATTACCCATCATTGGCCCAACATTATCTGTCCTCACAAATGACTGTAAAACCGTTTGATATGCAGTGGAGTTTATGGTCAACTCACCACTCAACCAGCATGTGTTGCTTTTGGTATGAGGTGTTTGTGCTGATATGTTTGTGCTGACAAGGTGGGCTTGGAGCGAGTCAGGTGGATGAGTGGTAGCTGAGGATAACACTGTTTGTATAAGGCTCAGGGGCACAAGATATGGGGGAATTCTATCCATGGCTAACAGGACACTGTGAGTGTTCAGGATCTGCAAAGTGCCCTTTAATGATTTCCCTATAGTCTGCAGGGTTTGTACCTGTAGTGTGAGTAGTTCTGGGGAATCTCAGTCTGGATCTCCCTTGCATGTTACTTACGGGTAGACAGAGTTGACGCTGGTCAGGGTTCCAACAGCAGCAGCAGCTCCGAGCAAGGCCCCCAGGAAGCATTTGTTACGCCTGTTGTGTACGATTAGCTCTGTGTGTGACAGTCATTTTCTGCAGCTGAGTGAGCATGTGTTTGATATCAGCTTCTGCATGAGGTAGGGCATTTTTAGTCTATCGGGCACCTGCCCGACTGTAGTGTGCAGTTGCCTAGGGATAATGTGTCCAGTAGACATTTTGGGAGTCCAGTCAGACATACACTTTTGGGTGTGGGTTCTGCAGTTAGTGACGAGAAGTCCAGGTTGGTCCCTAATTGCAATGCCGGATGCTGAAACTGGGAATGCGATATCAGGTTTTGGAGAAAGGCAGTGGATCAGTGGATCAAGGGAAGTTTGCGTCTGGCACATGGTGTGTCGTAAGCATACATCAGCTTAACCCCCCTTAGGCACTGTGGCACCACAAGCTTTGGTGCAGTGAGATGCAGAGTGGTGGGGCACGAGGACCAGGATTGAGAGCCGCTGGTCTAGATGATCGACCTTTAGCTGTGAGCTGAAGGTTTTTCTCTGGTTCCTCGGGAGGAGGGAATAGTCCACAGCGAGTTGACGAAATTACTTGAAGGTAAAACTGTTGAAAGTTATACTCAAGAGATGAGTTTTGCAAATTGTTCGAGGGTGTTCGTCTCAAGAAGGGATTTTGAGCACCGAATGGCCTGGGATCTAAAACATCGAGCATGAGATGTTGTCATTTAATGCCTCCACACATGGTTTTTCTTGAGAATAATAGCGTACGTGACCAATGTTGACTGAATGCGTCACAATTAGCAAATTATAGAAATTATTCACCGTTGTTGATTTGTTGTAATCTGAGAAAAAATGTCTGACTTATAGCAGTTTGAGGTTGAGTAAGCAAATATTATGACAAAGATTAAAGTTTCCCTCCTGTTCTTTTATTTATAATTACTATATTAATAATATATAATAATCACAATATCGCTATTTTTTATTTTATCTGTAGGCTACCAATATAAATAAGAGCAGATGCAAAAAAAAAAAATTAACAAGTAACTTAGAAAGAAACAAACAATGCATTACATTTGAACTTCTTAGATCTAAACAAAAGTATTCATGTACCAAAAAAAACAAACAAATAATCAAAAGTAAACATAATTTCAGTGTGTTCATATCAAATAAACTGATTAGTCCTATTAAAACTACAAAAGCAGTTCAATGAAGTGCAGTGAGTGATTTCCTCTTCTCTTTTATTGTTAGATTAGCAGATAGGCTATTTGCATATATGTTACAATGTTACACGTCAGAGAGTTTTCCCCATCAGCTCCTCAAGCGCTTGAGTACTTAAATAGCCAACTGCAATTCTGTGTGTATGTGTATTAATTGC
Organism: Enteromius thamalakanensis; assembly: GCA_032357475.1. Lineage (NCBI taxonomy): Eukaryota > Metazoa > Chordata > Actinopteri > Cypriniformes > Cyprinidae > Enteromius > Enteromius thamalakanensis. The sequence goes on from JAUCMT010000002.1 coordinate 5,468,447, forward strand.
GCAATGTCGGAAATTGCCGTTATATGCACGCTCTTCTGATGTCTGCGCCAGAAGAAATAAGAGAAAAGGTAGACCTAATGTGCAGATAAACAAACTTTAAAATGTTTAATTATTATTTGGATTGAAATCGCTAGTTTAGGGCTTTTGTGAATCTCAAATTCTACTAAAATAAAAAAGTTCCACCTTTTTTGCCTCGTAGCTCAAAATAGCCCATCAGCATTTAATTTTTATTCCCAGCACAAGTCACATATGACCTCATTAAGCCACAAAGAAGTACCAAATTATTACAGTTTTAATGACGTACAGAACGCAATGCCTCAAAAAATCTGATCTGCCTGTTTACACCACAGTCGCATTGCCACAAATCTGATTTATGATCTGAATGAGGCCTGAAACTGATCTCAAAATATCCAAATGCATGCGTTTTTTTTCCTGCTTACACTGTCATAAAACAGATCCGATCTTTGTCACAAAATCAGAATTGGGTCACATTTAACTGACAGTGTAAATGACGCCATAGTATTAGTCATTGTTTGAGGAATAACAAGAAGATAATTTTGATACCAAAAAGGAACCTTATAAGAGATAGGAAAACAGAGATACACTCAAATATAGGCAATTACTGTACAGTCTAACTAATGCAAATAAAAATTTGTAACTAGTATAATCAGATAAGGGAACATACACACAATGCAAGCATATATGGGATACCTTTATAATTGCTTAATCATAGCATAAAATAGAGAAAATGTCTTGTGTGTGATGTGTATTGCAAGTGTGGAGACAGACCACTGGCCGGAGGTCTCTTGCTTCTCTTTGGAATGTGTTTGAAGGTTGATGTAGAGACTGGAGAACCAATCTGTTTAGCATCCTCGTGATAGTGGGGGGAAACCATTGGCAATTAAGCATCCATATAAATGTAGAATGTGGGTTCAGGTCTGTAATTTATATGCAAATGTCAAACTCTGTCCAGCTCTGGAAAGCTGATCCAATTTTTACATGGGTACTACTTCTTGCCTTATCATAAGCTTTCTTTTGTTCTGCAGTTTTCCTCTTTTGTTTTTTATCCGCTATTTCTGTCTTTCTGTCGCTGTCCTCTGCACTGAGTGCTCTCTCTTCAGCATCATGAGTAGACATGCTTACTACTAAATTGTTACAAATTCGTTTTGCTTACTCGATCCAAGTGTTTTTGAAAAAAATACATACCCCACCCTTAAAAGCTTCACCTGTACAGTATATTTATTATGTTTTTGTAATGTTTTAGGGGATTATGTTATTTTATGTTTTTTTTTTTTTTCAAATTACGTTTTGTAATGTTATGAATAAACTTACAGCTGTTTGCATTGGTTCATGGTTCATAACTTATTCACTCAACTTCATTCAAGTCTCTTCAAACTGTTTACCTCCAGGGACACTGTACCAACATCAGATGTTCAACTACACTGACATTCTCCGGAAAGACAAACTCCTTGAATGCTAATGGTGTTTATTATTTCTTCAATTCATGGAAAGAAGCAGCACACACTTAAATATCAGGTATTTACAGGGTTCACTTGTTTTCAGGATTGACTCAAAGTTTGTTGACATCTCTGTAGTTAGATCAGTGTGCTCAATAATGTGTATTTGACCTTCATCATGTTTGTTTAAATTATACTGTGTTGTAAATAAAAAAAAAGAAAACAAATCATTTAAAAAAAAAGCTTTTTTTTCTTACCTGTCTCAGTGATAGTAACACTAATGGGCCATTAGGGGAGGGTCTTTGTCTTTTTTTTAGGTGAGAATCACTGAATATTAATAGCCATTCTCACTACCTGGCATACAGGCTTTCGCTCTCAAAACATGTCTTTTCAAATTTAACACACTATATTGTTTTTTGTGAACAAGTAATTGTAATGATTTTCACATAATTTTGCAGTAAATATTCTAGCCTTCAAGACGGGTTACTCAAAAGTCTTATTCAGGGCTAATCAGTATCAGTTTTGTGGCCTTATATCAGCTAGTTTTATTTTCCCAAAACATACTAACCACGCATATTTTTTTTGCATTCTAAAAAATGCAAACATGTACATCCATCCTGGTCACATATTATTGTACAAGAGGTTGTGCTGAATACAAAAACAATTACATGTTGGTCAATAGAATGTAATAAGTAACTGAAATATCAGAACATGTCCAAATATCCCAGGAGCCCCAAAATCACCTCAGAGCCCAGAGGGTTAAGAAAGATTTTAAAAATCTCTTTGCGATAAATAAGTGACTTAAAAATGTCATTTAAGGTTCCACAAAGTGTTTCGAAATGTATTCCAAGACGATCACTCTTAATTCTGCAATAGATGTTGTTAAAGTCACAACGCTTCGAGACATTACTAGGATGTTTTTATTCAGATTTAAACAAATACTTCTGACACATTCTTGAACCTCTGTCTTGCCTCGTTTTAAAGCATCACATATGAACCAAGTCATAGAAGCTGCTATTTTTGAACCTCTGAAATCATCTCAGTCGGTCTTGGCGGTACTCTGCAAGTGGTACGGTCTGAAACCATTACATAAGAGAGAGAAACAGAGCAAAGACAAAAAAGTAAGGCCACACGATAGATTGCACACTATAAAATACACCAACAATTGACCCTCTCCGCAAATGGATCTTTTGTTCCATTCTCCCTGGAGCATTTTTCTTTGAATATAATCCAAGTCTTTCGACAAGAAAGAAATGATTACACATAATAACAGCCTAAGATGAACATCATTGGCACTGACGGCTCTCCATGGTGATACGTTTCACACGGCTCTCCGCTTTTGTTCTAGTTCCCCGCGTCGCTCTGCTTTCCAGCACATGCTAAAGGTTCTTTAAAGATAAAACAGGAAAAAAGAATCTCATATACTTACAAACATCGTTATACACATTGTACACAGGGCAGCAGGATCCAAATCTCGCTATATTGGAAAATCCAAACGTGTCGCGGATGAAACCTTGTGGTTCACCAGAAACAAATTCATGGGCACAGATTGAGATTTCCTCCATATATTTTTTTTCTTCGAACAAAAGAAACATTTACATGGAATTATTGGTAATGATCAAGGCAGTGAGCACTATTGTACTGATGTGCGCGGGGGAGATAGCGAAAAGTTTTGATTTTGTAATGGATGCTCTATATCTCTAGGTAAATATACAGAGAGTTCATCATTGGGTCACATGATTGCATTTTATAGCATGTTATCGATCAATCATCCGTCATGATATCGGAGAACCTGGTGGGCTTCTTTCCTTTTAGAATAAGACGTTTGTAGAAGTTCTCCGTCGGTGGTTCCTTGCTTTCTCTTCAATGGGGCAGTGGTGTTTCGAGTCTTTTAGAAGCTCCTGCAAAGGATTTGTTGTTTTTTTTAAGATGGCGTGTGATACACACATACACACACACTAAGAGAAAGAGAAAGATCAATGTCACTTTAGAGAAGTTCTTTGATTGAGGTCAGAAGAATCCATCAAATGCTTCCTGGTGTTGTAGAGTCAGGCTGTGTTTACAGAACCTGATTGACCAGTGCAAAGGCCAGTGTCAATGTGGCGGCAGAAACACTGATTGAAGTCACAGATGAATGTCTGGCTCTGTTGTTGTCGGCCTGGTGAGAGCCCACCGAGTCAATGGATCCCTCCATATTGGGGTTCAGCACATTCTGAGGAAATATTACATGCTTTTTTCAGTTCAAGCATTAGGATCATGTACAGTACCATTCCCAAATGCAGCACTCGCAACTCACTAATGTAAAAAAGTGCGGTATTTTTTACAATGTGTACAGGAGACTTTCATAGATGTTCTCTTGTAAAGCACAGACACTTAAAACTTTATTAATCTTAACTTGATTTGTCAACGTGCTTATTCAATGACTGTTGTTGACTTTAATGCTTCTGCTGTTGTTTTTCCTGAAATGAAGTCATGTCCTGGAACATGGTATTATTAAAGCTAGACTAAAAGAAGGAAAATGATTCTGCGGACACTGGAAACATAATTGGCAATCAAATGAATGCCAAATTTATGCTATCAAACGATGAACCAATTATATTAATACTGTATATAAGTGTGTACTGTATTTATTTATTATGTAAATCTAAATACACATGCGCACTGTGTACATTTTAAAAATATTTAATTTAAAAATATTTAATTTTAATTACATTTTTTGTTATATATGAATATATTTAATACAAAACAAAATATTTTTCATAAATCTCTAAATGTTTGTATTTATATGATAAATATAAACAGTACATATTCATATATCATGTAAACAAAAAACTTTTACTTTGAATCATTTAACAGCACTATATTTATACATATTATTGTAGAATCGTATAATAGTCACAAAATAATACAAGAAAAATCAAACTTAAAATGTACCCATACTCACCTAATTATAATGAGATAAAACTACTCATTTCCGTTTTTTTTTAAACTGTGCAATTAATAATTTGACGTGGAGGGAAAAAAACACAAAAATTGGGAATAACCTCTGAATGACCATTCCACAAATGCTATTGGAAAAAACATTTGTTCATTACTTTATGTAAACTCTTCCGGAATATTAGCCAGAGTTCTGAGAATGGTCCTTGTTAGGTGAGTGAAGAAGTTTTATGGTAGGAAAGACTTTCATAATTATGTAATGATATACAGTATTGTACAAGTGAAATGTCTTACCTCATCAGCACATTCAAAACTGTTTGAACACTTCTGTTCACTGTCCTGTGAAAACGCAAATAATTGATATGCTTAGGATCATGGGATCATAACCTGCATACTGTAGTGTTCAATGTTAATTGTGCTTTGCTGCCTTCCATTCATCAATCCATCATCTACACTTGTACATAATGTAAATCATTTAATCCTGTGTTTTGAAAAATAATGGCCCAAGACATAATCTAAACGGCAGTAGAACAGCGTAATATGGATGTTACAGTCGAAGTGTGTAATCTTTTGGATGTTAGCTTAATAATTTGCTTATGGATAGCTTAGTACGGTCAGTGGGTTTTCAGTGTAAACACTGCAGAGCTCTAAAATCACAACTGTGTTTGTTTGAGCATTTCAACAAGCTAGACACAGCATTGTTTCAACCAATGACATTCAGGTCTGTTCGGCTGACCAATGACAGATTACACATTACAAATACTCAGTAAATGACAGAAATCAATTGATTGTACTGAATATGGAAATTATTTGGCCAGTCATGTCTGTGCAAAATGTCACTTATATCAAGATGGTTTGAGCAGGTGCTGTAGAAGAGAATAAATGCAATAAATACTCTAAACACATGAAGCTATGACACATAAGCAAACACTTATCATGTTCAAGAACTACTCGGCAGGTTATGGTTTGTTGGCTACAAAACATTAATAAACGCAACACCTCATCTTTGCGAGAAAAAAACCCAACAACAAAAAAATGCAGCCTCTTTGATGTAAAACCGTAATTAAGAAGCTTTGCGAAAAAATCGCATGAGGGTTCGCTTGATTGATTCTTTGAATTGCTTTTCCCACAAGGAACATGCAAGCTGTTTTATGGTTCAGAAAGCAATGATGTAAAATGCATGGAATTGTAATTTTTTTTTAACGATAAGACACTGACTTCAGAGAACTTGAAACGAAGGCTAACAAACAGAACTTCACAGAGAGGGTGACATTAATAAGCATTATTAATAACTGATCGTTTCAGTGTCCTAGTTAACAGGCTGCATCAGGAAATGGGTTCATCTCAGAAAACAGGAATTTCCTTTTCTGTACCCATCTGTAAACATTCCATGGCTAAACAGATGTGGCCATTTTCCGCCCACAATATTTCAACACAAACAACTGTATACTGTATATTCACCCACCACCTGTAATCAAGTTTAACCAAGTGCTCTGCTCCTTTGTAGCAACATAAGCAACAAAATACCCTTAGATTTTATATATTTCATATTTCTTTCAGTTGTAAATACATTGTTCTTGAAGAATTCTGTTTCTTTTGTCATATTTAACAGTTCCAGTAATCTTGTCTGTTAATTTATCCATCTGTCTGCATAGGAAGCAGCTCTTTTGTTTCAGCATCTGTCCAATTTCATGACATTTCTTTCCACAGTGTAGATAATCATGTTTTTATAATGTTTTTCTTCATGTGGACAATTGGTTCTGTTAACGCTTGACCTTTAAACACAAAAAATGCAGTTAAATATACAAAAAACCTGCATTTGTGAAAGCACCAATTGTCATACTGTTATGCAGAAACATGCCTTCTTTTTATGCAACTATACCAATTTTCTTCTTCAAAATAAAATGTTGTTATGGGTGGAATACCATTTGAACAGAGATTCTGCCAGCACAATTATCAAGTAAAGCAGTCTTGAAACAAACTAAATCTGATGTGTTATATGCCTGACAATGTCCACCCTAAAATGTCCAAAATAGCCTTTTTTATGGTGAAAGTTGCAACAGCATGTTCACTGGGGTGTCAAAGGAACACATTTGTATCCAATTGTTAAAGGATTCAGAAGAGGAGCATAAGAATATGCATTACTATTCTGAGTTATTAAAATGCACTCTTTAGGGGACAGATGTCGCATTTTGGCTGCGAAATGAAATTCAGGTTGACATCAGTATTTGATGCCAATTTGACATTTAGCTTAACTTTGGATTTTGGTAACGACTCAAAAAAAAAAAAAAATCAATTAACATGGGTAATTACATCAAATTAACATTAGCTATGTTTCCATCCAAAGATTTGAATTAAACTTTTGCGCAAAACTGGAATATCACACAAAATATTGTGAATAAAGCACTATTTTAATCCAATCAGTCAAAGAGAACAAAAACGGAATTCAGTGTTTCGCACAGGATTCTGTGAGACTTGTGGCGGCAGGTGATGTCTCACATTAATTAACATAGATATGACATCATTGCATTCAGTTTGCGTGTAAACTAGCTTTGGTACTTCAGATAAGTTCTACCTTCTACTGTATGAACCAGTCGTGAACTGGAATACAACCGAATGCCCAGTAAAGCTGTACACGTTACATTTTCTGTTGTCATACATTAAACAAGTATAAATAGTAAACAGGACCTACATAGGAATCACTTTCACCGTACTCCTAAAATCCAGATTTATAGTCGCGACATTCTGATGATGAAATCAATATACATCAAACTTAACTTTATGTTTATATTTAAAAGTTTAAACAGTCAAAAAGCAACAGGTGCTTGGAAAGACTAAAGGTGCTTTATTATTACCTGAAAGGTGGTAAAGTGTGCTAAAGTCGTGCTTGTGTGCGATGCAGGAGCTGATGGCAGCGGGTATTTGTGGCGGTCGAACTGGATATTGCGGTTGCCCGCCACAAATAAATCAATGTATATGAAACCCTGTCATTTTCTGGTAAACTGTGGTTCTAAATATCAATACAAATATAGGAGATGGCATGAGATGGCCTCAGAGCAAGCTGACAAAACACAGTAAATGTCGTCAAGGCTTTTGAAGGCGGATACTGCTGTTTGGGAACGCAGTCGTGATGAAATACTTGGGGAAATAGTTACTAAACAGAAATACTTAGATGACAGACTTTGCTCAGAATGACCATAACAACATATTGTTGCTTTGTTCAAGTAATCCCATCTAATAGCACAAAGTCACATGACATTTTCGATGTGTGTGAAGGAATTTTTTCGGTAAATGTGTTTATGTAAATTTTTTCTAATTGGATAAAGTTTATCTTACTCATATGTGCGCATAAGTTTGATGTGCATTTATAGAATTTATGCACGTCTTGGCATTTCTATCCAGCATTTTTTATGTAATATTCTAAAATGGGGATAAAAAAATGCTGATTGGAAATGTAGCAATTGCGATTAAAAGACCTTGAATTTTGGTCATATTCTACATTGCAACCGAAATTTAATCAAATATTAACGCCTTGGGGTATTCCTATGAGGGTACTGCCCCAGTGACAAGCCACTAAAAGTATATTTTTTGCACATTTATCTGACAGAGTAACGCATCTTTCAGGTGAAAAATTGACAATTACGGAAATTGATGTTTTATTCCGTTTTATGAACAGCTGGAATATTTTCAATGAAATACACATAACCAGAGACTTGACATTTTTGAGTGTTGCTGCTTATTCAATCAACACATTCCATACTCTAAAATTCTTTACTGTGAGCGTGAGTTCAACACATTCAACTTGTAAACGCACAGAGTACTCAAGTAGATACAAGCAGCCATGTCAGATAACCACTTTTCACAGATTGACTGTTGCCTGCTACGACAGTTGTCAGAGACCTAAATTAAAATAGTTATTTCCCACACGACTATATGATATTTCTGTCTGTGGAGTTTTTATAATTTGTTTCAGCATGGATGAGAGAGTACAGTCATTTTCTTCAGTACCCAGGGGCTTATAAACGAATCCTCAGGACTTAGGACAGAACTGCGATGCACGATGGAATGGAAGTGGTCACACCAAGTCATATCTCTATAATGCAGGCCCTTTCAAACTTGAATTAGCTGACAAATTAGTGTTTGTGATGACATCACTCATTTACATTTACAAGCAGGATTACACAGCTTCCTGCATGCAAGACCAATTGTACTAAAATCCTTGAAATCAATGCGACAATTGGCCAGATTCAAACCTTAACCTTCCATCTGAGCACCATGGCTCAATATTTCATGATTTCCAGGTATTGCAGAACTCGTTGATGTCCAAGTCCACTCTAAATGGCCTCTGCATAATCTGACAAATGCTCTCAGTTTATGAATTATTCACCTCCATACTGAATTATACAAAAGCGCTTTACCTTCCACTAGACACTCTGCATATCTTCAGGTAAAACAAGATTTTTTTCCCCCACACACAAAGAGGAATTCTGCTTCCCTCAGTTATTTTAATGATTGTAATAGTTGGTGTCCTCAAGGTCTGGCCTAGTTTTAAGGGGGAGTTTAATGGAATTTGTGTGTTTTACATGCACAAAGCAGTGATGCAGGTTTTAGCATTGATCTTGACATTCAGTGCTATGCAGGACTATCCAAATTGAATGTAGGCTTACAGAAATACTAGCACTATTACCCATTACACTAACAAAAAAGGGGTTTCCAGGAGAATAGTGGGTAGTGAATTTGTTTAATGACTTTATGAATTTCTGTTCCCAGAAGTGTTGGCAGATCTGTATAACCAAACCAAACAATTGGCCGATCGAAATGGGCTAAATGTTCACTGATACTATAGGGATAAAGAAAGTCTCAACGACAAAAATTGCCATTTCTTTGTAATTATTTGTTTGATGAGCAAGTTCTGAGTTAAAATTGTAGCTCAAAAACTAGCCCACATGCCATAACTAAAAATATGCCACTCCCACACCAACAGTACATATTGAAATGTATGAAATACTTCATAAATAAAATCATCTGGAGATACTTGACCGCTAGTGAGCAAATTCCTTTGCTGTGGGTGGTAATCTTTTTTTTTTTTAATTTGTTTTTTCATTTGCATCTTTATTTAAAAACTTGCTCTGATGTTACACTTTTTCTGGTCCTTGTTATAAAGTGCACATCTGAACAGGCTCTGATGAGACCATCTGAGAATTTTAGCACTGGACGAATATGAATTGGGTAGAGTAAAATAATTCATTGCAAGCGTTCCAGTGAAATAATGAACACAATGTTGAACCTTTAGATTTGTCCCGGGGAGAAAAAAATCAACCCGCGGCAAGCTTTTAAAAGTAAAGGCCTTCTTTCTGCTATTGGCTAGTCAATTGTATAGCCCCGCCCCAAACTCACACCATTGGTTGAGCTGTTGCTGTGTCAGTCTGTTTGGAATCGTCAAACAAACCATGTTTTGAAAACACCTTAGCATGTGAAGTGCTACAAATAGCTTACTTACAATTGTCTCTGCATACTGCACTCTTAGAAAAAGGTACAAAGCTGTCGCTGGTGTCCTAAGGTTTAAAAGCTAAAGTATATCTTACCTTATATACCCCTAAATGTCACACATTACTACCCAAAGTGACCCTTAGTAACAGTCTTGTACCTTTTCCTGAGAATGTAGGTTTAACCGGAGTAGGAAAAATTAATTTATATATTTAATAACACACTTCACACTTTAACATCCTTACATTTCTCCATTGATTTAGCTTTGGAGTGATAACATAACACAAATGCAATGACCTACCTGAAGGTTGGCGCATGTGGAGAAAACACAAGCACTGTCTATTTGCTTGACGTCATTTGAGTTGATGACATGTTTGGTGATGATAGCCGGTTGCAGATTGGTCCGTACTGATGGGACTGCCGACTGAGACTCAGTGATGGGAAGCAGACCCGCATCAGTGCCATAACCGAATGCCTGGATAGCGTTTCCTGCACACCGAAACGACACACACACACATATGCAAATAAAAACACATGCATGAAAAAACCATGAAATTTTCATTTGGCGAAAAAAGAAAAAATCCCTCAGTGAAAGAGATCACATGCCCGTAAGACACAGCATTTCTCATTAATGTGCTATTTAGGTTAAGCCCATAAGGATGGCTGTTCAGGCCGTGAGGTTATGTGAGGTTTCATCTCCACTCACTCAAGCAAGTGTTCTCTCTGAAGTCTCGGAGGAAGGCCTCGCACTCAGATTCGTGATTTCCACTGCCTCGACAGCCACACCAAGGGGAAATGGTGATGTTGGTGTGGCTTGCATCCACATAGTTTGGAGTCACATCTGATCCTGTAAGGCCAAGGGTAGAGATTCTCATAAATATTCATTAGGTGGGAACATGTTGGTTTATAGATCTCGCTGTCTGGAGTATAATGTGCTGTTTGGCTGAGTATAATGGCCAGGGGTTGTTGGTCTGCTCTCTTTTTAGAGTTTTTAGAATTCTGTTTGTTCACAGCATGACTGGATTTTTAAGCCTCCAGGATTCATTTCAGGTAAAAGGCTAAAAGTAGGCAATTAAAAATGTTCTCTTATGCTTTGCAGGACTAATTTACACTGCAGAAGTAATATTATTTCAGATTATTTTATGAAAATGGCCAAAAAGGCGAAAAAAAAAAAAAGGTCAAAATAATAAATTCATGTAACCAAACAAACCTTATTGCATTTTGTTGCAATAATTCATCTGTTGCTTTGTAAAATAGGTAGTACTAATATTTTATGGTTCTATACATATATTAGTGCTGTCAAACTATTCTAAAAGTGTTGTTTGCATAATACAGGTTTATGTTCTTTACACATACATACAGTATATACTGTAATAAAAAAATGTAATCGTGTCATGCATATTTACAGCAAAAAAACATATATATATATACACACACACATACAGTGTGTGTCAATCTTTTTTCATTTTACATATTGCCCTTAGACTATTTAATCAGTATAAATATAATACATAATATAGGTGTAATATAACATATATAAAATATAACTTATAAAAATAATTTCTATAGTTTTTCTATATATTATATTTACATTTTAGGAAAACGGAAATGTTCAGAACATTTGAATATCCCTTGCCTCCATCTTCTCCTGTTCTTTATAATCTTTCTTGAAATAAAATTCCTGATGCATCACTAATTAAAACAGCTAAAGAAGGCGAAATACATGTTCCGAGGAGTCAGTCCATTAAAATGCAATTCCAAATTCTTATTATTGCCGTGTAACAGATTTTTCCCATAATCACTCACCAATGAGTCCAACGTAGGACACCAGACAACCGTGGTAGTTATCATTAGGACAGCTTGTTATTGAATGCGGTGTCGTCTGGCAATTCATGTGGAAGTCTGCCAGCCTGGATCTAGTCCAAAAACAAAACAAATTATAGAATTTAAAACATTTTTAGCACATTCGACTGAATTGGATTTAGATGCGTGCTTGAATAAGCTACTAGTCTTTCTATTTTTACAAAGCAAGATTACAGTACATGACGCTGAAGAAAAGCTGGATTTTCATATTCTCAAATAACCGCCATCTGCACCTTGTCTATAAGGTGCTCCAAGAGTCACACGCTTTTGGATCAAGCTATAAGGAAAGATTTATTTATCGCCACAGCTGCATCCGCTATCATCAATGCTCTAATATCCAAGACCGAAACAATACACAGCAGTGAATGTGCAATATAAGATGCGTTCTGTCAGGCCTAACTAGTGTCTGGTGGGGTTCCAATTCAAGGCCATTTTCTGCTTGACTCCATGCGGTATGTCTCAAACTCGAGCAATCTGCCACAAACAGCCTCTTCCTAGGGGGTTACGTGAATTCAGAAGCAGATTGCTCCAAGCACTAGACCTGAGGTGGGCAGGGGGTCACATTAGTACTTATTCTTGAGTATGAACTATTTCCCATAGCACTTTACGCACACATAAACTCGGAATAATAGCTTCGTGCATGCTTCCCTCAAAAAACGCCGGTGAGATGGAGATCTCAGACTTGCTGCCCTCCTGTGAGACCTTGATTAATAGTGAATCATCCTACATGTCAGTATGGACCCCTGACTCACCAACTCAGCTACGGTGTGAATATTAACTGAACCGTTCTTGCTGTTGGGTCCACAGGTATTGCCTTTTGGGTGTTTACCTCCCAGCACAAAGAACGGTATCTGCATCACTCTCATGGGTTCTGGCCGAAAAGGTCATCCTTTATACTCTGCTTTATTGACATGGAAATGGATGTTCTTCTGATGCTTTTTGTGCCGTATTTTCACCCCGAGCTTTATCTCTAGATAAGCACTGCTGTGACTCACAGCCAAAAAAGGCAAAAGCAGCAAGGTGTGTGAAATCAGCAATCAAGGAGCGATGCATGCTGATGAGACTGCAATCCAAAGTGAACTGCTCTGAAAGGGCGAACTGAAGTGCTCCCGAATTACGGCACTAGCAGTTCAAAGATATTACTCAATTATTTAAATTCCCAACTACATCATAGATTCATTTTTAACTGAGCTGAAGTGTAAGACCCTGCTAACATACTGTAGTGCAGCTAGAGGAAACTGTGGAAGAATGTCACATGGGGTCAGCTGTAACACAGTCAGTTAAACCAATAAGAAATAAGCTACACTATCATACACACTAAATCAACCGGGGGTGTCTAAAGATGACAACCCAAAGGGCCCCATTTATGAAACTTGTGTAAATATAAATGTAAATTCTGAGTTATGTGTGCATAAAACAGACCTTCCAGAAAACTCTCCTTCATATTCACAAATGCTTCGTAAACGTGAATTCCAGTCATTCATAAATAGGACGCTAGTGCACTCTCATTCCCAATTAGCATACAGTAATTCTCACCTATACATTTCAAAGCAAATTGTGTGTCCAGGAATGCAGTGGAATATTTGGGCCAAAAAGACGACTAGGCCATATGCCCCATTAAAAAATATTCAATTACGATCAATGACAGCACTACGGGGTGGCCAGGGGTGGCCGTGGCCACCCCTGGCCAATCCCCGGCCACCCCAATGGCTCTGAGGAAAAATTTGTCAAAACGTTCAGTAGATCGATCGCGAAGAACATTAGTTCCGCCTACAAATTCCCCGGGTGTGATTCCCAA
>JAUCMT010000002.1:5494127-5509301 GCA_032357475.1 Enteromius thamalakanensis
AATTCTCTGCCATGCTTACTCCGTTCTATTAATAATATCTCAGAATTTAAAACTTCACTTAAAACTCACCTGTTTTTTGAATGTTACACCTCTGACCGTTCTGTTTAATCTACTTGTCATCTGTATGTTTGTCTCTTAAGGTACTCGGTGCGATTTTTGAGGTCGAACAAGCTCGCATGCGAGAAAATCGTCTCTTCTCGTATGGTGGGTGAGAAATTACAAGACGAGCAGAGTGCCTTACGAGCACTTCCGAACCTCACGATTATTTTTAAACATGTCAAAAAACTTCGGGAGATTTTGGTTGAAAGCGTGACGTGTGTGCTGTTGAATGAGCCGACTTGTTGAGCAAACCGGAAATGACCAATCAGAAGCTAGCTACAAAAGAAAGATGAACATGGCAGCACCACGGAGAATTTGGACTGTTGAGAAAGATGACAAACTCGCTGAACTCTGGCAAGAACAGCAAGCGCTGTATGATATATCAAGCAGCATTTCAAATATTATAATACATAGTATTAATCAATAATAAAGGAACTGTCAATATTGATTTAATTCTCTGCCCTTCAGTCAAACTCTTTGCCATGCCCTTTGTTTTCTTTTCTTTTTTGTTTTTTCGCAAGCCATTGCTGCCACAAAGAAAAGGATTTCATGTTTTTGGCACGGAACTTTGTAAATGTGATTGCCTCGTAAATCGGCAGATTTGAAAATCGTGCTGTGTACCACTGTGTCCGTAAACCCGTGACGTGTGCGTGGCCATACAGTCTTCCGAGTGTCCAAATTCGCACTGTGTATGGCGGACTTTAGATCTTTTGTATTTCCAGTTTGTTATATTTGACTTTTTTTTGTTAACCTAAGGTTTCTCCTCCTGATTACTGTTTTCCTTCAATGTCTGTTTGGATTATCGACTGGAAAGGCAATAAATAAATAAAAATTATTATTATTATGTGCGGCAACAAATTTTTATATCATATGCATGCGTAAACTGTGTATTATATGCACTCCAAACACGCCAAAGTCCAATTTTGTGTATCAATAATTATTTTTAGTTGTATTTGGTGTACCATTTAAACAACCCGCTTCCTGATTTTGTTAAGTATGATGTGTCCCTAGGTCATTTTGTTGACCCTGAGACAACATTTTATGACACACATTTAGTCTTGGCGACATCTATACACCGAAAACTTACCTTACCCATGATATTTGCCTAAAATCTGATTTAACAATAGATGAATGACACTGCTGTACAAGCACCAAACACTGATTGTAAGCCTAAACTTGACTAAACTGGTTCTTCAAATCTAATTGTCTAATCACAATGTTTTTCCAGGGTCAACAAAGATGTGGATCCAGGTTCATGTGTAACTTATAAAATCAGGTTATCCTTATAGACCAATTTAGCTCGATACACAGCTGAAAGAATTCAAACATCATCCTTTGGGTGATTCAAAATCATGCAGTCGCTGTAATGTTTTGATGGGTCCCCAAAATACTGGCTGAAAGAAATTTTGCAGGTAAAGTATATGCCAAATGATTCTACTAACCCTAAACTTACACTAACAGTCTACTCTGACAGTTAGATGAAATGTAGTTGCAAAGTGCAAGTGGACTATCAAAATAAAGTGTAACCAAATATATTTGTATGTATACTACAATGAAGTCATCACATATATTTTATCATGTTTTTGCCTGTTCAGCAACAGAGGCACGCCTCCATTTAATGAGTGTGCGTGTCAAGGTTCTGATTTATTCTAACCATTGTACGCTTTTTAAGGAGTCTTAACATCCCACCCCAGAGGAACACCGGCCAACATTTCCTCATGTTTCCAAAACTCATTATCTCATTTTGCATCTTCAAATATGCTGATAAAACTCACAGTTTGTAAAGGGCAAAACTGCTCAAGTGGAAAAAAAGGAAAAGCTCTCAAGTCCTGCCAGAAGTGATAAATATTCTTTGCATATAGGAACGCAATGGCCAATTAGCACTACGCCAGAGCTACCTTGTTATCTCTCTGACAGACAAGGTTTTTACAGTATCCCCGGCTCAAAGCGCTTCCTCGCTGCACACTCGCACATGTTTTATTAAAGCTGAGGGAATCAGGCAGGGGCTTCAAACCAGATCTCACTGAGGCCTCACTTCTCACAATCTCATGTAAGTGGAAAGTGTACCTGTCCACTGATTGCCTCACTAGCAAAAACATCCCTGCTCTCTTGCCAGACAACAGCTCCTCACCCCACTTTCACAATGACTTGTGACGCAAACACAATCTTGCTTTTTCCTCAGAAACCTCTAGAAGTCCTTAGACCAGGACTGTGTTCATCAAACGGCCTGTTTTTAATGGAATAGATAAAACCAAATCTACTTGAAATGCCATGTTTTGGAATCTTAGCTCAAACATTTCTGCTCTTGTATAACTTTGTATAATTAATATTTTATGTGTTGAAATAAATAATGCTCAAAATAATCAAGGCCTGGGGGAATATCCATAACCCCTTGTGCTTTAATAATTTAATTATGTATGTTTGGTCAAAGCATGGTAGCTTAAGGGTGCATGAAGCAAAGTAAGGTTGAGTTCTCCTCAGTACTGCTAATGTTGTTGGTATTTGTTTTTCTCGTGATTTGTGTTTCCTGCCGGTCAAGCTATTTCAAACAGCAGTTTATGTGAATTACTGGGGAGAAAATACCCATTATTTAGTCATAATTTCAAGTGGTGCAGTATATATTAATACCATATTGGTTATTTTATTTTATAATGTAGATTTTGCTTAATATGGTACAGAGTTCAAAAGTTTGGGGGTCGGTATTCTACCAAGGCAGTATTAATTTGATCAAAAATTCAGTAATATTCTGAAATATTAATGCAATTTCAAATAACTACTTTCTATTTCTGTATATTTCAAAATATAATTTATTCCTGCTATGCAAAAGTGAATTTTCTGCAGCCGTGGTGTTCAGCTAACAATATTACAGATATGATAACAATATTAAGACCAATGTCCCCAAAATTCAAGATATGATTGGCTCTGTATGAGTTATTGTTTTGGTTTATGCAGTAAATCTGACTCTATAGAAACCCATTACATATTAGAAATCACTCATTACAGAATAGCTTTGGTTAGAAGAGCGTGGTTACTTGTGGTGTTATTGTCAGGTCAAAATCTTGAAATCAAAGTTGGTTTGCACCAAAAACTGGGACTTATTTGCCAAAGGATACACAGTGATACAAACGAATAATGCTCTACTGAGAAGCACATAGATTAAAAAGCATTCCTTAGGAATGTAATGTTACTTTGAGCTCTACTTTTTTCTCTGCTTCTCATCCCACTAACGCTCCAGTGGGCAGGGCCAAAGATGTGATGATTTATTTGGATATTGATTCTGGGGCCTGTTTCATAAAACAAACATGTTTTTTTACCTCCTATTTACCGCCATCTTTCAGTTATGTCTAATACGGTAAAAAGTCTATCTAATAATCAGTTAGAACAATTAAACAAAGCAATTGAAATGTTTACAAAAAGTATTATAAATTCATCATCTCAATTTTTTTATTACATTTACTGAATACATTTTTAATATAAACAGGGCTCTAGACTAAATTTTTGTTAGGTACACCAGCACCCGAATTTTCATATAGTCAATATTGAGTTGATTAACAAACACCCTGTCTATACCAAATGTGACAGTTGTTGCGCCGTGCCGTGCCACAACAGCTAAAGTATGTCTACACTAGATGCATTAAAGCATCGAAAATCAATCTAAACTTGTTAACTATTTCAACTTATTAAATTAGAATGCAGCATTAGTTTTTTGTTGGGAATTTGTCGTGCTGCACCACAACACATCCAGTATAGACAGCAGAATAAGGTTCGATTGTATTTTGTTGTGTCTGTTGTAGACACATTATAACAATCTGGTCAACATAAAGTTATTTATCTGAAGCACAATTCTATTAGAAAGGTAACTTACTGGAAAAGTGTCAGTGCTTAAATGATTTTCAGACGGGTCAGGCCTTAATTTAATAAAAAAGTTGCCAATCGTTGTTTTCTTCTCTGTTTCTGTTTTTCACTCCGTTTATGTGACAGGCCTAGGCTACTCACCTCTCTCTCACAGTGTCTACTCCGGACATGAGCGAAAATACTGTCTGTCTATACTGGATGCGGTGTGATACAGCACAACAAAGTCCACCAGCTTCATGTGTCCCGGCCTTAATTTGTGTCTGTTGTTGAACCACAGACTTTTCATTCCCTCAAACTTCAGATTATTTTTGTCACACCATCAAGAAATAAGGTCACATGTCCAACCAAATTGGTCGCATTCTAAAAAACGAACAGTAAACATCAGTTTACAAATGGCTTACACAAAATGTTTTTATAGCACAATGTCCACTTACATTACATGTCAAAAGATCAAAGAACATTTGATTTCTCAGTTCCTGACCGCTTTAATATGCTATCCTACACCTGAAACTCTCTTTTTGATTCTTCATCCTGCTCACCTTAAACCAACTCCGCAAAAACATATTATCATGCATCCGTCACCAGGTGAAAAAAAACAAAAAATAATAATAATAATCCATGCTCCTCAGAACCTTTTCTTGCTTTCAAATCTGCTGGCAATTGCAGAGCATAAACACTCTTTCAACATTACTCCTATCTTAGCTGGCTGTTCCACAGTAATCAATTGGAAACACTCATCGAAAGCATCCTTTAATGTTTCACCCTTCTCTCTAGTGTGACCATTCTTTTTTTTTTTATAAAGTCCCTTTCTATTATCCTCTTATCTCCCCTTCCTGTCTTGAGAATCTATCATACCCGGGTCCGATGGCAATTCTTTGGTTTAAAGAACCAAGCAGATGTGAGCGGTCATCTGTTCATTGACAAATGAACAGGAGAGCCATGTAACCAGATGTCTGATTATTTTTATGTTACGAGTGCTTTTCCAGTCCTGCTTTAGAAGCAAAACGTGTGCTCAGATGTGTGTTGTGTTGTTTTGGTCCTGATATTCATCTTATCTCGTGTCAGAGGGAAAGGGTCTCTAACAAATCCTCAAGGAGAGCCAGCTTATGGAGGCTTTCGCCAGAGAGGGAAAGGAATTATGAAAGGGAAATATTTGATTTTGTTTTGGCTTCAGCTCTGAGTGTAGAAAATCTGCTGATTTTAGACTGCACCTAGCACATTTTGCATTTGATTGAAGCCTATTGTCATATTTAAGGGTAACCAGGGAGTGGAAAAACACATTAAATTTGGGATTATAATTCAATTTGTGATCAGAAATCTGGTGTTACCTGAATCAGCGTGCATTTTGATATATAACATATGCACAATAACCTTTGCAACTATGTAAAAAAATGTTTTAACTTCCTTCAAATTGCTAACAGAGTACAAAAACGAATGCATTAAAAGGGTGATTTGTTCAAACATTTCTGTCCAGACTTGCCTTAAGGCAGTTGTTGAAGTGTATAGTAATAATTTGAGCACTTATTCACGTGTTACATGCGCTTTTTATCGTCGCATACAGGCACTTAAGAAGTAAGGCACAATCTATGTGCATTATGCAAATATTCAAGGATCAGTGCCGCGCTGTGTATTCAGGTCACTTAGTAGATTATTAATACAAACACCATCTCGAGTGTGCTTGTTGGTCCATGTATTTTGTCTTTTTTTTTCTTCTTCTTGCAGAAAAGCTATTTAGATCTATTTTGATTTCACAAACCTGTAAATGAGTGTTTCTTCAATTACAGGCACATTTGTGTCCCACGGGTTGACTTTTATTAAAACTAACACCTTTTTTTTTTTTTTTGTTATATAAAAGTCACATTAACATTCTTGGAAACATCTCGCTAAGCTTTTCTTTTTCCTTTGAAAAACCTACGTGGAAAGCTACCTGAAAAACTAGGGGCAAGTGTACCTCGGAACAGAAGCTGTTTTACCAAAAGCTGTAATACCAAATATTTATTTGATTTAGTTTAAGTTAATTGATAAATTCAACCTATTTATGGCATTATTTCTGAAAGCATCCTTATTTTAAAGCATTTTTACACAAGTGTCTAAAACTTTGAACAGTACTGTAGTTAGCCAGGTAGGTTTTTTGAAGCATCTTGGAGACGTTGCCACAGTTCTTCTGGGTTTAGTCTCAGTTTGTTCTGTTACTTCATGCCTTTCCAGACAGACTGGATGATGATCAGATTACATCTCTGTGTGGAGCACTGGCTGTTGTCAGTGTCCTTGTGCAGACAATAATCTCACTGCATTATTACAATTAATGACAAAAATAATGTTTGGAAATGCACTGTAAAAGATCCAATTAACAAAATGTTGAAAGGGCAAATATATTTTAATTGTATTAATTTTATTGCTTGGGCTTAGTTCAGAAGACATATTACATTAAGTTTGTACAAATATATAATATAGACTAACTTTAACAACAACAAAAAACTCACATTCAATTTTTTTGAGTGAACATTTAGAAAAGTGTTGTATGGGTTGTATATCTGAAGAAACGTGGGTAAAGGACCGTGTAGCTATGTAAAGTTAGGTAAGTTAATGTTAGTCAAGTACAGCACTAAATAAATATTTGTAACTAACTTTAGACTGAATGTATCAAAATGTACATTTAAAACGAATATATTCATGCACAACCGAATGTATAAAAAACATTGAATTATATCATATGTCTGAGGGACGTTGAAGTGAAGAGAATGTGGTCTTTCACCTTGTTTAATTAAGCCCTCTAGGGAGTGGCTTCCAGATGCTCCAAAACCAACATTGGAGGGGGGAACAGTGCTTACTGTACGGGAGGGATGGGGGGTGGAATCTTTGTAGAATGAACTGATGTGGCGCTGAGAACAGAGACACTCTCCTGGCCGGGACTTGGACACGGAACCTGACAACGGCTCTCCTGGCAACAGTTCTACTGGCTGTGATTCAGGTCTTGGACCTGAAAACGGCTCTCCTGGTCGTAATTTGTCAACTGGACCTGACAATAGCTCTTTTGGCCTTGATTCTGGGCTTGGACCTGACAACGGCTCTTCTGGTCATAATTCGGGAACTGGACTGGACAACTGGAATGAGTGTTCGACAATCTCCGTGTCTGAGGCTGGGGAGGTTAAGAGTTCAATGACTTGAAATGACCTAGAGGATGTGCAGCCACCAGTGGAAGCACTGGAGAATCTACGGTCTTAACTGACATCTCTGCAGGTTGTGCAGCCTCTGGCGGAACCTCTGGGGACGCTACAGCAGCAGCCAACAGCTCAAAGTTTAGTGCAGCCACCAGCGAAACCACCAGAGAGACTTTGGCTTTCGCCATAACCCCTGGTGCTCATGTAACCACCGGTGGAACCTCCAGAGGGTCGACGGCCTTCTGGTGCAATGGTTCAGGGGGCGGCCATCTTGTGAGACATTCAGGGGCGAAAGCCATCTTGTGCGACGGTTCAGAGGTGGCAGCCATCTTGTGCCACGGCTCAGGGGTGACAGCTATCCTGTGCAGGGGTGGCCGCCGTCGTGTGTTGGGGTTGAAGCTCTGAATCAGTGGCCATCTTGTCTGCTGACTTTGACTGTGGTAGGGTGGCCATCATGTCTGCTGACTCTAGCTGAGGTTTGGGTTTGTCTTGTTTAAAAGTAGTAAGGCATTCTGTGGGATCCATACCTGGCCATCAATTCAAGGAGTAGCTGCTGGATCCTGTTGCAGTTTTATTTGAAGCGTGGTGATACAGGCTGGGTCGAAATCACAGGCAAACCGTAACAAGACAGGATCGGCAAAAACTGTGGTCAAGGCAGGCAGCATTCAATACACAGACAGAACGGGCAGAGGTCAAACACAAGAACAAGTCGGGATAAATGCTCAGAATTGTCAGCTATGCAGATCAAAACTCTGCAGTAGAAAAGTGAAAGTGAAAAATCGATTGTGCATACGAAATGTTTTAATGCCATGCACATTACTAGCGGACCACTGATGCCCACAATTTCAACGTGGTGATGACACAAGCGGCCTCTTAAAACACCAAGGAAGAAGTAGAACTGTCGAAACACACTCTGCAGACGTTTGTCCATTTAGGGCTACTATAGAAACATGATGGCACTAAATGGCGACTTCCATGTACAGAGACACGATTTGTATGTAGATATTAATTGCTTGTTCTAAGCTTATAAAATCATAACGGTTTATTATTTAAGGTCTTTACACACCTCTGAAAACATAGTTTTGTATGTTATATTATAACAGAAAAAACTTTAAACATAACATAAACATGTTTTGATTTGTGTTCAATTCAGCAATCGCAGAATCCCAAAATCCTGGATGGAGTATATTGATATATAAACACAGACATAACCACGCCAACTAAAAGTAGTTCATGTATCCTTGGTCCCTGCTATGCTTAGTGTCACACAAGTGAGAAAAACCACAAAGAAAATCCTGACTGAATGCTTTGCCACTAAAGCATTTCGGCATATGTGAGCAATAGGTTTTTTCACTGTTGATTAGATACGACTGGACATGTCTATCATGTCTATGTTGGATCTATTAATAAAACATTACTGCAACACAGCAAACTGTAGGTCTGTAGAAATCAATTAATCACACTTAAACTGTCTGAGAGTGTAAGAAGATATATGAACATAAAAGACTGCTAACCTTGAACAGAAAACTAGACTTTCTTTAACCACTGTAAAACATAGAAAAGCTCTTAAGATGTCTTCACTCACCTGAAATAATGGAGGCGAGTCGAAACTCATCGGAGAGATGCATTGGTTCATATGGGGAGGTCTCATACAGCTCTTCTCCTTCAGAATAACACAAAAACATAGAAATATGATATTAGCATTATTTAGATTTTGCAGAAATTGAATGTAAGGGATAGGACAGGGCATACGGGTTAATTAATCTCACAATGGTTATAATATAAGATTCCTTAAAATATTGCTTTCAAAAGGCCAGACTCCTGTGAACTCGCACACTGTTTCAAGTACAAACACTCTCAAGAATTACA
Organism: Enteromius thamalakanensis; assembly: GCA_032357475.1. Lineage (NCBI taxonomy): Eukaryota > Metazoa > Chordata > Actinopteri > Cypriniformes > Cyprinidae > Enteromius > Enteromius thamalakanensis. The sequence goes on from JAUCMT010000002.1 coordinate 5,503,112, forward strand.
GCTCAGCAGTCTTTTGTCCAGATTTGTAGTGGCCAACAATCACAAATTAGTTCCCCTGTGTTGCATCCCATTGGATGTGTCCAGAAAATCTGCTGTTTTCTAATCCAGGGCCTTGAGCTGGAGCCCACAAAGAAGTGCAACCAATCTGCTAACTGGTCCCAGCAGAGGTGCCGCTATAACAATGAAAGCTGTCACACTAGACCTTCAACAGACTGATGTGAGGCACTCAGATGAAGACTTCCAGCTGTCTAGCTCTTTAATATTTTCCTTTGAGATCAATAGAAAAAGTTTCTGTTGGGTGGTTAGCACAAATTCTCCAGACACATTAACACTTTGTGCTTGTTTGGGAAATGCAGGTTCCCTTTCAAAAACTACACTTGATGCTGCGTGATAACGCTATTGAGAACGGTCTTTGTTCGACCGGTTGTTGAAGCATATGTGTCAAACACGCCAAAGTTTGGTTTATGTAACCTCGGTCAGGTGACGTCATTTGATTATGTGCACCTGGAGGTTACAAATAGGCAACTACTGTACTAAAAAAGAGAGAAAGAGAGAGAGAGAAAGAAAAGAAGCAGAAATTGAAAGTAAGAAAATATTACTTACTATGGCAGAGTTAGAAAGGAGGTGTTTGCCTCCATGTGAGAGACTTCTCTTCAATGACAATCGCCACAGTTTCTGCTTTTAGTGTTTGGGGAAAGAGCACGCTATCCCCGGACTTGAGGGAGAATGCGAGCACTGCAATCTCCTCTCAGTCAAAGTGCTTTGTGTCAGCTCGTGTTCTTTAAAGAGAAATTGCGAGCTGCCGCTCCCTTTTGGAGTTCACGTGTTGATCTCTCCCCTTCTTTGGTGACCTCCATGACGAGGTGACTCATTCATGGCTATATGATGATGCCCCAGATCAAAGAGACGCTTGTGGGCTATCTCTCTCCTGGGAGCTCATCATTATTGAAAAAGTGAAGATGTTACCCACCAAGCCATGCAAAGTAACATCTTTGCTGGTGGGGAACTTTTCAAGCAGCAGGGCCGGGCTGGTTCTGCAGGCTGACCTGCTGAAAGTCATGAGCACTGGTGGGTCCATTGACGAAGAGGCGTTTTCAGAGTTGCACCGAGCAATGGATTTGTCTCTCTGTGCGACCAAGCAGATGGCCTGTACCATCAGCCGTTCTATGGCTTCCATGGTTTCCACGGAGAGACATCTGTGGCTCAACCTCACAGGCATCAAGGACAAAGACAATTTGAGCACCCCCTCGTAGGGACTAGTAGACTCTAACATAAATCGCCAGGGTGGACTGCGCTTGAACAAGTTAGCGTAGCAGATTCTGCTTTGGGCACAGGAGAAGTTCCTGTCCCTCAGGGGTATATGAATGTGGGAGCAGACCTGCTGTCCAGAAAAGATGTGACACATGGGAAATGGAAACTTCACCCTGAAGTAGTCAAATCTGGGAGAGATTTTATGTAGCAGAGGTGGACCTCCCAGGAGACAGCACAGTATCCCCTTTACTACTCTCTGACTCCTCCAGTTCCCCTGGGTCTGTACATTATGGCCCACACTGCGTCTTTGCGCATTTCCTCTGATAGCTCTGCAAAGGCCTAGCAAAGGCCTGTCAATAGGGGTTTCACCTCTTATTGATAGCCCCCCGTTAGCCGACCAGAGTATGGTACTCCGATCTAATATTTCTCCTCGATGGCTCACCATGGGCAATTCTGGTCGGGAGGGATCTTCTATCTCAGGCACAGGGGACAATATTTCATCCCAGGCCCAAGCTCTGGAACCTTCAGGTCTGGCCTCTGAGGGGGGCCACTAAGAGATGCTGGTCTTCCAGCCAATGTAATAGAAACTATTTTAAGTGCTAGGGCTAGAGAGGTCTTCTACTAGAAGAACTTATGCCCTCAGATGGAATGGTTTTGAAAATTTGTGTATGGCAAACCATGTAGACCGTGCAAAACAGATTGTTTCAGTGCTGAAGTTTCTGCAGGAGAAACTGTCTTTGGGCATTTGTCCTAGGACTCGTAGAACAGATGTGGCCACCTTTTCGGCTTGCCATGTTCTGATTGATGTGGTTTCTGTGGGAAAGCACCCTTTAGTTGCCCGCTTTTATTCATGGAGCTAAACAGTTGAGGGCACGGAGCATGTCCAGTACATGCTCTGCAGATTTAAGACCAACACACTAGCCAGTGGCGTAAGTCGGAGCAGCTTTTTATTTGCAAGGGTCCGGCTGCCACTAGACAATGTCACATTGGGTGAGAGATGTTATTGCCCTAGCCTATGAGGTGTGTGGTCAGACTTCACCACTAGGAGTTAGGGCCCATTTAATTAGGGGGCTTGCATCATCAATGTCTTTGGTGAGAGGTGTCCCCTTGCAGCAAGTGTGTGATGCAGCAGGTTGGTCCTCTTCGCACACATTTGTCATATTTTATAGTTTGGATGTCCATCTTACCCCGGGCCCACAGGTCCTTGAGTCAGCGTCCCAGAGTCAGGTCTAGATGTCTTTGAGGATTATGAATTGAATAATCATTATGTATTTTAACTAAATATTTGAACAATTCTTAATCAGTTATTTCATTGAATATGTAAGGATTATTTAATTCAGTTTGATAGAATTTGACAATTAATTAAATAGTGTACATCTTTAAAAAATATATATATTTTTTTTGTTTGTGTACAAACAAAAAATAAATAAAACAAAATATCAGATTTTTGAGCTATAAGCACAATTCTTGAAATTCTGAGAATTATAAGATTAAAATTGTAAGGGAAAAGACATATCTTAATTCTGATTGAATAACTTGCAATTCTGAGAACAAAAGTCAAAATTGTGAGTTTTATAACTCAGAAGTGAAACAATTGGGGGGAAAAGTTCACAATTTTCATTTTAAATTTTGTATTAATTTGGAAGCGGTCTTTCATAGAAAGTCAGTGAAGTTCAATGGGGATTGCATTGTGGTACTAACAAAATTAAACATTCTTCAAACATTCTTTAACATTCTTCAAATTCTTCATTTTTTAAATGTTGAAACTTTTGAAATTTATTGGAATCAAATTGTGTATTCAACAAATTAAAGTAAGAACTATCCTTTTAATTGGTCATTTTAAAAGGGCTTAATGGGTTTGGATCAATTTTCCAGTAAATCTGGCTTTTAGTTTGTATTTTTGGAAGGATAGATGAAGATCACCTCAGTTACATATTGACTTAGTCCAGCTGTAAATAATGACTTGTGTGCATTGGCTGGGTTTGGTGCCATATGTCGGTCACAACTCCACACCATAATGCCAGGTGCTCCCATCATGCTATGATGCTTCTCAACATCATCATCATCATCATCATCCCCAGCTTGTGTGTCCCTATTCCCAGCCCAGTGGGCTCAGAAGGCCCTTTGGTCTCTGCAGTGTCTGTGTTTGCACCCCAAATGTACCTCTGGCTGGCAATTCTTTTATGGGATCATCCTGGATCAAGAATTTATCTGCTGTGTCACTGTAGCTCTTTGCTATCCGCCTCCCAGCTCTGCTCCTGCTGTGTGGCCACCTTTATGTTCTGTTCCTCAATGAGTTAATCCTTTGCACACAGCCTTAATCTCTACCGTACCAGCCCGCAGTGCCTGCACAGGGAAAATATTGCCAAGTTCCAGAGGGGGAATCCGCTAGTGGCATATAATAAGTGGACACATAAATCTCGGGATACAGTGGTTTGTCCCCCGTCATATTTGTGGAGCGTACTAGGCGTGTATTTAGCATAAATTAAGTGAGTGTAATCTTCAAAACTTGATCCTGCTGAGAGTTTTCAACAGGGCATTACGGAGCACAGATGCTGACATGATAAATGCAAAAAAGTTACTCAAGCAAGCAAATTTAACAATTCAGAGAACACAAACATACACTGACATTGTCCTTGCCGCTGACTTTCTGTTGCACTGTTAAAAATGCTGTGACTTGGAAGAGTTCAACAGATGGAGAGCACTCCCAAGATACTGAAATTAGACTCAGCATTGGGATGCTGGGAATATTTCAAATGTGTGAACTGTTGTATTTTAGAGTCATATAGTTGACCTATCAGGATTTTTACACTAATGAGGAGTTTTGTGTCTAAAATGGATTCAAATAAGAGATAAAACGACCTTCAATTATCAAAAACAACTTTGCAGCCACTGAAAAATGACATCATGATGATTGCTGCCCAGCGTATAAATACTTGGCTGTTAGCTGAAGCAGTTGCAGCTTGCTTTAGAAACTCTTCACCTTCCCCATCTGCACCTGTACTGATCTGACACGTGTGATTTCATGTATATAATATGTGCAGCAGCATTTCTAACATGCTCACAGCAGCATGTAAGAATATGTTTTTTACATATTGAAAAAGTGAGGTTACCTTTTTTGGTGACTTTAAAAAAAAGAGCAGTGCACTGCAAGTTTTTTTTATGTTGCTAGGCAACCACCTAAACAGATGTCAGTCTAATATATAACAGGAAAAAAGTCATTAGCAGGTCCGACCCTGGCGTATAGGCGGAATGAGACTGTCCTTGCACAATGTCATACTGGATCAGATGTATGATGCGCATGCACAGTATTGGATTTTAATGGATTTGACTTTTTCATAGGCTTACACAAATTATATGTCTTTTTAGTGCAAGCTATTCAAACTTTATTTAAGCAACAATGGTTTTGCATTTATGAGTTTGGTAGGCTATGTAAATGGCCAGAAGGTTCTGCACAAAGTTGCCAATTTAAATATGTTGTGTGTAATGCAAGAGAAATCCCTGGAGATAGACCTAATGGGTTGACATACCAACAGTTGGATTACGAGAGCACTCTCTCTGTCACTGGGCAGACTTTTGTGTTTTGTTCCGTATCAGACGATGTGTAAAAAGCAACTAATAAATAATTTAACTGACCTGACTGTGTCATTTATTAGCGAGATAAAGTTTTAATATAAATTTAATGATTTGCTTTCATTATTAACCCATTTAAAAAAAAAAAAAGCTTGTAATAATATAAGAATAATAATATATAATCTAAACAAACAAAACAGGCATTAATTTAATATCCCCAATTAAATTTAAATGAACATGACGGACTGTGGCGGCTGCAGGTGTACAGTAACATGAGCGCTCATACTGACCTGAGGTGCGCCCGCAAAGTTTTCAAATTATAGCCTAGGCCCGTGTGTCCTGTTTTTCTGTAGACTGAACTAGCCATGACTTTAAATATGAATTTATCAGTCTTATGCATGCCAAAGTCAATAAATGTTACGCCAAATGGAAACAGAAAATCGTGCTATGCGCACTTTCATGCAACAGTTTCACTCCAACTCATCACATTTTGACGCTTGGTCAAAAAAGTATCCCTTTTCAGTCACTTTTCGATGTGAGGGGTTTTCAGGTGTTTGGCTTAATGTAATGGTTTGCATGCATATATAAATGTATTATATATTTTGTTTTGTTTTATTGGAGAACCAAACCCCACCCCTATCTTAAACCTACCCACCTCTGAACAATATAAAAACACACACAGACAAATGCAGTTACTGTACAGGTATTTATTGCACAAACTAATCATAAACAAGCAGTATAAATACATTACAAACAAGTCATGTCACTTTCCAAGTCTTCTTAAGCCATACAACGTCTTTATGTGAAGAAGAGAGTAAAACACACGGTTTTAATCACTAAAAATGTCCTGCTCCGTTCACGCACTGTCATATCATTCAGAAAACATACTCGCGTCCGGTAGAATGACGCAATCGATCACGAGACACGCAAGAGCCAATGACACAACCAACGTTGACGTAAGGATTCTTGAAGCGCATTTGTTTTAATCGTGTACAGACTGCATCAGTGCACAGGAAGTACTTGGAAGACAGATTCCTCTCAAAAATCAATCGTTTTGAATTAAAAGACTTGGAATATCTTTCAAATAAAGGATGGCTGTGGTTTTATCTGCCTGCTATATCTTGGGATTTATTGACAGATGGTAGGTATAGGGGCAGGGTTTGGGTTACGTGGTCATAAATATGTAAATAATATAATTTTAAATAAAACTGTTTTGACTGTTTACATTGAAAAATCGCACCCCTATATATATGCAGTAATGCCAATGTTTTTACCCAATATATCTTTTAATTATGATGATAAAATACAATATATATATATATATATATATATATATATATATATTGCGCTCGCAAATAGACACAAA
>JAUCMT010000002.1:5550872-5569474 GCA_032357475.1 Enteromius thamalakanensis
CCTGTCCTTCAGCGCCGCCCTTCTCCAGGTTCCCGACGGGAGTGGGCGGATGAGAGGAGGGGCGCAGGACTGTGCACAGCTGGCGGCGCGTGATGAGGCGTACCAGAGTCCAATGGTGCCTCATCACCGCCGTTAAAAGGACTAGGCGCGCCCCTCCTCGGGAGACTGGTCTCTTCCCCTGTGCATGCACACTGGTGTCCTCGTGGGTCCGAGAAGGAGGCGGCGGAGCAACTCCAGGCTGACGCCCAAGGGAGCGAGCCATCCACAAGATGAGACGCCTGGAGAGTGAGCCACGAGAGGCGCAGAGGCGCCGGAGCCGCCCAGAGAAGCGCCGCACGAGGGAGCGAGCCGTCCACAAGATGCGAGGCTTTTTTGTTGACATAAAAAACTAAATTATAAAAAATTATAAATAGGGTATTCAGACCCTTTGCTCAGTATTATTAGAAGCACCCATTGGAATTTAATACAGCCAAGAGTCTTTTTTGGGAAAGATGCAACAAGTTTTTCACACCTGGATTTGAGGATCCTCTGCCATTTCTCTTTGCAGATCCTCTCCAGTTCTGTTAGTTTGGATGGTAAACATTTGTGGACAGCCATTTTTAGGTTTCTCTAAACCTTCGGCCCAGTCTGAGGTCCTGAGCACTCTGGAGAAGGTTTTCGTTCAGGATATCCCTGTACTTGGCCGGATTCATTTTTCCCTCAATTGCAACCAGTTGTCCTATCCCCGCAGCTGAAAACACCCCCACAGAGTGATGCTACCACCACCATGCTTCACTGCTGGAACTGCATTGGACAGGTGATTAGCAGTGCCTGTTAACCCTCTCAGTCAAATCAATTCGACGTTACATATGGGAACCAACCAGACAGACCAATTGTCTTTGAGCTTCAAATAAAAGGCCAATGAATATTGGCGTGCACTGATTGCATTCAGGTCCACCTCATCACTACAGTATGTGAGTATAAGAGGGCACGAATGCAGTGCACTTGCAGCTTTTCGCTTCGGAGCCTTCGCTCGGCTTTTGTTTTGAAGTTGGAGTGGAGAGTTATTGAAAAAGAGTTTCTGCAATCTTTTGCTCTCTCGCCTGACAGTGTTCACTAGGTGGCTGTCCTGTCAGTGGATCCTGCGGCTTCTTCAAGGCCGGCTGTGTCAGCTTTTTTGCATTCCAGCGAGCATAGAACTCTGAGTGCACAGAGTTGCCACGATAGGTCTTTCCTATCGTCAACCCGGGTGCGGGTTTCTGGGTGCGAGAGTTTCCTCACTGTAACCTTGAAGTGATTCGACTAAAAGGGTAATGTCTAGGTTAATGTCTCCTCAGCGAAAACCTGCAAGTGCAGTGCATTCGTGCCCTCATTACTCGCGTAGTGATGAGGTGCACCTGAATGCAATCAGTGCACGCCAATATTCATTGGCCTTTTATTTGAAGCTCAAAGACAATTGGTATGTCTGGCGAGTTCCCATATGTAATGTTTCCATTCCCTCCTTCAGGAAACGTGGGTTACAGTACGTTCATGACCTAGACGTTTTCTCCACACATAACGCTTAGAATTAAGGCCAAAAAGTTCTATCTTGGTCTCATCAGACCAGAGAATATTATTTCTCACCATCTTTAATCTTTTGGGTGTTTTTATTTAGCAAACTCCAGACACACAGGTGTGTGGTTTTCCTAATCAATTCCAATCAGTATAATCAAACACAGCTGGACTCAAATGAAGGTGCAGAGCCATCTCAAGGATATATAAGTTTTTCTTTTTTAATACTTGTAAACAACTCTGTAATAATAATAAATAAATTTTTCTGTCAATGTGGGGTACTGTGTGTACATTAATGAGGAAAAAAATGCACTTAAATGATTTTAGCAAATGGCTGCAATATAACAAAGAGTGAAAATTTTAAGGGGGTCTGAATACTTTCTGTACCCACTGTTTTTGTGTTTGTGGTGTGTCATTGCTAGATAGAAGTGCACATTTCTTAAAAAAGGTGTGTGTGTGTGTGTGCGTGTTTATGTGGTTTATGAGGAGACAAATTTGTAGGTATTACAATATGAAGGTACTGCAATATGAAGGTGATTTATGAGGACATTTTCGGTGTCCCCGTAATTCTAAAGGCTTAAAAATACTAAAATGCAGTTTACTGTAAGGGGTAGGTTTAGGTGTAGGGGACAACACCACATACAGTTTATACAGTATAAACACCATATATGGAGAGTCCCCATAAATCACAAAAACCAACATGTGTGTGTATATTTATAAATATAATTTATTTAGTTTAGATCATTTTTTTGTTGACAATTAGCCACTTTCGTTGATATCATATAACATGGCTATATGGTGACTAGCTCACTTGGCTTTCTGCTTCTATGTACAGTATCCAGGGAAGTCTTTGTTATATTCATGTTTTTACATATTATGCAAAACTGTGTTGTCGACCTGCCAGTATGACGGCAGCTACAACACGTTAGTCACATCTGCTTTCATTTTAAATTGTGCAAGTCCTGCTATGTGTTGGTTAAAAATCAACAACAGAGTAAACGCATTTGCATTTTAATGAGGGAAAGCCGAAGCATTTGTTATGTTTGTTCGGTGGCAGGCCAGAAGAATTGACAAGCTTCTAAAAACGTTGAGTTCATGGTGAATAGCGCATTAATCATTGTGACTGGGCTTCCATTACAGCGAGTGGTCTGGAAGTAGCGTTCCACTTCATTATCTGTGTGGCACAATGCGCTGTCATAATAGGCCGAAGAGAAGCGTGAAGACTTCAGATAGAGGAAGCAAAACAACTGCCTCATCTCATTCTCAGCAATCTGTGTGGGGGTTCAGTGATAGTCCCGACCGCAACACGACTTCATGGGTGGTAGAGGAGTTTCAGATGGAGACTGTCGGTTTATTTATGTGATTTACTTGATTTGTGAGGGGAAAAGTCATAACATTACACAAATATAGACAGGATTTTGTTTCATGATTTATTTTATCTTACTCAGAAGTTGCTAAATTTCACAAATGGTTACAAAGAAATGGCAAATAAGCCAATTCAGTTATTTTATTATTTTATGAGAGGAAAAGTGTAACTATAGATGCAATATATACATATAGTTTTTTTTTATGTTAATATATACACACCTTTTTTTATAAGGCCAAAGAATAATTATATGATGGCAGTATTTAGTGTTGTCATATAATAATCGTATTACTCTAAAACATTTGTATGTTTTCATATTGTATTGTGTGTATATATATATATATTGGATTGGATTACATTATATATCACTAAATTGTGGTAGATGCCATTTTCAAGTAAAATTTTAGAAAAGCTGACATTTGTAGACATTTGTGATTTTTATAGTTGACATTATGTATATACATATGTACAATACTTACAATACACTAGTATTACAATAGCTTTGCTGTCATAGTATCTCATAAACTGAGGATATTCATAATTGAACTCTTAAAATTGAGGTTATGAAGTGAGAGCAAAATTGAGCCTGTTTTATAATGCATACTCCTGGTCTTAATAAATGTCTGTCTTATAATTTCTGTATAATAACTTTGTTTTCTGATTCTGCCGTTCTTCTCTGTTAAACTGTGTGAACCTGTGTTGCCCAACAACCAAATATCTTTAACAACCAAGACTTTTTCTAATATGCTGTTTTAATTGGAAATATGTCACACTACAAGTAAAAGCCCACAAATGGCTGTTCAAATTGACTTTAATGAAGCTCCTGCTTTTTTACATAAAAGTAAAAGTTGGGGTGTAAAACAAAAACAACAACGAAAGTCTAGAAATTATGCAACTTTAATACTACTGTAAGTCACATGTTTTGGTACTGAAAGTTTGCGAGATTAGTTTAGGACCTAAAAAACTTGTACATTTTTGCTTGCACTGTTCTATGTTCTGCAAGTGCATTTTATTTTGTGTTTCTATCAAAGTGTGTGTGTGTGTGTGTGTTTTTTTTTTTTTGCAAGAGAATTGTATGTGACTATCTAAATGGGAACACTATGTTTTTGAACACCATGTGGCATTTCAAGCATTTTCTTACTGTAGCTTCACATAATTCTGTCATTACCCAGGGAGTGAGATGCACCCACCAAAAACTAGGCTGCATTGGTTTAAAACAGACGGTAGTGGTTCCACATCTTGGTCTCATTGGCAACTTTCCATTGACTTCCGCTACATTTGAAGCAAGCTTCAGCTTCAAGTTGAACATTCAGTCCAGTCAAGAATGAGTTAACGACGTACAAACAATTCAAAATATTGCTGGGTTGCCAAGTTGCAAATGTTCTATATCGGCTAATGAATGCGGGGATAATTGCGAGTGCCGTTTTGAAGTTGTTTTCTGGGCTGGCATTAAAAAATTCGAGTAGAAATTATTTATTACAACTCCAAAATGCATCAGAAGTTTTGAACGATAATTAAAGTGATAATTTCAGCACAGCAGTGGGGAAGCACAGTTGTGTGGCTTGCACAAAAAGTTAATTGAGCAATCAATGTGTTTGGCTGTCTCCAGAATATTTATATCATAATTTATATCTGGATGCACCAAGGTGACTCGCTTGGTGTCCTTGCGACGAACGCGGACACCAGACCGGTGGTTTGAAGCGTTGTGGACACAGTCTACTGCTAATCTGATTGAGGACCAGGACTTTGACCACAGGCCATTTCCGTACCGCTGGAGAGACCCGTTTACTGATCTAGACAACGTCTAATGGGTTGCTTTAAATAGACGGTGTCCTAAAACTGGTCCCGGGCAGCCCCTACGGGGCCCTGTACCGATATCCTGACTATAATAGATGACAGCTGTAGTGTAGCAGCAATTAAAGTGGTTCATTTGTGGATTTTCTAGCTTGTGCGTCACATTGGTTTTCTCCAGGAGTCTAATTTCCTGGCATTTCTTGCATTGCCTTATGTAACATTTGCCTTCTATTTGGAAAACAAATCACTTTTAGAATATGTTGTCATGGTAACAGGAATGGTTGGCAGGGTCATCACTCCAAGGGCATGGTGTTATGAGAGAAAAAAAAAAATAATGGCACAGTAGATGATCCTTAATGGCCTTGACTATTAAGTCAAATCACTCCAATAATAGGCAGGTAAGTGCAATGCAATTTTACTCTGTTGGTGGCCTCCCTCTTTGCTTTCCCATTTTCATTAATATTTGCATTATTCTTCCCTGATCTCCCCCTTATTTTTCTGTTATGTAAGGCTTTAGCAGAAATGAAAAATACCCTGCACCTCAAAGAAAGCCCAGTGATGTTGACTGAGGGGTCATCATTATCATGGATGGAGACATTTTTTGGTGTGAGTGATAAGAACTGATAGACTGTGATATCTGTGGAAAACATGCTGTTTTCAGCAGTGACTTACTCCTATACATAGCTGAAAAATTAGCCTCTAAGGTACTGGCTCCATGGCAATTTATTTATATAAAGCTGTAACTATACTATTGATGGTGCATAGCCATGGACTTCTGAAATGAGGAGGTAGAGCTCTCTCTCAGTGTGTGTGTTTTAGACCAATTCGTGTTCTAGCTCTGTTTGATATTTAAACATTTCCCAGGATAAGAGTTTATGGAACAGTATTTATCTTACACTACTACAAGCAACCATTTTATTTATATATTTGTTATTTATTGTGCCCTGTAACAGGCAGTAAGAATGTAATCTTATGCTATACAACTGTATACTACTTTACTACTCTATACTACTGTATCTTATACTATACAACAATCAGTCAACACTATAATATTTTTCATTTGTCCATAATCAGGATTATTTATTAAAACTGAACCAAATTGGATTATATTACAATTTTATTCTCTGTTGATGGTTATTGCCAGCTGTATTTTTTTAAATAGAAAGAAAAAATCTTCGCTTGACAAAAAAAAAAGGTTCAAAATAAAAGTAAATTATTTGGGTTGTATCATACCTAACATTATATGGAGTTTTATACATAACAATATTTTTTTAAATATATTAATACACAATATAGCAGATTAAAAGACTTTAATGTTTTAAAAAAAGTCTCCTTTGCTCACTAAGGCTGTAATTAATTAATCAAAAATACAGTAAAGCAGTAATATTGAGAAGTATTATTACTATTTAAAATCTATTTTCTATTTTATTTATATTTAAAAATATGATGTGTAAGTTTAATTTTCAGTATCATTACTGCAGTCACATGCCTACAGCACTGTATTATGCTGATTTCCTGCTCAAAAACATTTATTATTATTATTATTAGTGTTGATATCAGTTGTCATGATTTTAAGTTTTAAAAGAACAACAAAAAAGTAACTTTTAATTAATTAAATGCATCCTTTCTTAATACATTTACTATTAAATTCATAATATAAGTCTATAAACCACACTCACAAAATTAGTCATTTTTAAACATTTTATTTTTGTTTCACAAGCAGGACAAGAACACATGATTGAAAAAAGTGAAAAACCTCAGCTTTATTGGTTGATGTCACTATTGGATTGGGTTTTAGAAATGATCCATATTTCTTTATATTTCTTTTGATTTCTTTCTTTCTTTCTTTCTTTTTCTTTCTTTCTTTGTGTTTGTGTGTGTATTACAGTATCTCATCCAAATAATTGTATTGTTTTGAGGAGGCAAGTTCATGCTTGATTCCTCCGTGAAAACGCCTCCGATGTACTTCTGTATGTTATTTGGATAATCAAAATAGATTATTTACTGAAAGATGTCCTTTGACGTCAGCTCTTTACACTGCCATATAGGCTATTCAGATTCCAGAATCTAATATAGAGGCTGTATGACTCCAGAGTGCTTTTACCCTCCAACAATGTGAAATGATTACTGTGAAAATTGCAGCAAACATATCAGCCACACTGAGATTACGTCTGTGTACATGCCAATATGAATTTCTGTACACATGAAGAATGACTTATAGTATATTAACACACAGCAAGCCTGTGTTCATTTCATCTAAAGTTTTGAGACAGGGATATCATGTAACATGGAAAACATGATGAATCCTAGAGAATACATTGGGTTATTCTTTAAATTGCTAACCACACAGAAACATTTCTTCTGCCTGAGGGTGGCTTTTTTTTTTGCTGTCACTGTCAGCAAATGATGTGTGCTAAAATTTATATTTGGTGTCGCAATGACTTTAGATAGTTTGAAATATATAGTGTACAATTCATAAAGGACTCTTCTGGTTAGCATTCACTTTTAATATTTGAAAAAGTAACCAACAGTAATTTACTTAATTTCTCCATTTGTGTTCCACAGAAAGAGGAAATCATACAGAAATCACACAGCATTGCTGCACTCTATTTATTAATTTTTTATTCCAGGTTAAATATGTTCAAGTTAATTGGTACCACCTCTCTTACACTTGGTCAGTTGCTGTGAGAAATAAAGATAATGTTTTCAGGGCACTTTTTATGTTCTGTTGCAACACAAATGGGCTTTTTCTTCAGCTACTTTCCCAGGGGGTTGTTTTTTTAAATATAATAAACTTTTTTGTTATATAAAGGAAGCAAGCTTCTCTAGCAATTTATGTGAATCACATACAGTACTGTCCGTAAGAAGTGTCTAACCAGTGTGAATGATCTTTGGGCAGTCCTTCAGGAGGCTTGGAGTAATATATCAAGTAAACTGACAGCTCGGGTGCCCAAATTATGCAGAGCTGTAATAGCTGCTCATGGTGGATATTTGAAAAAGTTTCTAATTATAAACTGTTATATGTAATAAAATGTGTTTTTGTAGTTTATGTTGTCCCTTATCAGTGCAAAATATTGTCCAAAACCCCACTTTTCTAGGGTGTTTCCAAACCTCTGGAGAGCAGTGTACATACTGTACAGTGGGTACGGAAACTATTCAGACCCCCTTACATTTTTCACTCTTTGTTACAGTATATTGCAGCCATTGGCTAATATCATTCAAGTTACACCTTACAGCTCACAATGCATGTCAGAGCAAATGAGAATCATAAGGTCAAAGGAACTGCCTAAAGAGCAAAGAAACAGAAATGTGGCAAGGTACAGATCTGGCCAAGGTTAGAAAAAAATCTGCTGCACTTAAGATTCCTAGGAGCACAGTGGCCTCCATGATCCTTTAATGGAAGACGTTTGGGACAACCAAAACCCTTCCTAGAGCTGAGCTATTGATGGAGAAGATCCCTGGTGAGAGAGGTAAAGAAGAACCCAAAGATCACTGTGGCTGAGCTCCAGAGATGCAGTCGGGAGATGGGAGAAAGATGTAGAATGTCAGCCATCACTGCAGCCCTCCACCAGTCAGGGCTTTATGGTAGTGGCCTGACGGAAGCCTCTCCTCAGTGCAAGACATATGAAATCCTGCATGGAGTTTGCTAAAAAAACACCTAAAGGACCTAAAAGATTCTCTGGTCTGATGAGACCAAGATAAAATAATTCTAAGCCTTAATTCTAAGCGGTATGTGAGGAGAAAATCAAGCACTTCTCATCAAAAGTGAATCATGGTGGTGGCAGCATAAGGGGGTGTTTTTCAGGGACAGGATATCTGATTGTAGTCGAGGGAAAGATGAATGCAGCCAAGTACAGGGATATCCTGGACCAAAACCTTCTCCAGAGAGCTCAGGACCTCAGACTGGTCAGTACATAACTACATAGTAGCAGTATTTCATGTTTTAAACAAATGATCTATTTCAACAAGTCTTGCGTAGCCAGACCTTGAGACTGACGGCTGAAGGTCTTAAAATCATGGCAGCTTTCATTGGCCCATGAGACTGTTTGATGAAAAGTCAAACAACCAATCACAGTTTGATTTGTTCAGCTTCATGTTTCGGGGCATGGAAATGTTGCAATAATAACAGAACGGTGTGTAAAAGACCTATTTTAAAGATTTTATGCTTTAAATATTTGTATTATAATATATTATTATATTATATAATATTAACATTATATTAACTTTATATATTTCACGTACTTTAAAAAACCCAGCGTTTAGCAGATCCTAATAACCATGATGTCTTTTTTTCTTTCATGAGGGGTTTGGCACCACGACTTCTTAGTTTCCAGGCAGAACGTTAAAGAACGCCACACACACATCTCCCGGAAATCAACCAATCCGGTGACAACTTTGAAACAGAAAAAAAGGGTTTTTGTGTTTAGCCAGTGTTCAGTGGGCATGACGTCTGAGACTATTTTAACAGTTATTGAAGTTATTTAAAATATATAAAGGACTTAAAGCTAATTCTGCAGCACTAGCAACTGAGATCCATTGCAGCTGTTTCTGATTCTCATCTTCTCCATCTTATTCTCTGATAAGGTACTACCACAAAAAATAAATGCTCTCTTGTCTCCATCTGTCTCGTCTATGTCTCAAAGCTTTCTGCATGTAGACTGGCCAGGAGAAGTACTTTGATTTCCCTGCGCATTACGGTAATATTCCATCTGACTAACATTTATAACCAGTGAAAATCCTGCTGTTTGCTCCTCCACAGTGCCACGAGAATTAATATCGGCCTCATTTTGATACGCAGAGCATATCAAACAACAGATGCATTGTTAGTTAAACACAGCTGCACCTACAGTGGAGAAGATTACACATGTCTCCCAGGCATCTGCCTGTATGTTCGTTCAATGCAAAAGTAAAGGCTCGTTCTCTAAATTGTTTCACTGTTGCAAGCACAAGCATGTTTTACAGTTCACCTTTCCTACAATGGAGTGGCATTGTAATCTGCGGACCTGTTTATCAGTGGTACTTTACAAGAAAAGGATAAGCCTGTTTAATCACAACTGAGGTTTTTAATTATTTTTAAGGTCGTTTGGCCCTTATCTGTGCACTGATTGGTATGTCTCGCGCTTTTTTCTTGGTGGCAATCAGCAAGTCTTTAGCATAGCAAGATTTGTTTTCGGTCAAGCGTATTTTCTCGTAAAGAGCAATTTTTCTGCATTGTCTTCTACCTTTTGACTTTTGTGAATGTCAGTTGCTCTTTAAATGCGAATATGGGCAGGGAATGATAAAGACCTTGCATCAAATGGACTTTTCAAACATGTTTATAAAAGCTTTTTGATGACAGGTAAATAGCAGTAAATTGCATTTTGAGTGATTGTTTGTCTTTGTTTTGAATTCTGGCTGGATAATGTGTGCCTCTATGAATGGCAAGAAAATTACTTTAAAATATGCTTGTGGGGATATTGTATGTCTCTCAAGATACCCGGTCAATATTCATCATCATTATTTTTGCAGCCAAATGTCATTTGACGAAATAAGAACCAGTTAAAACTCATTTTCCAAACTTTGGCATGTGTGACTTCATGTCTGAAAGGAAAAATAGACATTGTTGACTTTTTCAGCCGTTGTTATTTGTTGTTATTCTATGCATTGTTGCCAATGGGATGCAATTCTACTTGGGTTTAAACAACAACTATATTATTTTCATGCCTATAAAACTGTGTTAGTGCCTGCTTTGTGTGAACAGATTAAAAACACTGATGTACCGGTGGGAAAATCAGAATATCAGTCTACATCTTTAACACACCCCCTCTTTATAATTTTAGCTCACAAACACTCTATCGTTATTTGGTGCCAGCTTTTGGTGTGTTACTCCCATCAACATTATTATATGCCTACTTAAGTACAGAACACTGCAAAATTGTATTGCAAAAAAATTGTAAACCAGTCTAGTTTGCTGATTTTTCTGGAAATATTACTGGTATAGGTTGTTTTAAAGGTGTATATTTTAAAAAAAAATTATTGAATTAGCTGAACATGTTTTTACCCTCAGTCCGTCCAAGATGTAGCCAAGTTTGTTTCTTCATTAGAACAGATTTGGAGAAATTTGGCACTACATCACTATATCTCTGCAATTAATGGATACCTTAATGGATACCTTCAGAATGAGATTTTAAATGAAAGCAATAATCCACAAGTAATTCTATCAGTTAATGTCTTGTAAAGAAAAAAACTGCATGCTTATTGACCTCACTGTATATATATATATATATATATATATATATATATATAAATGCACACACATACAGTTTATATTTTGAAACTATTTACATGTATTTGTATAATAAATAAATTTATTTCATATATTAACATAAAAGTCCTTAAATACATGCATGTATTTATATATACATAATAACAGCACACATACAAATATTACGTAAACATAAACTTTTATTTTTAATCATGATTAATCATTTAACAGCACTAGAATTCATTTTAATGCACCAATTTAAAAAATGCCAAATCATAGAAGAGTGGTTGAGTAAAGGCATTATCTGTGTTATACTGTATGTAATACAGTAGATATAAATCTAACAGGCAGGGAAAATGGACTCATTGACGTGTCTGAAAAAGAGAACCTTCTTCTCGCCCTCCAATCGACGATTTAAGATGTTCTTAATAGTGACATCAGTCACATTTTTCTGACAGGCAAGAAACATGCTTTCACAAGATCTTTTTTTCAATGCTCAGTTTGAGCCACTGAGATGAATGTGTATGCTAACGGATAGCTTTCTCCAAGTATTATAGAGCTCCTTGACACTGATATCACCGCGCCAGGATATTCTCTCCCTTCTTTTCACAACTCTGCGATGTCAGCAATGAGATCATTCCCAGCAGTGCTGAAGAAGTGCAAGGTGGTAGCGCCACATTTCTTTCTGAGAGTCCTGAAGCATGACGCTTGAGCGCAATACGGTTCCATCTTTTCTTATGAGGTTCTGGCCTCTATTAGCCAGCTGCCTTCACTGCCATCAGGTGCTGTGTGGTTTTCTATGGAGCTTTAGCCAACTTCAGTTTGTTTCTGGAACAAATTACCGCAAAGCCATTTTAGAGGGTTTGGTGAATGCATGCAGTACTATACAAATGGGCTGCATCCACAATAACTGCCCTCGAACGCTTGACGAGTTTGTCCACAGGCACTGGATGTTCATTTCCTTCAAACGGAGCATAAGCAACACATTAAACTAGCCTTCAAAAGCAGTGTTTAAAGAAAGACTCCAAATGAAAATCTGTTTCTCCTCCTCATGTTGTTCCAAGCTTTTATTGTATGACTTACTTTCTTCTGTAGAAACAAAAAGGAAACTTATTTAAAGAATCTTCTGACCAATCTTGTCTACTGTATATAATGAAAGTGAATGGAGACTGAGGCTGCTGAGCTTCAAAGGCAGGGTTTAAGGCACAAAATGTGTTATTTTTTCAATTTCTCACCCTTAAGCTGTTCCAAACCTATACTTGCTTTTCTCCATAAAAGACTAAAAGTATAATATTTAAAGAATATCCTAGCTGCATATTGCTATATGTATTAAATAGTGAATGGGGACTGGGGCTGTCAAAAACAGGGTATGAAGGTACATATCACACACAAACAAAATAATTTGTTCACTATTATTATACTTTGTTTTGTAGAATTGTATAAAGGATATCATGGCTGCATATAATGAAAGTCAATGGGGATTGGGGGTGTCGAGCTTAAAAGTTTAATTACTTTAATTAATTTCAGTCATATGGTTTATGGGTTGTTTTTCTTTCTCTCTCATCTCATTTTGTAGCCCCATTCCCCATTGACTTTCATTATATGAAAAACAAAATGGCTAGTCTTATTTCATGTTCTTCCAATTAAAAAAAACTATACAGGTTTGGAACATCATTATGATTACCAAATAATAATAATTACTCACCAAAATCAGAATTTTCAATTCTCTGTGCAATGTTCCTTTAAAACCTTTCACCCTTCTTGAAGATTGTATCAAAATCACATGTGTTTTTGCTTCAGGCATAATCGTATAAACAGAAAGATGGGAGCACAAAAGACTACCATCGCAATTACTAAATAATTTAAAAACACAAAACAATGAGGATTTTTACGACCGACTCTAAAACAAATTGCACGCTCCGTCCTGCATTAACTCATTTGTAGCTCCACACCTGCTTCTGTTTAATATGCGCTACAACGAAAACTCGAACGGCCTTGCACTTTTCAATTAGCTAAGGGTAGAGGGGCTGTTTGAGTTTGAGTTTGTTATTTTACTTGGCACAGATAATCAATAGTGTCATCACACTATAAACTTTAACCTTGATTTTCTAGCCATTGGCTTGTCCATTAGCTAGAACGTGCTCTGCACCTGTAATTCTGCTCATGTTGTCAGTGCCTTTATGAGTGTGCAATCGTTTAGCTGCATAGCCATTTGTTTAGATGTAGAATCAATGAAATTTTGCAATTAATTGAAATAAGAGGCTTGAGGGAGTGGGTGTTATGCATATTTGCACATCCCATAATTACAGCTGATATAGTATATACGAACTGTATAGGCTATAATGAGGGTGTTATGTAAGTGAATGCATTGTGGGCTCGTCCAACACTTCTGCACTGATGTGTCACACAACACTGAAGTATGAGCACAAACTGGATGTCTGACAGAACTTTACATTGCAAGTAGGATGTATTATCATATGTCTGTCAGTGGCAGTTAAAGGTGCTGTAAGCTATTTTTTGGATTACCAATCATAAAAAGTCTCCATTTCCTTGCAGATATCACCTCCCGAGAAAACACACCGGTCTCTGTGACAGCTACAGGTTCTGTAGACAGTGAAAAAAGAAAAGTAGCCGATCTGAAATGTCCTCTGCCTGTGATTTGTGCCATTGCGTCAGCTTTGGTTAGCTGGTATTTTAGAGAAAGGCCATGTTGTTTAAATCACGGACAAGTTTGGTTGAAGTACAGTAGCTAAAAAACAGCTAAAAATGCTTGCAGCACATTTAACTATACTGAGTGTTTATGGTACAGTATTTGTCCTAGAACAACATGTTTGTCAAACTTGTCACAGTGCTAAATCTAAACCTGATGCTAAGGCTTACCGTTAACTGCACCTAAAAAATGATAAATAATGGGTTACATGTTTTGTTCAACTCCCAGACTTAACCCAAAATAAAAATTCTGTTATTAAATGAAAATGTTATGTTTATGTGTTTACCCCCAGGGCATCCAAGATGTAGGTGACTGTTTATTCAACAGAACACTAACAAAGATTTTTAACTCAAACTGTTGCAGTCTGTCAGTCATATAATGCAAGTCAATGGGCACACATTCTTTGAGAGAGAGAAAAAAAACATACACAGATAAAAGCAAATTAAACCCTACGGCTTGTGATGATACACTCATGTGAAAAGACACGAAACGATTGGTCTGTGCAGAAAAACTGAACGGTATTTATAATGTTTTTATATTCTCTAATACACCACAATGTCCAACTCCAAACTGCAAACGTGTATTCTTGCTTGGCATCGGATTGCAGACTTATTCGTGCATTGCTGCGACCTATCTGTCAAATGGACCATTGACACTATCTGCAATCTCAATTAGGAGTGTCAGTGTTCTGTTTGAGAGATAGTTGGCAGTAATGCACAAATAAGTCTGCAAATAATACAATATAAAAATATCAATACAATCTGACCATCCAAATAAGGAAGAACTGATCAACATCTCCAGGAGTTTGTGGAGAGAGCTCCGTCCTTTCCCTGGAGGGTGGTCCAGGAGCGACGCTTGACAGAGGGCACCCAGCGCGCAGATGTCTACAGACCCACCTACCCCAGCAGCGAAGAAGTGGACGGCAGGCTGCGCAGTACATCGAGAGGTCCCCAAGGAGACGCTGCGTATCACTGTGTACACGCACATCCCATGGCCGGACACCTGGGGGTTCAAAATACAGCCCAAAAAATAAGAGATTGGTTCCACTGGCCAGGCCTGGATGCTGAGGGGAAAATGTTCTGTGCCACTTGCCCGACATGCCAGTCATCGTCGACTACGCGACTCGATACCCAGAAGCTATCCCCATTCGGAAAGCAACCTCGAAGGCGATTGCCCAGGAGTTGTTCCTGCTTGCCAGTCTCGTAGGGATACCATCAGAGATCTTGACTGACCAGGGGACTCCATTTATGTCCCGATTAATGGCTGACCTGTGCCAGCTGATGAAGGTGAGACAAATAAAGACCTCTGCCTATCATCCACAGACTGATGACTTGGTGGAACGGTTCAATAAAACGCTGAAACAGATGCTCTGGAGGGTGGCGTCCGAAGACAAGCTCTTGCCCTACGTCCTCTTCGGGATTCGTGAAGTGCCCTAGGCCTCGACCGGCTTTACACCATTTGAGCTGTTGTTCGGACGCCAGCCCCGGGGCCTACTGGATGTCGTCAAGGAAGCCTGGAAGCAGCCGGCACCCCACCGAATGGTGATGAAGCATGTTCATGAAATGAAGGACAAGATAGATCGTGTCATGCCATTAGTCCGGGAGCACATGGTCCAAGCACAACAGGTCCAGCAACGGCTTTACAATCGGGCGGCCCAAACGCGGGAGTTTCACCCTGGAGATAGGGTGATGGTCCTGGTCCCCAACGCTGCCTGTAAGCTTTTAGCGCAATGGCAGGGGCCTTACACCATAGAAGAACGGGTAGGCCCAGTAAATTACCGCGTTCGACAGCCAGGACGAAGACACACAACCCAGATGTACCATGTCAACTTTGCTAAAATGCTGGGTCGGGGACCAGGACCAGACGGCTGTTCTCGCCCTCCCTCAACCCACGGTCGTTGATATGGATTCACACCTCTCTGCCGCCAAGAAGGCGGAGCTGTGGCACCTGGTCAGTCAGTTCCAGGATGTGTTCTCTGTGACCCCATTGCTGCACGGGTGTCCTAAAACATGAAATCCTTACCAACCCAGAAGTCGTCATCCGGCAGCGGCCCTATCGAATCCCTGAAGCCCGTCGGCAAGCTGTCGAGGAGGAGGTTCAAATGATGCTCAAGCTGGAGGTAACTGAACTGTCATGGAGCCCGTGGTCCAGCCCCGTTGTCCTGGTCCCCGAAGCGAGATGGTACCATCCACTCTTGTAACAACTACCGGCGGCTGAATGAAATATCCCAGTTCGACGGTTACCCCATGCCCCAAGTGGATGAGCTGCTGGAACGTTTGGAAGGGCCCGGTACATCACCACCTTAGATCTGATGAAAGGATACTGGCAGGTCCCGTTGTCAGAAGATGCCAAGCCGAAAACCGCTTTTTCCATGCCATCTGGGCACTGGCAGTACCGGATCCTTCCCTTCTGCCTTTACGGGGCTCCGGCCACGTTCCAGTGGCTCACAGATGTCATCCTATGACCCCACCAAAAGTATGCAGCGGCCTACATTGACGATGTAGTGATCCACTCGGAGGCATGGGAGGATCACCTGGAATGGCTTCAGAGGGTACTGTCTGAGCTCAGGAGGGCTGGACTTACTGCCAACCCCCACAAATGCCCTCTTGCGAAGTCTGAAGTAAAGTAGATGGGCTTCGTCATCGGAAGAGGACTGGTCAAGCCCCAAGAAAAGAAGGTCCAGGCAGTCAAGGAGGCTCCACGACCCACCGCGAAGTCCCAGGATATTACCGGTGTATTTTGCCCAGCTTCGCCTCCCTACCTGGCCTTCTTTCAGACCTGACCAGGAAGGGGCAGTTCTCCACGTCCCAGACTTCAACAGCCCCTCATTCTGATGGCACCCCTTCACTGCAGAAAAATGAATGGTAAGAAAACAATGGAATACAACATTTCTCCAAACCTTTTCTCATTAAGTAAAATATTTACTTAAAAACTACGTCTTTGAATGACCAGAGGGTGATTAATTTTCAGCAAATTTTTATTTTTGTGTTAACTAATACTTTAATTTCCATATCTCTGCTTTCTATTAACACTGTTTCAAATATGGTAAAGTCTTAATTGCATGCAGTTGCATTTGGTCCATTAACATGCGTGTTATTCTCATGTTGGTGATGCAGTGTATCTCTGGAAGTAATTGGTTCTTTTGTATTTTAATAGGGGACAGGTGTCTCCAATTTTTTGGGCCCATTTGTGCATGTGTCTGGATATTTACCAATACCCAGGCTGATGCTGAAAGGGGCTTAGACAGCTGGCTGTTAGAAATGTGGACTATTAGCAAATACAAGGTATCAGTAGAGTAATGAATAATGAGTGCTGATTTTAAAAAAAGCATTTTTTTTCTTATTTATTTGTAAGTTGGACATATAACAAACTGTTAGATGGAGTTTGTTTGATTTAAATGCATTTTTGGCACCTTCGAATCATTTTAATTTGCTTATTGTGTGTTCTGCAGAGCTCAGTTCCAGATTGTTGTGCAGTAGCATATAATATTTTCAATAAGCAAACATATCTATTTGTGTCCTTATATAAAAGAGGTGCCACAGCTGTAAAGTGCCTCTCCACATCTAATGGATCTGTTAAAGACTTTGAATGCAAACATGCATATTCATCTGTGGAACAATTTTATATTGGTTGGCAAAAAGTTTTGCAATTGTAAATGTGGATATTATTTTACATTGTCAGTTTTGTAGACTATAATACATCAGGATATGTATAAATTCTTAATGGCATATTTATGGCATATTTTGAGATTCATTATGCACAGTGTCATCAAACAGTATTTTTTTTAATGGAATGAACATAAATCTTAGCAAGTGCACTCATATAAAACAAAGCCCAAGCAGTCTATACTTTGAAATGTATCTCTAGCTAATTTCTCTAGTCTTATTTAATGCTGTATTTGTCTAAAGGTCAGGGTGGAGGGAATGTGTTTTTTAATGGTGTCAGAGAGCAGGCACAAAGTTGACTGTAGAATTGGTTGAAATTCACCTGCAGTGCAACACCGTTGACCCTGAGGGCCAGACTAATTCACCTCACCTCTATTCACTGCTGTCCTTCCCATTTCCCTTCTCTATCTCCTGTTGCATCCATTTCGCTTAATCCAGGGTTTTCTGTCGCTGTTGAACAGGTCATTGCATCAAAGGTTAAGTAAACTGATTCATGTGCATGCGCATCTCTCACATGACCTAAAAGGACTACCCATTTATTGAGGAGCGTGATGCACCAATGTTACCCTTTCCACACTTGAAAATAACTTTTGAAACATCAGCTTGCCATTTGCTTATTGACAGTTTTAAGAAAGCATGCACAATTTGTTTTGGTACCATATAAATTATTGGATCACTTTTACATTAGATTGCTATAGCCATATAACAATTAAAGTGAATCTTTCATTAAAAACTAATAATTAATCATTTAAAAGAATAGATCACCTTAAAATTAGGGATGTCGAAAATAACGCATTAGCGGCGTTAATTACTTTTTGTCGTTAAGTACGTACATTTTTTAACGCATTTCGCGAATGAACTGTGTGACAAATTATTTGTCAGGAAAGTGGGACAACAATTTGCTCGGAGTAACTGCACTTTGCATCAGTGACACGTGGGTAATGAAGTCTTTTACGGTGACTATGTTAACAACTGAGGAGCGTCATTTTGTGGAGGCTTGTAAACAGCTCCTGTCTGTTGGACGTAAGTCTTGCTGTCAGTCTTGCTGACAGCGCTGTTGTGAATACTTTGGTCAAGGCATTGCAGGAGCGGCAGTGCCTCGCGCGATAGTTTTGGTTCAGCTGCGCGCGACAAACGCTGCCAGTGTGATGAAAGCACAATCGCGCTGCTTCTGCTCGGCATACACGCTGCTTACACGTGCAGTGTGAAACCGGCATAAAGGTAAAAGATCGTTCTCATTGCAAAGACAAATATCATGGTATGTTTCAGCTTGATTTAAACCACCATTATTTG